>CAVMCB010000025.1:0-57580 GCA_963678985.1 Spisula subtruncata | reverse complement strand
AATTAAGACGGAGAATATGTTAACACTCAAATATAACATACGCAATTAAGACGGAGAATATGCTAACACTCAAATATAAGATACACAATTAAGACGGAGAATATGTTAACACTCAAATATAACATATGCAATTAAGACGGAGAATATGTTAACACTCAAATATAACATACGCAATTAAGACGGAGAATAGGTTAACACTCAAATATAAGATACACAAATTGTTAATTAAGACAGAGAATACGTAAACACACAAATGTAAGATACACAATTAAGCTGGGGGATTTGTTAATGCACAAAAAATAGACACACATTTAAGACGGAGAATAAATTAATGCGCAAATCTTACACAGGCGGATCCAAGGCGGCGGACCCGGCGTACCCCCTGTCCTAAAATTGCCAAAGTAAAGTTTTTGTGTCTGAAATATTCTGGTTGTCTGTAATTTGCGCATTTGGAAATGCATAGGAAAGGGTAGATTACAGTCTATATACTTTAGGTGTGGGTAATCCATATTCATATGTTTTTTGTTAAAAGCATTTGATGTATGTTTGCGCATACATGTATTCGTAAGTGTTCAGATATAAATTGTTTCACAATTTTGGTAATAAGAAGATGATTATAAGTCTTTATTTTGTAAATCATCTTGCACTTCATCTTACTTTAGTGCTTGCCCAAGTGACGAAATACTGAGAATTAACCTTAATGATTTAGTAAGGATTATTTAACATAGAAATGACAAAGTCTACAAGTAATATACATGTAATGAGCTAGGACAAACTTTATCTTGAGGCGGCAAAACGACGTATGGCTCCTTGTTCTGACATCGCGAACCTTGCCCCTGGTCCCACGACTCGTGACCATCAGGATTATTTTACGTTCATTTTAAGTGCGCATTCGCCTACTCAAAATAGTCAATAAGTTCATTGCTATTTCTGATGGAATATTTTACAAGATCTGTATTTACAGCTTATAAGTACAGTGTATAGGCTTTGGAGACAACAAGCATAGTTTATTTTCCAGACAGAATAGTCCTACTCCAGGGTGCCGTTTTATCAAAGTACTTACGTACTTGCGTAAACTTACGTTCAGATTTAGATTCAGTATAACCATTTAACAACTTCACATTGGGGACATATATTGTTTGTGGGAATTCATTAAATAAACCTTTATTAGTATATCAGCTCTATTTACCACATTTTATAGATGTAAAGGTATTATAAAGAAATTAAATTAAATTTGACCATAAGTTTAGGATTTCCGTAAGTTCGTTGATAAAACAGTGCCCAGATCTCCACACAAATATGTAGGCACAGATAGAATTTTACCGTTATAATCAGTATGACACATGAATATTCATATTCAGACAATAGAGTTAGGGTCAGTTGTGTTTGCATATGAATACTAAACCTGTCTAACTAGACCAGAGTTGTTTGTACCTACATGTAAATTAAGGGGACAACCATAGTTCCGGATATCAACTATAATACCAGTCTAGTTTTTAGAAACGGTGTTTTATCACCAGAGTGATCATATTCTTCAAAGGGCATATACATGTATAAGATAAAACAAATATAATACTTTCATTACTTGACTTGAAAAAAATTGCTATAACGTTGGTGTACATACTTTACCATTTGCTTTTATGCGTTTATATGTTTTACAGCTTTAATAAAAGCCAATTTTCAACTCAGCCACCTGTTTGTTATTGTTGTACCAGCTTCGCAAACTCTAGGGAGTACCTTTACCGACGTAGAATATAATGAAATCAAAGTACTGAAAGTACTGATGGAAGGCGATACTCCAGGACATGACCTGGACCCGAAATTACAACCAATACTTACACTCTGCACTCGGCACTCAAATATTGAAAATCAAAACCAACAAGAGGTTTTTCTAAGATTTGACCTAGTGACCTAGTTTTTGACCCCACATGACCCAGTTTTGAACTTGTCCTAGATTCCATAATGAACAACATTGTGACCAAGTTTCATGAAGATACTATAAAAATTGTGGCCTCTGATGTGAACACTAGGTTTTTCTAAGATTTGACCTAGTGACCTAGTTTTTGACCTCACATGACCCAGTTTTGAACTTGGCCTAGACTTCATGCGGAACAACATTCTGACCATGTTTCATGAAATTGGTGACCTCTAGAGTGTACACAAGGTTCTTATAAGATTTGACCTAGTGACCTAGTTTTTGACTCGCATGACCCAGTTCCAAACTTGTCCTAGATTTCATGGAGAACAACACCTCAAAATTGAAAACTGACCGACAGACAGACAGACGGACGGACAGACATGTGCAATTAATATACCCACTCATCCAAGATGGGGGGATAATAGATCACTAGGAAATGAAGGTAAGACTTACGTGGTTGGTTGGTTGGTTGGTTGGTTAATGGTTGCACTGGTATTTCAAGACTTTGTTTATTATGATTGTTCCCTGAAATCAAATATTACAAATAATATGAACTAAGGCACATTTAATAAATATTGGATAACTGCAATTGGCTATAGTGCGCCCAGGATAATGTAATGTTTACAAATATTGACCGGATTGGTCTAAACATTGACCGGATCGGTCTATTGTTGCAAACTTGGTTACTTAAATAACATCATACGGTCAAGTATATACTAAAATAACACTGATCAATTGCAACACTTCATTTCTCCACCTATGTGGATTATTCCGAATATTCCCGCCTATCTTGTTATCCTGGGCGCACTTCATATTTTTAGATATACACTGACTAAATTTTAAGTTGAAATTAGATGTTATACGGAGATAGTTATCAGCAATTGGTCACGATTTTTCTCGTATAGCACGCATGTAAAAAATGAAAGAAAATAAATTCTATATACATCAATAATTATTCTAAAACTTAGCTTGGCAACATAACAACTATATAATCCAAACTGGGACTTGAACCCAGACAGCCTGGTGGTGAACCGGTCGTCATACATTTGACCATTTGGATGAGCAGTATATGTTGCAATGTCACCTGGCTATGTTTTTTTTCAAATAAATCCCTTATAATATTACATATTGCTGACATTTTATGATTTAGTTATAAATTATATTACATAACATGACTGGACTTCCTGATAGTTCCCAATGCAAACATACCCTGACGATTACAAATCAACGCGGACAGTTTCAAGTCGCACAGGACCAATGACCAAATTGTCGGACTCCTGGGACAAAATAAATAGGTTATTAATTCGGCTTCGGCTAAACTGTTCAATAACCCAAGAATGCTTAGGCCAAGGATATTCACAAGTTACACGGAGGCTTGCCAGGAACATCAGATGACCCCTATTGGTTTTGAGGTCAAAGGTCAAGGTCACTGTGACAATGTTTAACAACCATCTTTGTTTTCCATTCAACTTTATTGTCTTAGATTTCTAAGGTGAAAACAAATTTAGGTGTTTGTTTTGTTTCCAGATTATACATCTTTCGCACATGTAACGAAAACAACATAATAGTACTGCTAGATGCATCAGGGATTTCACAGTAGTCAGTAGGCTAACTATAGTTATAGTGAATTTCAAGGCAGCGAAGCTGGCGAAATCGCAAGAAGGGATCGCGAGTGAGAAAATTCACCTAAAACTTTCATCCACTTAACATCAGGCTAAATATTCTGTGTGAAATTGTTATAGTAATTAAGACTAACAATGGAGTTGTCGTCATATCGTTGTCGTCTAGACGTGCTGAAACCCGAACATGTCCGACCACATATGACGGCACTAAATAAGTTGACCAACGACTTGGGACCGAATGCTTAACCGTTATTTATCAGTGTTTGGCAAGTATTGCTAAAGCGTGACCAAAGGCCACCTATTTTGACCATTATTGTTACAGCCTAGCATTTTACCGACTATTTTACTCACTACAGCAGGCCCTTCCTTCCATAGACAAGACTTTGAGGTATAAAACTGCGCATTAAGTGTCTTCCAAGCGTTCATTAGAAATGGATGAAAAGAAAATACAATCGTGAAAATCAGCGACAGAAAGTTGATTTATTCTATGATTTAAGTACTCGTTTCTGTAACCGAGGAAAGTTACATGGTTATACAATGCACCTCCGAAGACTGAAATCCTACGTAATTATCTTGTCGTTCTCGATTCATACTGTATTTCAAATAAAATGTCAACAATATAAGCTCAATTTTGAAATGAATGACCCTGATCAATTACAAGTCCCTGTGGTATTGGTTCGGGAAAAAATTCCCAACATTTCCCCGGCAGTGCGGAGGAAGGCACGTGTGCATCTACTATTTACTTCCGGAATATGGTATTAAATATGGCCCACAGAGACAGTCATAGTGCATGGCCATCCAGTTTATTTATCCTGCCTAATTGGCTAATGGGACCTGACAAGCAAAGAAATTCGCATAAATAGGCTGCGCCTCAGTTCATTTTATAGAACAGCCAATTGTTATTCTTTTAGAGGTGTGTGATTAAATGGTTGTGCAGTTAAGCCGGGATGAGCCATATGCCATATGCATTTATTTCTAAAGCCCTATTCTGACTATCCCGGTTTGACATTTCGGTAGTGCCCGGGTTTGCAAACAGGGGCGAACCATGTTGAACAGGGAAGCAACCGTAGCAGCACCGGGTGAATCGGGATAAATGGCTAACAGCCCCGGTTGTTCTAAACGGTTCGATAAAAGATATCGAGAACTGGCTTAATCTGGGGATAATGAACCGGGACACCGCCAGGACTTTCCGGCAACGAATGTATCTCTACCGTGATAAACCATGGTTTACAGGGTGTGATATAGGCTACGAGAAAGCAAGCGGGTCCTTGTAATGATTGGTGAAGCCTTTATAACGTCGGCGCAAGGGTACGAACCGAATCAGCCCCAGATGTTGGCAGAGTCGCTTCAATGGTTATAATAAATTATATGGCAGGCAGAGTCCCGGTTACGTCACAGTTAAGGACGGCGAAATTCATGTGAGTTTCTGACTTGTCAAGATTTACCGACATGCATTTCTTAGCTAGCTTCTTATTTATTCCATATGACGTTATCTGAAGAGACTGGCAGTCTAGTGCATGCGAAATGATGCTGTTTGTGGGTGGGGAAATATGTCAACAAACATGATTATCTGCAAGTTCAGCAACCTCGACGGACAACAAAAGCTATGCTTACCTCCAAATAAAAGCTTTATAAATTAATATCAACCAGATTAATCCAATGTCAGCGTCATTTATCACCATAAAACATAACAAACTACACTCAACAAAATGCATGCACATTGTTGAACGCGCCATTTTTGGTTAGGGGGAGTAACTCTGGCTAAGGTCACAAACCACTAAATAAATTAGTTCTTTTACTCAATGTAAAGTTACAATAGTCAGTCCCAGATTGAAATATATTAAAGTCTACGACCAGGTGGCAGACATATATCATGTATCAATGAAAAGAAGAGGCCACCAGCTTTAAGAAGATACAAAAAAACAGGGAGTCACGTATCATATTTATAAGAACATTTTCGTCCGTCAAACGCCAGTCCGGCCAATTCCAGGTTTTACACTAACCTACTTTCGCTTTGGTATTTTGGCAAAAATCTCAAAATATGTAAGATAAAACAGTTTCAATACTGTATTACATCAGTACACAAAGCCCATAAACTCATTCACAATTAACTGTATCCAAAAAATCGACAAAAAAGGGTGTTTTTTTTGGAAAATTTATATTTTTCTTTCTCTTCGTCTTTTTTTTCGTTTTCAATGATACAGTTACCTGCGAACCCAATGAGATGATTCCATTCCTACCTTGTCAAAGCATACTACACACAATCACTTATCACAAGTTTCTATAGGGACTCATCATCATCTTCATTAATCGCATCCCTCAGTTTGAGTATTTTCGCGATGTGTTCACACACAGCAGTCAGGCACTTTTACATACAGAGGTTTTTTTAAAAGAAAGTCTCATGTTTTTGTACAGTTAAAATCATGTTAAAAACGAAGCAGTTGGCTAGTTCTGAATACACAGCGACTTGGGGAGCCTGTTCCAGAGGACGATACTTGCTGGAAAGAAGCTGTGTGGCAGTTGAGAGCTGTGTAAGCTGTATGTGGTTATGCCTGGGTCTGACTATTTGAGGAGTTGGTAACCTACTCATGGGTAGACTACACTAAATTATCGTGGAAATGTAATTACAAAACTTTGTCATACAAATACACTTGAAATGATTGGTTAATCATTGGGAAAATCTCTGGGAAAGCAGCACAATTGTTTCAC
Source organism: Spisula subtruncata (assembly GCA_963678985.1). NCBI lineage: Eukaryota > Metazoa > Mollusca > Bivalvia > Venerida > Mactridae > Spisula > Spisula subtruncata. The sequence continues at coordinate 51,331 of CAVMCB010000025.1, read as the reverse complement.
GATCTTTTGTTTCATGATAAAACAATTCAACTACCTCACATTACAACCACTAGCAGTAGTTCAGACTGGAAAACGCGTCTTGCGTTACAAGGGTAATCACTAAACATCAAGGTTGTTGAGCTGTGAAAGTTTGAAGCAATTCCGCCCAACGTTTTGTGACGAGTTCAACACGTACCCAAGATTTGCGGCGGATCTCCAATACTTCACTAAGAATTAAACCAACAATTGCAATAAATACTAGTCATCCGTCAGATTTCCCACTTGTATATTGTGAATAAAGTTAGTGGGGAACGAAACTTAAAAATAGGCCAAAATGTAAAAATAAGAATACATAGTACATTGTATTATATATAGATCTACTTGTTTCTGCTTGCACTGCTAAAGTCACATGACCTCAGAAGCAGATAGGTTGACTGTGATCTATCTGCCGACATCCAGTATACACTACGTATATAGCTACAGACTACATGTGTACACTTCTACTTCCATACCTAGCTATACATATTCAAATACATTATTCATTCCATAAAACTAATTAGTTCAACTAAATATATTCAAACATACCTCAAGGCGCGCATCCACATTTCTTCTTTTTCCAACACTAACACCTGTTACCAACCTACCTTCAACTCAATGCCATCATATTCAAATTACCTCCTAGCCTAACCTAAAGGGAGGTCACTGTGTTCAACTCACACCCATACATTTAGTGTACTTTCACCCCAAAACCGCGCGCAAATCTGACAGCTAACATATCCCCTATTTTCGTATTTCAATTCACGCACTACATACCAATTATCGCTCCAAAACAATCCATTACAATATCTATCAAACCCATAAACCACTACAAAACACACCAAATTCAAATATTCCCCACTTTGACCCTGGCCATTCCATATGCGGCTACAAATATCTTGTCAATTTCACTTGTCAATCTACTCTGCTGCACAGGGGAGGTAACTGTGTTGGTCAATTTTATTGCTCTTCAAACGTAGTAGTCGCCCTTCAGCATAGACTGTCAATTCTACCGGTCTGACAGAATCATTCGTCCCAAAAACATTCGTTCTTGTATAGAATAAATTCATATACATGTATGCTAGCTGTCTGAATAAGTCCAAAAACGTACACTTCTCAGCACTGTTTATTACATTGACAGAATATCATCTGCTTATAACTGTCTGCTGCATAGTATGTTTATTCAGGTATACCACATTGCTCTTTAACCGTACTCAATTATAACACTTCAGCATAGACTTTGTCAATTCTAGTAATTATAGCATGGCAGACGAAATCGCCAGAAAGCGATACATGAATAACATCAGGAATGAGGTGTCGAATGTGATCTATATAACTTGTTTCACAATCGACCTTACATAAATCAGTTAAACCTAAACTACAAACTCAAAATTAAGATGAATATCTCATTGTGCGTTAATTGCGTGCTACAAATTAGCTGTAAACATGTAACTTGATATTTAAGTACACGATCGATTGGATGGTTTAAAATCTTCCTGTTTACCGTTACAAAGTTGAATAACTATCCTGATTAAAACGGAATTAAGACAAACAACTACATTTTATCTCAACTGGACTATACATTTGTAACTCAATCTGGAGTTTAAAGACAATTCAAGACATTTCTACGTTGTGATTGATCGACACTTATTATTAAAGGAACATAACACAAGGGAAAACACACATCAAGGATATACGTAAAAACTTTGTCTGAAGTGTTTAGCTAAAACTGTAAATATAACAACATAAACAACTTGAAATAACAAATCAACATTTCGAATCAAGAATGAAGTCATTTTGGATTATTATTCTGATAGTGATTATTTCTGGGACGAATAAAGGTAACTACAGTAGCTCTTTCTTAAGCAAAAAACGTATAAATTACTATAAATAGGGAGTGTGTTACATATTTAAATATTTGCCTGTGTCCCCGTAGCTCAGTGGCTAGCGCGCTTGCTGTCTAATCTGTAAATCCATGTTCGAATTCGAGTAGAGGCAAAAAGCTGACTGGCAAATAAATGCTATACCAGGTCAGATCTGCTGACTGGCAAACACATGCAATGCCCTGGTCGGATCTGCTGACTGGCAAACAAATGTTATGCCCTGGTCGGATCTGCTGACTGGCAAACAAATGTTATGCCCTGGTCGGATCTGCTGACTGGCAAACAAATCTTAAGCCTAGGTTAGATCTGCTGGGCAAGTTTCCATTCATTGTTCAATTGTTAACAATTAGGACTACATTTCTACTACCGTTTATTTGTTGCTACAAAATGCTAAAACACCTACACTTACAAACATACATTCATGTTTCAGGTTATACCCTGCCTTGCCTTTGTTTAGCAACTCTTTATATTGTTGGTTACAAGAATCTAATATAAAACTATTGTTTGTGTAGGATGGTTCTTTGTACAGATATCTTGGGCTGGGCCTACAAAGGCATAATAACGTATGTCAGAATGACAGTGACAAAAATATAAAGCTCGTCGGTTCAATTTGTAAAAGAATGACTGACGAGGTACAAATAAAATCCCCTGCAGTGAATCGGTGAGACGAAACGTGACAAGATACATGTATCAAAGTACCGATAGCAGTGACATGCAGTTAGTAATGAAAACGATGAAAAATGGGATGGAAATGTATGATGTGACTGTATAAAGATAAAATACGTAACATTATTTGACGTCTGTCCATTATAATCGGTATATACTTCATATTCAATTACAGGAGAAAAAGCTCAACACTGTATGGTCAGCAGTTGCCCATGCTGTGCCAGCGCACCTGATGGAGGAAGTAATGTCTGCTTGAGTGATAGTTCTTGTAGATATGGTTGTAAAGATGGGTATTATGGAAATAAGTGTCACAATTACTGTCCGGACTATTGTACAAGATGTGCTCATGAATTTAGTAAATCTGGTCATAGAGATCACAAGAAATGTTACCTGTGTGCTGAAGGTTACTATAATGGTACAGGGGTAACAGATTGCTCCACACCATGTCCTACAAACTGTATGAACAATACTTGTAATAAAACCACTGGTCATTGTCTAGATGGATGTACGAGTGACGGCTGGGCGGGCGACAAGTGTGACAGATGTGCTAGTGGACACTATAGTGGGAGCTGTGTTCCTTGTCCAGTACTTTGTAAGGATGATGTATGTGATGCGAGTAATGGTGAGTGCACGAATGGATGTAAAGATGCGCAGTTTACTGGTACACAATGCGACCAATGCCATGTGGGTAAATACGGTGAAAATTGCGACAAAAATTGTCCAGGGAACTGCAACAATGGAGTATGTGGAAGAAATGATGGTCTTTGTACTGATGGGTGTGTAGGGAACATTACGGGAGATAAATGCGAGGAGTGTAACCCTGGTTACTATGGAGAACTTTGTGAGAAAGTTTGCATGGACTGTCTCCTAGGACTGTGTGATAGAACCACAGGTGTTTGTGGCTACTGTGATAATGGTAACTATGGACAGTTTTGTAATCTCACATGCTCAAGTGGGTGTGAGAATGACATATGTAACCGATATAATTCTACCTGTACATTCGGCTGTCGACATGAGTTTTCCGGTGACAAATGTTGTGTAAACAACAACAACTGTGAACTATGCGACACAGTTACTACATGTTCCATGTGTAGACCAGGTTACTATGGTAACACATGTGGACAAACATGTCCTGGTAAATGTGCCGACAGTTGCGATAAACTATCTGGAGACTGTATGGAGTGTAAGAATGGTTACCATGACAATAAGTGTACGGAAACTTGTCCTAACCAATGTCAAACCTTCAACTGTAGTCAACAGTCTGGCACGTGTAGTGCGTGCAATATCGGTAACTATGGCGACAGTTGTAACAGAACGTGTCCAGTTACCTGCCTGAACAAGATATGTTATCAAGACGGTGGTAAATGTGGCGACTGTGTGGTAGGCTACCACGGTGTGTGGTGTGACCTTGACTGTACAACATACTGTATCAATGAGACATGTATCCAAGAGACAGGTGCCTGTTTGTACGGATGTAAGGAAGAATACAAGGACAAATGTACTCAAAACAACGGTAAGTGATATATTGTACATGTACATGTACATTCACAGCTTTTATTTAAATGTGTTCCAAATAAAGTAAAGAGTTATGTCTCAATCAAGGCCATCTCAAAATAACGAGTTACAAGTTGTATTATATTATTAACCTTAAATAGTGGTACTAAGTCAATCAGGAGACAAAGTTTATATGGCGAATGGATTGGTCATGGGCATTGATATCCGATGATGGAGATACTGTATATATGGTTGTCGTTGTCGATTGTCTTATATCATAGACGCATGGTTTCAGTAATTTCCAGGTCCTTATTTTTGCACCAAAACAGAGAATGTAGTGAAGTTTAAATGATTAGCCTGAACGGTCAAACAAATTTGCTACAGTTGCCACTGTAGTTTCTGTGACGTCATTATCCGTTACGGGTAAACATGGTCGCCACACTACCTTCTCTTTATATAGGGTACCATCAGATAATTTGAAACAAAATACATATTGCTTTTATTACAGTGGTTGCCAATGACAACATTGGAACAATATTAGGTGGCGTTGTTGGAGGACTTTGTGTCGTCATTGTTATCCTGGTCGGTTACATTATTCAAACTCGGTAAGAACCAAAATATATTTATTGTACACTATTAAGGCGATAAAATCGAAGTCATACCGACTACTTATGTATCCTGTTCAAAACCTAATTTTAAAATTGAATAATTAACTGCACAGAAACATTTAATTATTTACATGTCCATCAATAAATGATGACTACTTTTCGGGTGATCAAGTGTTATTTGAAAATCATTGATGCAGTCAATTAGACAATATTTGATAACTAATGTTTATATTTAGTATTTTGCTTCAAAATTATTTTTCAGGAACTAATGTTGGACATTAAGAAAGCCAAATCTTACTGCCCCTTAAATGACATCATTTTGTATAAAACTGTAAAGTAAATAGTTCTGCTGTGGAGTTACAATGCCGTCACTCCACTGGTCATGTACGGATCACTTTCAATTGGTATATAATTTGGTACATGTGTATAAAAAATAACACGCTCTAGTCGGGGCACTTGAGATTTTTTTCTCTTGTATGTAAGTCACTTTGAATTAGCAATTTAGAAAAGTAAAAATAAGCTGTCGCTTAAAACATTTACCCCCAAATGTTAATGATGTACACGGATCACATTGATTGAAATACGGTTTTATCCACATTCAAGTGAACTACAAAAGTAATATTTTGTTATTCTTCTTTGATATGCCAAAAACAAATATATTCTTTCCATAGTGTAAGTCTCAATGTTGCGTGATCCGGTATATCTCATGATCCGTTACTGACCAACCAACTTTACACGAAGCCTGGGAACGATAGATATTTTATATAATTAATTCAACGTGATTCCAACATGTAATGGTGTCCATATGAAATCAGCCGAATAAGTATTCTGGTTCCCGTCTCCACAGTGCTGACGTAGGAAGCAAGGACAGGGAACTCCAGGCTACTGAATGAGTTGGAATCCATATTTAACATGTGATTTAAACCCACTTTCTATTACAGATGTCGTACAAGAGAATCAAAAGAACAAAGCGGACCTGACCCAAATAATGGTATGTTTCCTAACAATCATGTTTCAATCTAGTCCAACCAAATTGACATTTTTATGCCATGACATGATCGTAAGAAGTCTACAGATAGCGAATACAGGGTGTATTATAATGTTTACATATTTTTTAAGTTGTTTGCTTTAAAAAGACTAATAGAATAAGACAAGGAAGGCAACACTCGAAAAAAGAAACAAATCAGACCACTATCACAATACCCAACGTACCACTGAACAAGAAACATATGAAACTATTCAGCAGCAGTATTATAATGACACAGACTAAACCCGAAAACAAAAGATGTAACATTGGTTCGACCATAGACTAACTACATGAAATTGCTGCGGTCTCTGTTTGAACTATGGTGGTCATGTTAGTCGCTAAAACTCAGTTTTCAAAACATTATCTCCATTTTGCAGGTGATGAACTGGAAGAACAACATGATTATGAAGGATTAGACGAAGAATTGAAGAACAAGAAGACTGTGTATTCAGATCTACAGTCAGACGGAGAATATGTTAACACTCAAATATAAGATACACAATTAAGACGGAGAATATGTTAACACTCAAATATAACATACGCAATTAAGACGGAGAATATGCTAACACTCAAATATAAGATACACAATTAAGACGGAGAATATGTTAACACTCAAATATAACATATGCAATTAAGACGGAGAATATGTTAACACTCAAATATAACATACGCAATTAAGACGGAGAATAGGTTAACACTCAAATATAAGATACACAAATTGTTAATTAAGACAGAGAATACGTAAACACACAAATGTAAGATACACAATTAAGCTGGGGGATTTGTTAATGCACAAAAAATAGACACACATTTAAGACGGAGAATAAATTAATGCGCAAATCTTACACAGGCGGATCCAAGGCGGCGGACCCGGCGTACCCCCTGTCCTAAAATTGCCAAAGTAAAGTTTTTGTGTCTGAAATATTCTGGTTGTCTGTAATTTGCGCATTTGGAAATGCATAGGAAAGGGTAGATTACAGTCTATATACTTTAGGTGTGGGTAATCCATATTCATATGTTTTTTGTTAAAAGCATTTGATGTATGTTTGCGCATACATGTATTCGTAAGTGTTCAGATATAAATTGTTTCACAATTTTGGTAATAAGAAGATGATTATAAGTCTTTATTTTGTAAATCATCTTGCACTTCATCTTACTTTAGTGCTTGCCCAAGTGACGAAATACTGAGAATTAACCTTAATGATTTAGTAAGGATTATTTAACATAGAAATGACAAAGTCTACAAGTAATATACATGTAATGAGCTAGGACAAACTTTATCTTGAGGCGGCAAAACGACGTATGGCTCCTTGTTCTGACATCGCGAACCTTGCCCCTGGTCCCACGACTCGTGACCATCAGGATTATTTTACGTTCATTTTAAGTGCGCATTCGCCTACTCAAAATAGTCAATAAGTTCATTGCTATTTCTGATGGAATATTTTACAAGATCTGTATTTACAGCTTATAAGTACAGTGTATAGGCTTTGGAGACAACAAGCATAGTTTATTTTCCAGACAGAATAGTCCTACTCCAGGGTGCCGTTTTATCAAAGTACTTACGTACTTGCGTAAACTTACGTTCAGATTTAGATTCAGTATAACCATTTAACAACTTCACATTGGGGACATATATTGTTTGTGGGAATTCATTAAATAAACCTTTATTAGTATATCAGCTCTATTTACCACATTTTATAGATGTAAAGGTATTATAAAGAAATTAAATTAAATTTGACCATAAGTTTAGGATTTCCGTAAGTTCGTTGATAAAACAGTGCCCAGATCTCCACACAAATATGTAGGCACAGATAGAATTTTACCGTTATAATCAGTATGACACATGAATATTCATATTCAGACAATAGAGTTAGGGTCAGTTGTGTTTGCATATGAATACTAAACCTGTCTAACTAGACCAGAGTTGTTTGTACCTACATGTAAATTAAGGGGACAACCATAGTTCCGGATATCAACTATAATACCAGTCTAGTTTTTAGAAACGGTGTTTTATCACCAGAGTGATCATATTCTTCAAAGGGCATATACATGTATAAGATAAAACAAATATAATACTTTCATTACTTGACTTGAAAAAAATTGCTATAACGTTGGTGTACATACTTTACCATTTGCTTTTATGCGTTTATATGTTTTACAGCTTTAATAAAAGCCAATTTTCAACTCAGCCACCTGTTTGTTATTGTTGTACCAGCTTCGCAAACTCTAGGGAGTACCTTTACCGACGTAGAATATAATGAAATCAAAGTACTGAAAGTACTGATGGAAGGCGATACTCCAGGACATGACCTGGACCCGAAATTACAACCAATACTTACACTCTGCACTCGGCACTCAAATATTGAAAATCAAAACCAACAAGAGGTTTTTCTAAGATTTGACCTAGTGACCTAGTTTTTGACCCCACATGACCCAGTTTTGAACTTGTCCTAGATTCCATAATGAACAACATTGTGACCAAGTTTCATGAAGATACTATAAAAATTGTGGCCTCTGATGTGAACACTAGGTTTTTCTAAGATTTGACCTAGTGACCTAGTTTTTGACCTCACATGACCCAGTTTTGAACTTGGCCTAGACTTCATGCGGAACAACATTCTGACCATGTTTCATGAAATTGGTGACCTCTAGAGTGTACACAAGGTTCTTATAAGATTTGACCTAGTGACCTAGTTTTTGACTCGCATGACCCAGTTCCAAACTTGTCCTAGATTTCATGGAGAACAACACCTCAAAATTGAAAACTGACCGACAGACAGACAGACGGACGGACAGACATGTGCAATTAATATACCCACTCATCCAAGATGGGGGGATAATAGATCACTAGGAAATGAAGGTAAGACTTACGTGGTTGGTTGGTTGGTTGGTTGGTTAATGGTTGCACTGGTATTTCAAGACTTTGTTTATTATGATTGTTCCCTGAAATCAAATATTACAAATAATATGAACTAAGGCACATTTAATAAATATTGGATAACTGCAATTGGCTATAGTGCGCCCAGGATAATGTAATGTTTACAAATATTGACCGGATTGGTCTAAACATTGACCGGATCGGTCTATTGTTGCAAACTTGGTTACTTAAATAACATCATACGGTCAAGTATATACTAAAATAACACTGATCAATTGCAACACTTCATTTCTCCACCTATGTGGATTATTCCGAATATTCCCGCCTATCTTGTTATCCTGGGCGCACTTCATATTTTTAGATATACACTGACTAAATTTTAAGTTGAAATTAGATGTTATACGGAGATAGTTATCAGCAATTGGTCACGATTTTTCTCGTATAGCACGCATGTAAAAAATGAAAGAAAATAAATTCTATATACATCAATAATTATTCTAAAACTTAGCTTGGCAACATAACAACTATATAATCCAAACTGGGACTTGAACCCAGACAGCCTGGTGGTGAACCGGTCGTCATACATTTGACCATTTGGATGAGCAGTATATGTTGCAATGTCACCTGGCTATGTTTTTTTTCAAATAAATCCCTTATAATATTACATATTGCTGACATTTTATGATTTAGTTATAAATTATATTACATAACATGACTGGACTTCCTGATAGTTCCCAATGCAAACATACCCTGACGATTACAAATCAACGCGGACAGTTTCAAGTCGCACAGGACCAATGACCAAATTGTCGGACTCCTGGGACAAAATAAATAGGTTATTAATTCGGCTTCGGCTAAACTGTTCAATAACCCAAGAATGCTTAGGCCAAGGATATTCACAAGTTACACGGAGGCTTGCCAGGAACATCAGATGACCCCTATTGGTTTTGAGGTCAAAGGTCAAGGTCACTGTGACAATGTTTAACAACCATCTTTGTTTTCCATTCAACTTTATTGTCTTAGATTTCTAAGGTGAAAACAAATTTAGGTGTTTGTTTTGTTTCCAGATTATACATCTTTCGCACATGTAACGAAAACAACATAATAGTACTGCTAGATGCATCAGGGATTTCACAGTAGTCAGTAGGCTAACTATAGTTATAGTGAATTTCAAGGCAGCGAAGCTGGCGAAATCGCAAGAAGGGATCGCGAGTGAGAAAATTCACCTAAAACTTTCATCCACTTAACATCAGGCTAAATATTCTGTGTGAAATTGTTATAGTAATTAAGACTAACAATGGAGTTGTCGTCATATCGTTGTCGTCTAGACGTGCTGAAACCCGAACATGTCCGACCACATATGACGGCACTAAATAAGTTGACCAACGACTTGGGACCGAATGCTTAACCGTTATTTATCAGTGTTTGGCAAGTATTGCTAAAGCGTGACCAAAGGCCACCTATTTTGACCATTATTGTTACAGCCTAGCATTTTACCGACTATTTTACTCACTACAGCAGGCCCTTCCTTCCATAGACAAGACTTTGAGGTATAAAACTGCGCATTAAGTGTCTTCCAAGCGTTCATTAGAAATGGATGAAAAGAAAATACAATCGTGAAAATCAGCGACAGAAAGTTGATTTATTCTATGATTTAAGTACTCGTTTCTGTAACCGAGGAAAGTTACATGGTTATACAATGCACCTCCGAAGACTGAAATCCTACGTAATTATCTTGTCGTTCTCGATTCATACTGTATTTCAAATAAAATGTCAACAATATAAGCTCAATTTTGAAATGAATGACCCTGATCAATTACAAGTCCCTGTGGTATTGGTTCGGGAAAAAATTCCCAACATTTCCCCGGCAGTGCGGAGGAAGGCACGTGTGCATCTACTATTTACTTCCGGAATATGGTATTAAATATGGCCCACAGAGACAGTCATAGTGCATGGCCATCCAGTTTATTTATCCTGCCTAATTGGCTAATGGGACCTGACAAGCAAAGAAATTCGCATAAATAGGCTGCGCCTCAGTTCATTTTATAGAACAGCCAATTGTTATTCTTTTAGAGGTGTGTGATTAAATGGTTGTGCAGTTAAGCCGGGATGAGCCATATGCCATATGCATTTATTTCTAAAGCCCTATTCTGACTATCCCGGTTTGACATTTCGGTAGTGCCCGGGTTTGCAAACAGGGGCGAACCATGTTGAACAGGGAAGCAACCGTAGCAGCACCGGGTGAATCGGGATAAATGGCTAACAGCCCCGGTTGTTCTAAACGGTTCGATAAAAGATATCGAGAACTGGCTTAATCTGGGGATAATGAACCGGGACACCGCCAGGACTTTCCGGCAACGAATGTATCTCTACCGTGATAAACCATGGTTTACAGGGTGTGATATAGGCTACGAGAAAGCAAGCGGGTCCTTGTAATGATTGGTGAAGCCTTTATAACGTCGGCGCAAGGGTACGAACCGAATCAGCCCCAGATGTTGGCAGAGTCGCTTCAATGGTTATAATAAATTATATGGCAGGCAGAGTCCCGGTTACGTCACAGTTAAGGACGGCGAAATTCATGTGAGTTTCTGACTTGTCAAGATTTACCGACATGCATTTCTTAGCTAGCTTCTTATTTATTCCATATGACGTTATCTGAAGAGACTGGCAGTCTAGTGCATGCGAAATGATGCTGTTTGTGGGTGGGGAAATATGTCAACAAACATGATTATCTGCAAGTTCAGCAACCTCGACGGACAACAAAAGCTATGCTTACCTCCAAATAAAAGCTTTATAAATTAATATCAACCAGATTAATCCAATGTCAGCGTCATTTATCACCATAAAACATAACAAACTACACTCAACAAAATGCATGCACATTGTTGAACGCGCCATTTTTGGTTAGGGGGAGTAACTCTGGCTAAGGTCACAAACCACTAAATAAATTAGTTCTTTTACTCAATGTAAAGTTACAATAGTCAGTCCCAGATTGAAATATATTAAAGTCTACGACCAGGTGGCAGACATATATCATGTATCAATGAAAAGAAGAGGCCACCAGCTTTAAGAAGATACAAAAAAACAGGGAGTCACGTATCATATTTATAAGAACATTTTCGTCCGTCAAACGCCAGTCCGGCCAATTCCAGGTTTTACACTAACCTACTTTCGCTTTGGTATTTTGGCAAAAATCTCAAAATATGTAAGATAAAACAGTTTCAATACTGTATTACATCAGTACACAAAGCCCATAAACTCATTCACAATTAACTGTATCCAAAAAATCGACAAAAAAGGGTGTTTTTTTTGGAAAATTTATATTTTTCTTTCTCTTCGTCTTTTTTTTCGTTTTCAATGATACAGTTACCTGCGAACCCAATGAGATGATTCCATTCCTACCTTGTCAAAGCATACTACACACAATCACTTATCACAAGTTTCTATAGGGACTCATCATCATCTTCATTAATCGCATCCCTCAGTTTGAGTATTTTCGCGATGTGTTCACACACAGCAGTCAGGCACTTTTACATACAGAGGTTTTTTTAAAAGAAAGTCTCATGTTTTTGTACAGTTAAAATCATGTTAAAAACGAAGCAGTTGGCTAGTTCTGAATACACAGCGACTTGGGGAGCCTGTTCCAGAGGACGATACTTGCTGGAAAGAAGCTGTGTGGCAGTTGAGAGCTGTGTAAGCTGTATGTGGTTATGCCTGGGTCTGACTATTTGAGGAGTTGGTAACCTACTCATGGGTAGACTACACTAAATTATCGTGGAAATGTAATTACAAAACTTTGTCATACAAATACACTTGAAATGATTGGTTAATCATTGGGAAAATCTCTGGGAAAGCAGCACAATTGTTTCACGATCTTTTGTTTCATGATAAAACAATTCAACTACCTCACATTACAACCACTAGCAGTAGTTCAGACTGGAAAACGCGTCTTGCGTTACAAGGGTAATCACTAAACATCAAGGTTGTTGAGCTGTGAAAGTTTGAAGCAATTCCGCCCAACGTTTTGTGACGAGTTCAACACGTACCCAAGATTTGCGGCGGATCTCCAATACTTCACTAAGAATTAAACCAACAATTGCAATAAATACTAGTCATCCGTCAGATTTCCCACTTGTATATTGTGAATAAAGTTAGTGGGGAACGAAACTTAAAAATAGGCCAAAATGTAAAAATAAGAATACATAGTACATTGTATTATATATAGATCTACTTGTTTCTGCTTGCACTGCTAAAGTCACATGACCTCAGAAGCAGATAGGTTGACTGTGATCTATCTGCCGACATCCAGTATACACTACGTATATAGCTACAGACTACATGTGTACACTTCTACTTCCATACCTAGCTATACATATTCAAATACATTATTCATTCCATAAAACTAATTAGTTCAACTAAATATATTCAAACATACCTCAAGGCGCGCATCCACATTTCTTCTTTTTCCAACACTAACACCTGTTACCAACCTACCTTCAACTCAATGCCATCATATTCAAATTACCTCCTAGCCTAACCTAAAGGGAGGTCACTGTGTTCAACTCACACCCATACATTTAGTGTACTTTCACCCCAAAACCGCGCGCAAATCTGACAGCTAACATATCCCCTATTTTCGTATTTCAATTCACGCACTACATACCAATTATCGCTCCAAAACAATCCATTACAATATCTATCAAACCCATAAACCACTACAAAACACACCAAATTCAAATATTCCCCACTTTGACCCTGGCCATTCCATATGCGGCTACAAATATCTTGTCAATTTCACTTGTCAATCTACTCTGCTGCACAGGGGAGGTAACTGTGTTGGTCAATTTTATTGCTCTTCAAACGTAGTAGTCGCCCTTCAGCATAGACTGTCAATTCTACCGGTCTGACAGAATCATTCGTCCCAAAAACATTCGTTCTTGTATAGAATAAATTCATATACATGTATGCTAGCTGTCTGAATAAGTCCAAAAACGTACACTTCTCAGCACTGTTTATTACATTGACAGAATATCATCTGCTTATAACTGTCTGCTGCATAGTATGTTTATTCAGGTATACCACATTGCTCTTTAACCGTACTCAATTATAACACTTCAGCATAGACTTTGTCAATTCTAGTAATTATAGCATGGCAGACGAAATCGCCAGAAAGCGATACATGAATAACATCAGGAATGAGGTGTCGAATGTGATCTATATAACTTGTTTCACAATCGACCTTACATAAATCAGTTAAACCTAAACTACAAACTCAAAATTAAGATGAATATCTCATTGTGCGTTAATTGCGTGCTACAAATTAGCTGTAAACATGTAACTTGATATTTAAGTACACGATCGATTGGATGGTTTAAAATCTTCCTGTTTACCGTTACAAAGTTGAATAACTATCCTGATTAAAACGGAATTAAGACAAACAACTACATTTTATCTCAACTGGACTATACATTTGTAACTCAATCTGGAGTTTAAAGACAATTCAAGACATTTCTACGTTGTGATTGATCGACACTTATTATTAAAGGAACATAACACAAGGGAAAACACACATCAAGGATATACGTAAAAACTTTGTCTGAAGTGTTTAGCTAAAACTGTAAATATAACAACATAAACAACTTGAAATAACAAATCAACATTTCGAATCAAGAATGAAGTCATTTTGGATTATTATTCTGATAGTGATTATTTCTGGGACGAATAAAGGTAACTACAGTAGCTCTTTCTTAAGCAAAAAACGTATAAATTACTATAAATAGGGAGTGTGTTACATATTTAAATATTTGCCTGTGTCCCCGTAGCTCAGTGGCTAGCGCGCTTGCTGTCTAATCTGTAAATCCATGTTCGAATTCGAGTAGAGGCAAAAAGCTGACTGGCAAATAAATGCTATACCAGGTCAGATCTGCTGACTGGCAAACACATGCAATGCCCTGGTCGGATCTGCTGACTGGCAAACAAATGTTATGCCCTGGTCGGATCTGCTGACTGGCAAACAAATGTTATGCCCTGGTCGGATCTGCTGACTGGCAAACAAATCTTAAGCCTAGGTTAGATCTGCTGGGCAAGTTTCCATTCATTGTTCAATTGTTAACAATTAGGACTACATTTCTACTACCGTTTATTTGTTGCTACAAAATGCTAAAACACCTACACTTACAAACATACATTCATGTTTCAGGTTATACCCTGCCTTGCCTTTGTTTAGCAACTCTTTATATTGTTGGTTACAAGAATCTAATATAAAACTATTGTTTGTGTAGGATGGTTCTTTGTACAGATATCTTGGGCTGGGCCTACAAAGGCATAATAACGTATGTCAGAATGACAGTGACAAAAATATAAAGCTCGTCGGTTCAATTTGTAAAAGAATGACTGACGAGGTACAAATAAAATCCCCTGCAGTGAATCGGTGAGACGAAACGTGACAAGATACATGTATCAAAGTACCGATAGCAGTGACATGCAGTTAGTAATGAAAACGATGAAAAATGGGATGGAAATGTATGATGTGACTGTATAAAGATAAAATACGTAACATTATTTGACGTCTGTCCATTATAATCGGTATATACTTCATATTCAATTACAGGAGAAAAAGCTCAACACTGTATGGTCAGCAGTTGCCCATGCTGTGCCAGCGCACCTGATGGAGGAAGTAATGTCTGCTTGAGTGATAGTTCTTGTAGATATGGTTGTAAAGATGGGTATTATGGAAATAAGTGTCACAATTACTGTCCGGACTATTGTACAAGATGTGCTCATGAATTTAGTAAATCTGGTCATAGAGATCACAAGAAATGTTACCTGTGTGCTGAAGGTTACTATAATGGTACAGGGGTAACAGATTGCTCCACACCATGTCCTACAAACTGTATGAACAATACTTGTAATAAAACCACTGGTCATTGTCTAGATGGATGTACGAGTGACGGCTGGGCGGGCGACAAGTGTGACAGATGTGCTAGTGGACACTATAGTGGGAGCTGTGTTCCTTGTCCAGTACTTTGTAAGGATGATGTATGTGATGCGAGTAATGGTGAGTGCACGAATGGATGTAAAGATGCGCAGTTTACTGGTACACAATGCGACCAATGCCATGTGGGTAAATACGGTGAAAATTGCGACAAAAATTGTCCAGGGAACTGCAACAATGGAGTATGTGGAAGAAATGATGGTCTTTGTACTGATGGGTGTGTAGGGAACATTACGGGAGATAAATGCGAGGAGTGTAACCCTGGTTACTATGGAGAACTTTGTGAGAAAGTTTGCATGGACTGTCTCCTAGGACTGTGTGATAGAACCACAGGTGTTTGTGGCTACTGTGATAATGGTAACTATGGACAGTTTTGTAATCTCACATGCTCAAGTGGGTGTGAGAATGACATATGTAACCGATATAATTCTACCTGTACATTCGGCTGTCGACATGAGTTTTCCGGTGACAAATGTTGTGTAAACAACAACAACTGTGAACTATGCGACACAGTTACTACATGTTCCATGTGTAGACCAGGTTACTATGGTAACACATGTGGACAAACATGTCCTGGTAAATGTGCCGACAGTTGCGATAAACTATCTGGAGACTGTATGGAGTGTAAGAATGGTTACCATGACAATAAGTGTACGGAAACTTGTCCTAACCAATGTCAAACCTTCAACTGTAGTCAACAGTCTGGCACGTGTAGTGCGTGCAATATCGGTAACTATGGCGACAGTTGTAACAGAACGTGTCCAGTTACCTGCCTGAACAAGATATGTTATCAAGACGGTGGTAAATGTGGCGACTGTGTGGTAGGCTACCACGGTGTGTGGTGTGACCTTGACTGTACAACATACTGTATCAATGAGACATGTATCCAAGAGACAGGTGCCTGTTTGTACGGATGTAAGGAAGAATACAAGGACAAATGTACTCAAAACAACGGTAAGTGATATATTGTACATGTACATGTACATTCACAGCTTTTATTTAAATGTGTTCCAAATAAAGTAAAGAGTTATGTCTCAATCAAGGCCATCTCAAAATAACGAGTTACAAGTTGTATTATATTATTAACCTTAAATAGTGGTACTAAGTCAATCAGGAGACAAAGTTTATATGGCGAATGGATTGGTCATGGGCATTGATATCCGATGATGGAGATACTGTATATATGGTTGTCGTTGTCGATTGTCTTATATCATAGACGCATGGTTTCAGTAATTTCCAGGTCCTTATTTTTGCACCAAAACAGAGAATGTAGTGAAGTTTAAATGATTAGCCTGAACGGTCAAACAAATTTGCTACAGTTGCCACTGTAGTTTCTGTGACGTCATTATCCGTTACGGGTAAACATGGTCGCCACACTACCTTCTCTTTATATAGGGTACCATCAGATAATTTGAAACAAAATACATATTGCTTTTATTACAGTGGTTGCCAATGACAACATTGGAACAATATTAGGTGGCGTTGTTGGAGGACTTTGTGTCGTCATTGTTATCCTGGTCGGTTACATTATTCAAACTCGGTAAGAACCAAAATATATTTATTGTACACTATTAAGGCGATAAAATCGAAGTCATACCGACTACTTATGTATCCTGTTCAAAACCTAATTTTAAAATTGAATAATTAACTGCACAGAAACATTTAATTATTTACATGTCCATCAATAAATGATGACTACTTTTCGGGTGATCAAGTGTTATTTGAAAATCATTGATGCAGTCAATTAGACAATATTTGATAACTAATGTTTATATTTAGTATTTTGCTTCAAAATTATTTTTCAGGAACTAATGTTGGACATTAAGAAAGCCAAATCTTACTGCCCCTTAAATGACATCATTTTGTATAAAACTGTAAAGTAAATAGTTCTGCTGTGGAGTTACAATGCCGTCACTCCACTGGTCATGTACGGATCACTTTCAATTGGTATATAATTTGGTACATGTGTATAAAAAATAACACGCTCTAGTCGGGGCACTTGAGATTTTTTTCTCTTGTATGTAAGTCACTTTGAATTAGCAATTTAGAAAAGTAAAAATAAGCTGTCGCTTAAAACATTTACCCCCAAATGTTAATGATGTACACGGATCACATTGATTGAAATACGGTTTTATCCACATTCAAGTGAACTACAAAAGTAATATTTTGTTATTCTTCTTTGATATGCCAAAAACAAATATATTCTTTCCATAGTGTAAGTCTCAATGTTGCGTGATCCGGTATATCTCATGATCCGTTACTGACCAACCAACTTTACACGAAGCCTGGGAACGATAGATATTTTATATAATTAATTCAACGTGATTCCAACATGTAATGGTGTCCATATGAAATCAGCCGAATAAGTATTCTGGTTCCCGTCTCCACAGTGCTGACGTAGGAAGCAAGGACAGGGAACTCCAGGCTACTGAATGAGTTGGAATCCATATTTAACATGTGATTTAAACCCACTTTCTATTACAGATGTCGTACAAGAGAATCAAAAGAACAAAGCGGACCTGACCCAAATAATGGTATGTTTCCTAACAATCATGTTTCAATCTAGTCCAACCAAATTGACATTTTTATGCCATGACATGATCGTAAGAAGTCTACAGATAGCGAATACAGGGTGTATTATAATGTTTACATATTTTTTAAGTTGTTTGCTTTAAAAAGACTAATAGAATAAGACAAGGAAGGCAACACTCGAAAAAAGAAACAAATCAGACCACTATCACAATACCCAACGTACCACTGAACAAGAAACATATGAAACTATTCAGCAGCAGTATTATAATGACACAGACTAAACCCGAAAACAAAAGATGTAACATTGGTTCGACCATAGACTAACTACATGAAATTGCTGCGGTCTCTGTTTGAACTATGGTGGTCATGTTAGTCGCTAAAACTCAGTTTTCAAAACATTATCTCCATTTTGCAGGTGATGAACTGGAAGAACAACATGATTATGAAGGATTAGACGAAGAATTGAAGAACAAGAAGACTGTGTATTCAGATCTACAGTCAGACGGAGAATATGTTAACACTCAAATATAAGATACACAATTAAGACGGAGAATATGTTAACACTCAAATATAACATACGCAATTAAGACGGAGAATATGCTAACACTCAAATATAAGATACACAATTAAGACGGAGAATATGTTAACACTCAAATATAACATATGCAATTAAGACGGAGAATATGTTAACACTCAAATATAACATACGCAATTAAGACGGAGAATAGGTTAACACTCAAATATAAGATACACAAATTGTTAATTAAGACAGAGAATACGTAAACACACAAATGTAAGATACACAATTAAGCTGGGGGATTTGTTAATGCACAAAAAATAGACACACATTTAAGACGGAGAATAAATTAATGCGCAAATCTTACACAGGCGGATCCAAGGCGGCGGACCCGGCGTACCCCCTGTCCTAAAATTGCCAAAGTAAAGTTTTTGTGTCTGAAATATTCTGGTTGTCTGTAATTTGCGCATTTGGAAATGCATAGGAAAGGGTAGATTACAGTCTATATACTTTAGGTGTGGGTAATCCATATTCATATGTTTTTTGTTAAAAGCATTTGATGTATGTTTGCGCATACATGTATTCGTAAGTGTTCAGATATAAATTGTTTCACAATTTTGGTAATAAGAAGATGATTATAAGTCTTTATTTTGTAAATCATCTTGCACTTCATCTTACTTTAGTGCTTGCCCAAGTGACGAAATACTGAGAATTAACCTTAATGATTTAGTAAGGATTATTTAACATAGAAATGACAAAGTCTACAAGTAATATACATGTAATGAGCTAGGACAAACTTTATCTTGAGGCGGCAAAACGACGTATGGCTCCTTGTTCTGACATCGCGAACCTTGCCCCTGGTCCCACGACTCGTGACCATCAGGATTATTTTACGTTCATTTTAAGTGCGCATTCGCCTACTCAAAATAGTCAATAAGTTCATTGCTATTTCTGATGGAATATTTTACAAGATCTGTATTTACAGCTTATAAGTACAGTGTATAGGCTTTGGAGACAACAAGCATAGTTTATTTTCCAGACAGAATAGTCCTACTCCAGGGTGCCGTTTTATCAAAGTACTTACGTACTTGCGTAAACTTACGTTCAGATTTAGATTCAGTATAACCATTTAACAACTTCACATTGGGGACATATATTGTTTGTGGGAATTCATTAAATAAACCTTTATTAGTATATCAGCTCTATTTACCACATTTTATAGATGTAAAGGTATTATAAAGAAATTAAATTAAATTTGACCATAAGTTTAGGATTTCCGTAAGTTCGTTGATAAAACAGTGCCCAGATCTCCACACAAATATGTAGGCACAGATAGAATTTTACCGTTATAATCAGTATGACACATGAATATTCATATTCAGACAATAGAGTTAGGGTCAGTTGTGTTTGCATATGAATACTAAACCTGTCTAACTAGACCAGAGTTGTTTGTACCTACATGTAAATTAAGGGGACAACCATAGTTCCGGATATCAACTATAATACCAGTCTAGTTTTTAGAAACGGTGTTTTATCACCAGAGTGATCATATTCTTCAAAGGGCATATACATGTATAAGATAAAACAAATATAATACTTTCATTACTTGACTTGAAAAAAATTGCTATAACGTTGGTGTACATACTTTACCATTTGCTTTTATGCGTTTATATGTTTTACAGCTTTAATAAAAGCCAATTTTCAACTCAGCCACCTGTTTGTTATTGTTGTACCAGCTTCGCAAACTCTAGGGAGTACCTTTACCGACGTAGAATATAATGAAATCAAAGTACTGAAAGTACTGATGGAAGGCGATACTCCAGGACATGACCTGGACCCGAAATTACAACCAATACTTACACTCTGCACTCGGCACTCAAATATTGAAAATCAAAACCAACAAGAGGTTTTTCTAAGATTTGACCTAGTGACCTAGTTTTTGACCCCACATGACCCAGTTTTGAACTTGTCCTAGATTCCATAATGAACAACATTGTGACCAAGTTTCATGAAGATACTATAAAAATTGTGGCCTCTGATGTGAACACTAGGTTTTTCTAAGATTTGACCTAGTGACCTAGTTTTTGACCTCACATGACCCAGTTTTGAACTTGGCCTAGACTTCATGCGGAACAACATTCTGACCATGTTTCATGAAATTGGTGACCTCTAGAGTGTACACAAGGTTCTTATAAGATTTGACCTAGTGACCTAGTTTTTGACTCGCATGACCCAGTTCCAAACTTGTCCTAGATTTCATGGAGAACAACACCTCAAAATTGAAAACTGACCGACAGACAGACAGACGGACGGACAGACATGTGCAATTAATATACCCACTCATCCAAGATGGGGGGATAATAGATCACTAGGAAATGAAGGTAAGACTTACGTGGTTGGTTGGTTGGTTGGTTGGTTAATGGTTGCACTGGTATTTCAAGACTTTGTTTATTATGATTGTTCCCTGAAATCAAATATTACAAATAATATGAACTAAGGCACATTTAATAAATATTGGATAACTGCAATTGGCTATAGTGCGCCCAGGATAATGTAATGTTTACAAATATTGACCGGATTGGTCTAAACATTGACCGGATCGGTCTATTGTTGCAAACTTGGTTACTTAAATAACATCATACGGTCAAGTATATACTAAAATAACACTGATCAATTGCAACACTTCATTTCTCCACCTATGTGGATTATTCCGAATATTCCCGCCTATCTTGTTATCCTGGGCGCACTTCATATTTTTAGATATACACTGACTAAATTTTAAGTTGAAATTAGATGTTATACGGAGATAGTTATCAGCAATTGGTCACGATTTTTCTCGTATAGCACGCATGTAAAAAATGAAAGAAAATAAATTCTATATACATCAATAATTATTCTAAAACTTAGCTTGGCAACATAACAACTATATAATCCAAACTGGGACTTGAACCCAGACAGCCTGGTGGTGAACCGGTCGTCATACATTTGACCATTTGGATGAGCAGTATATGTTGCAATGTCACCTGGCTATGTTTTTTTTCAAATAAATCCCTTATAATATTACATATTGCTGACATTTTATGATTTAGTTATAAATTATATTACATAACATGACTGGACTTCCTGATAGTTCCCAATGCAAACATACCCTGACGATTACAAATCAACGCGGACAGTTTCAAGTCGCACAGGACCAATGACCAAATTGTCGGACTCCTGGGACAAAATAAATAGGTTATTAATTCGGCTTCGGCTAAACTGTTCAATAACCCAAGAATGCTTAGGCCAAGGATTTTCACAAGTTACACGGAGGCTTGCCAGGAACATCAGATGACCCCTATTGGTTTTGAGGTCAAAGGTCAAGGTCACTGTGACAATGTTTAACAACCATCTTTGTTTTCCATTCAACTTTATTGTCTTAGATTTCTAAGGTGAAAACAAATTTAGGTGTTTGTTTTGTTTCCAGATTATACATCTTTCGCACATGTAACGAAAACAACATAATAGTACTGCTAGATGCATCAGGGATTTCACAGTAGTCAGTAGGCTAACTATAGTTATAGTGAATTTCAAGGCAGCGAAGCTGGCGAAATCGCAAGAAGGGATCCCGAGTGAGAAAATTCACCTAAAACTTTCATCCACTTAACATCAGGCTAAATATTCTGTGTGAAATTGTTATAGTAATTAAGACTAACAATGGAGTTGTCGTCATATCGTTGTCGTCTAGACGTGCTGAAACCCGAACATGTCCGACCACATATGACGGCACTAAATAAGTTGACCAACGACTTGGGACCGAATGCTTAACCGTTATTTATCAGTGTTTGGCAAGTATTGCTAAAGCGTGACCAAAGGCCACCTATTTTGACCATTATTGTTACAGCCTAGCATTTTACCGACTATTTTACTCACTACAGCAGGCCCTTCCTTCCATAGACAAGACTTTGAGGTATAAAACTGCGCATTAAGTGTCTTCCAAGCGTTCATTAGAAATGGATGAAAAGAAAATACAATCGTGAAAATCAGCGACAGAAAGTTGATTTATTCTATGATTTAAGTACTCGTTTCTGTAACCGAGGAAAGTTACATGGTTATACAATGCACCTCCGAAGACTGAAATCCTACGTAATTATCTTGTCGTTCTCGATTCATACTGTATTTCAAATAAAATGTCAACAATATAAGCTCAATTTTGAAATGAATGACCCTGATCAATTACAAGTCCCTGTGGTATTGGTTCGGGAAAAAATTCCCAACATTTCCCCGGCAGTGCGGAGGAAGGCACGTGTGCATCTACTATTTACTTCCGGAATATGGTATTAAATATGGCCCACAGAGACAGTCATAGTGCATGGCCATCCAGTTTATTTATCCTGCCTAATTGGCTAATGGGACCTGACAAGCAAAGAAATTCGCATAAATAGGCTGCGCCTCAGTTCATTTTATAGAACAGCCAATTGTTATTCTTTTAGAGGTGTGTGATTAAATGGTTGTGCAGTTAAGCCGGGATGAGCCATATGCCATATGCATTTATTTCTAAAGCCCTATTCTGACTATCCCGGTTTGACATTTCGGTAGTGCCCGGGTTTGCAAACAGGGGCGAACCATGTTGAACAGGGAAGCAACCGTAGCAGCACCGGGTGAATCGGGATAAATGGCTAACAGCCCCGGTTGTTCTAAACGGTTCGATAAAAGATATCGAGAACTGGCTTAATCTGGGGATAATGAACCGGGACACCGCCAGGACTTTCCGGCAACGAATGTATCTCTACCGTGATAAACCATGGTTTACAGGGTGTGATATAGGCTACGAGAAAGCAAGCGGGTCCTTGTAATGATTGGTGAAGCCTTTATAACGTCGGCGCAAGGGTACGAACCGAATCAGCCCCAGATGTTGGCAGAGTCGCTTCAATGGTTATAATAAATTATATGGCAGGCAGAGTCCCGGTTACGTCACAGTTAAGGACGGCGAAATTCATGTGAGTTTCTGACTTGTCAAGATTTACCGACATGCATTTCTTAGCTAGCTTCTTATTTATTCCATATGACGTTATCTGAAGAGACTGGCAGTCTAGTGCATGCGAAATGATGCTGTTTGTGGGTGGGGAAATATGTCAACAAACATGATTATCTGCAAGTTCAGCAACCTCGACGGACAACAAAAGCTATGCTTACCTCCAAATAAAAGCTTTATAAATTAATATCAACCAGATTAATCCAATGTCAGCGTCATTTATCACCATAAAACATAACAAACTACACTCAACAAAATGCATGCACATTGTTGAACGCGCCATTTTTGGTTAGGGGGAGTAACTCTGGCTAAGGTCACAAACCACTAAATAAATTAGTTCTTTTACTCAATGTAAAGTTACAATAGTCAGTCCCAGATTGAAATATATTAAAGTCTACGACCAGGTGGCAGACATATATCATGTATCAATGAAAAGAAGAGGCCACCAGCTTTAAGAAGATACAAAAAAACAGGGAGTCACGTATCATATTTATAAGAACATTTTCGTCCGTCAAACGCCAGTCCGGCCAATTCCAGGTTTTACACTAACCTACTTTCGCTTTGGTATTTTGGCAAAAATCTCAAAATATGTAAGATAAAACAGTTTCAATACTGTATTACATCAGTACACAAAGCCCATAAACTCATTCACAATTAACTGTATCCAAAAAATCGACAAAAAAGGGTGTTTTTTTTGGAAAATTTATATTTTTCTTTCTCTTCGTCTTTTTTTTCGTTTTCAATGATACAGTTACCTGCGAACCCAATGAGATGATTCCATTCCTACCTTGTCAAAGCATACTACACACAATCACTTATCACAAGTTTCTATAGGGACTCATCATCATCTTCATTAATCGCATCCCTCAGTTTGAGTATTTTCGCGATGTGTTCACACACAGCAGTCAGGCACTTTTACATACAGAGGTTTTTTTAAAAGAAAGTCTCATGTTTTTGTACAGTTAAAATCATGTTAAAAACGAAGCAGTTGGCTAGTTCTGAATACACAGCGACTTGGGGAGCCTGTTCCAGAGGACGATACTTGCTGGAAAGAAGCTGTGTGGCAGTTGAGAGCTGTGTAAGCTGTATGTGGTTATGCCTGGGTCTGACTATTTGAGGAGTTGGTAACCTACTCATGGGTAGACTACACTAAATTATCGTGGAAATGTAATTACAAAACTTTGTCATACAAATACACTTGAAATGATTGGTTAATCATTGGGAAAATCTCTGGGAAAGCAGCACAATTGTTTCACGATCTTTTGTTTCATGATAAAACAATTCAACTACCTCACATTACAACCACTAGCAGTAGTTCAGACTGGAAAACGCGTCTTGCGTTACAAGGGTAATCACTAAACATCAAGGTTGTTGAGCTGTGAAAGTTTGAAGCAATTCCGCCCAACGTTTTGTGACGAGTTCAACACGTACCCAAGATTTGCGGCGGATCTCCAATACTTCACTAAGAATTAAACCAACAATTGCAATAAATACTAGTCATCCGTCAGATTTCCCACTTGTATATTGTGAATAAAGTTAGTGGGGAACGAAACTTAAAAATAGGCCAAAATGTAAAAATAAGAATACATAGTACATTGTATTATATATAGATCTACTTGTTTCTGCTTGCACTGCTAAAGTCACATGACCTCAGAAGCAGATAGGTTGACTGTGATCTATCTGCCGACATCCAGTATACACTACGTATATAGCTACAGACTACATGTGTACACTTCTACTTCCATACCTAGCTATACATATTCAAATACATTATTCATTCCATAAAACTAATTAGTTCAACTAAATATATTCAAACATACCTCAAGGCGCGCATCCACATTTCTTCTTTTTCCAACACTAACACCTGTTACCAACCTACCTTCAACTCAATGCCATCATATTCAAATTACCTCCTAGCCTAACCTAAAGGGAGGTCACTGTGTTCAACTCACACCCATACATTTAGTGTACTTTCACCCCAAAACCGCGCGCAAATCTGACAGCTAACATATCCCCTATTTTCGTATTTCAATTCACGCACTACATACCAATTATCGCTCCAAAACAATCCATTACAATATCTATCAAACCCATAAACCACTACAAAACACACCAAATTCAAATATTCCCCACTTTGACCCTGGCCATTCCATATGCGGCTACAAATATCTTGTCAATTTCACTTGTCAATCTACTCTGCTGCACAGGGGAGGTAACTGTGTTGGTCAATTTTATTGCTCTTCAAACGTAGTAGTCGCCCTTCAGCATAGACTGTCAATTCTACCGGTCTGACAGAATCATTCGTCCCAAAAACATTCGTTCTTGTATAGAATAAATTCATATACATGTATGCTAGCTGTCTGAATAAGTCCAAAAACGTACACTTCTCAGCACTGTTTATTACATTGACAGAATATCATCTGCTTATAACTGTCTGCTGCATAGTATGTTTATTCAGGTATACCACATTGCTCTTTAACCGTACTCAATTATAACACTTCAGCATAGACTTTGTCAATTCTAGTAATTATAGCATGGCAGACGAAATCGCCAGAAAGCGATACATGAATAACATCAGGAATGAGGTGTCGAATGTGATCTATATAACTTGTTTCACAATCGACCTTACATAAATCAGTTAAACCTAAACTACAAACTCAAAATTAAGATGAATATCTCATTGTGCGTTAATTGCGTGCTACAAATTAGCTGTAAACATGTAACTTGATATTTAAGTACACGATCGATTGGATGGTTTAAAATCTTCCTGTTTACCGTTACAAAGTTGAATAACTATCCTGATTAAAACGGAATTAAGACAAACAACTACATTTTATCTCAACTGGACTATACATTTGTAACTCAATCTGGAGTTTAAAGACAATTCAAGACATTTCTACGTTGTGATTGATCGACACTTATTATTAAAGGAACATAACACAAGGGAAAACACACATCAAGGATATACGTAAAAACTTTGTCTGAAGTGTTTAGCTAAAACTGTAAATATAACAACATAAACAACTTGAAATAACAAATCAACATTTCGAATCAAGAATGAAGTCATTTTGGATTATTATTCTGATAGTGATTATTTCTGGGACGAATAAAGGTAACTACAGTAGCTCTTTCTTAAGCAAAAAACGTATAAATTACTATAAATAGGGAGTGTGTTACATATTTAAATATTTGCCTGTGTCCCCGTAGCTCAGTGGCTAGCGCGCTTGCTGTCTAATCTGTAAATCCATGTTCGAATTCGAGTAGAGGCAAAAAGCTGACTGGCAAATAAATGCTATACCAGGTCAGATCTGCTGACTGGCAAACACATGCAATGCCCTGGTCGGATCTGCTGACTGGCAAACAAATGTTATGCCCTGGTCGGATCTGCTGACTGGCAAACAAATGTTATGCCCTGGTCGGATCTGCTGACTGGCAAACAAATCTTAAGCCTAGGTTAGATCTGCTGGGCAAGTTTCCATTCATTGTTCAATTGTTAACAATTAGGACTACATTTCTACTACCGTTTATTTGTTGCTACAAAATGCTAAAACACCTACACTTACAAACATACATTCATGTTTCAGGTTATACCCTGCCTTGCCTTTGTTTAGCAACTCTTTATATTGTTGGTTACAAGAATCTAATATAAAACTATTGTTTGTGTAGGATGGTTCTTTGTACAGATATCTTGGGCTGGGCCTACAAAGGCATAATAACGTATGTCAGAATGACAGTGACAAAAATATAAAGCTCGTCGGTTCAATTTGTAAAAGAATGACTGACGAGGTACAAATAAAATCCCCTGCAGTGAATCGGTGAGACGAAACGTGACAAGATACATGTATCAAAGTACCGATAGCAGTGACATGCAGTTAGTAATGAAAACGATGAAAAATGGGATGGAAATGTATGATGTGACTGTATAAAGATAAAATACGTAACATTATTTGACGTCTGTCCATTATAATCGGTATATACTTCATATTCAATTACAGGAGAAAAAGCTCAACACTGTATGGTCAGCAGTTGCCCATGCTGTGCCAGCGCACCTGATGGAGGAAGTAATGTCTGCTTGAGTGATAGTTCTTGTAGATATGGTTGTAAAGATGGGTATTATGGAAATAAGTGTCACAATTACTGTCCGGACTATTGTACAAGATGTGCTCATGAATTTAGTAAATCTGGTCATAGAGATCACAAGAAATGTTACCTGTGTGCTGAAGGTTACTATAATGGTACAGGGGTAACAGATTGCTCCACACCATGTCCTACAAACTGTATGAACAATACTTGTAATAAAACCACTGGTCATTGTCTAGATGGATGTACGAGTGACGGCTGGGCGGGCGACAAGTGTGACAGATGTGCTAGTGGACACTATAGTGGGAGCTGTGTTCCTTGTCCAGTACTTTGTAAGGATGATGTATGTGATGCGAGTAATGGTGAGTGCACGAATGGATGTAAAGATGCGCAGTTTACTGGTACACAATGCGACCAATGCCATGTGGGTAAATACGGTGAAAATTGCGACAAAAATTGTCCAGGGAACTGCAACAATGGAGTATGTGGAAGAAATGATGGTCTTTGTACTGATGGGTGTGTAGGGAACATTACGGGAGATAAATGCGAGGAGTGTAACCCTGGTTACTATGGAGAACTTTGTGAGAAAGTTTGCATGGACTGTCTCCTAGGACTGTGTGATAGAACCACAGGTGTTTGTGGCTACTGTGATAATGGTAACTATGGACAGTTTTGTAATCTCACATGCTCAAGTGGGTGTGAGAATGACATATGTAACCGATATAATTCTACCTGTACATTCGGCTGTCGACATGAGTTTTCCGGTGACAAATGTTGTGTAAACAACAACAACTGTGAACTATGCGACACAGTTACTACATGTTCCATGTGTAGACCAGGTTACTATGGTAACACATGTGGACAAACATGTCCTGGTAAATGTGCCGACAGTTGCGATAAACTATCTGGAGACTGTATGGAGTGTAAGAATGGTTACCATGACAATAAGTGTACGGAAACTTGTCCTAACCAATGTCAAACCTTCAACTGTAGTCAACAGTCTGGCACGTGTAGTGCGTGCAATATCGGTAACTATGGCGACAGTTGTAACAGAACGTGTCCAGTTACCTGCCTGAACAAGATATGTTATCAAGACGGTGGTAAATGTGGCGACTGTGTGGTAGGCTACCACGGTGTGTGGTGTGACCTTGACTGTACAACATACTGTATCAATGAGACATGTATCCAAGAGACAGGTGCCTGTTTGTACGGATGTAAGGAAGAATACAAGGACAAATGTACTCAAAACAACGGTAAGTGATATATTGTACATGTACATGTACATTCACAGCTTTTATTTAAATGTGTTCCAAATAAAGTAAAGAGTTATGTCTCAATCAAGGCCATCTCAAAATAACGAGTTACAAGTTGTATTATATTATTAACCTTAAATAGTGGTACTAAGTCAATCAGGAGACAAAGTTTATATGGCGAATGGATTGGTCATGGGCATTGATATCCGATGATGGAGATACTGTATATATGGTTGTCGTTGTCGATTGTCTTATATCATAGACGCATGGTTTCAGTAATTTCCAGGTCCTTATTTTTGCACCAAAACAGAGAATGTAGTGAAGTTTAAATGATTAGCCTGAACGGTCAAACAAATTTGCTACAGTTGCCACTGTAGTTTCTGTGACGTCATTATCCGTTACGGGTAAACATGGTCGCCACACTACCTTCTCTTTATATAGGGTACCATCAGATAATTTGAAACAAAATACATATTGCTTTTATTACAGTGGTTGCCAATGACAACATTGGAACAATATTAGGTGGCGTTGTTGGAGGACTTTGTGTCGTCATTGTTATCCTGGTCGGTTACATTATTCAAACTCGGTAAGAACCAAAATATATTTATTGTACACTATTAAGGCGATAAAATCGAAGTCATACCGACTACTTATGTATCCTGTTCAAAACCTAATTTTAAAATTGAATAATTAACTGCACAGAAACATTTAATTATTTACATGTCCATCAATAAATGATGACTACTTTTCGGGTGATCAAGTGTTATTTGAAAATCATTGATGCAGTCAATTAGACAATATTTGATAACTAATGTTTATATTTAGTATTTTGCTTCAAAATTATTTTTCAGGAACTAATGTTGGACATTAAGAAAGCCAAATCTTACTGCCCCTTAAATGACATCATTTTGTATAAAACTGTAAAGTAAATAGTTCTGCTGTGGAGTTACAATGCCGTCACTCCACTGGTCATGTACGGATCACTTTCAATTGGTATATAATTTGGTACATGTGTATAAAAAATAACACGCTCTAGTCGGGGCACTTGAGATTTTTTTCTCTTGTATGTAAGTCACTTTGAATTAGCAATTTAGAAAAGTAAAAATAAGCTGTCGCTTAAAACATTTACCCCCAAATGTTAATGATGTACACGGATCACATTGATTGAAATACGGTTTTATCCACATTCAAGTGAACTACAAAAGTAATATTTTGTTATTCTTCTTTGATATGCCAAAAACAAATATATTCTTTCCATAGTGTAAGTCTCAATGTTGCGTGATCCGGTATATCTCATGATCCGTTACTGACCAACCAACTTTACACGAAGCCTGGGAACGATAGATATTTTATATAATTAATTCAACGTGATTCCAACATGTAATGGTGTCCATATGAAATCAGCCGAATAAGTATTCTGGTTCCCGTCTCCACAGTGCTGACGTAGGAAGCAAGGACAGGGAACTCCAGGCTACTGAATGAGTTGGAATCCATATTTAACATGTGATTTAAACCCACTTTCTATTACAGATGTCGTACAAGAGAATCAAAAGAACAAAGCGGACCTGACCCAAATAATGGTATGTTTCCTAACAATCATGTTTCAATCTAGTCCAACCAAATTGACATTTTTATGCCATGACATGATCGTAAGAAGTCTACAGATAGCGAATACAGGGTGTATTATAATGTTTACATATTTTTTAAGTTGTTTGCTTTAAAAAGACTAATAGAATAAGACAAGGAAGGCAACACTCGAAAAAAGAAACAAATCAGACCACTATCACAATACCCAACGTACCACTGAACAAGAAACATATGAAACTATTCAGCAGCAGTATTATAATGACACAGACTAAACCCGAAAACAAAAGATGTAACATTGGTTCGACCATAGACTAACTACATGAAATTGCTGCGGTCTCTGTTTGAACTATGGTGGTCATGTTAGTCGCTAAAACTCAGTTTTCAAAACATTATCTCCATTTTGCAGGTGATGAACTGGAAGAACAACATGATTATGAAGGATTAGACGAAGAATTGAAGAACAAGAAGACTGTGTATTCAGATCTACAGTCAGACGGAGAATATGTTAACACTCAAATATAAGATACACAATTAAGACGGAGAATATGTTAACACTCAAATATAACATACGCAATTAAGACGGAGAATATGCTAACACTCAAATATAAGATACACAATTAAGACGGAGAATATGTTAACACTCAAATATAACATATGCAATTAAGACGGAGAATATGTTAACACTCAAATATAACATACGCAATTAAGACGGAGAATAGGTTAACACTCAAATATAAGATACACAAATTGTTAATTAAGACAGAGAATACGTAAACACACAAATGTAAGATACACAATTAAGCTGGGGGATTTGTTAATGCACAAAAAATAGACACACATTTAAGACGGAGAATAAATTAATGCGCAAATCTTACACAGGCGGATCCAAGGCGGCGGACCCGGCGTACCCCCTGTCCTAAAATTGCCAAAGTAAAGTTTTTGTGTCTGAAATATTCTGGTTGTCTGTAATTTGCGCATTTGGAAATGCATAGGAAAGGGTAGATTACAGTCTATATACTTTAGGTGTGGGTAATCCATATTCATATGTTTTTTGTTAAAAGCATTTGATGTATGTTTGCGCATACATGTATTCGTAAGTGTTCAGATATAAATTGTTTCACAATTTTGGTAATAAGAAGATGATTATAAGTCTTTATTTTGTAAATCATCTTGCACTTCATCTTACTTTAGTGCTTGCCCAAGTGACGAAATACTGAGAATTAACCTTAATGATTTAGTAAGGATTATTTAACATAGAAATGACAAAGTCTACAAGTAATATACATGTAATGAGCTAGGACAAACTTTATCTTGAGGCGGCAAAACGACGTATGGCTCCTTGTTCTGACATCGCGAACCTTGCCCCTGGTCCCACGACTCGTGACCATCAGGATTATTTTACGTTCATTTTAAGTGCGCATTCGCCTACTCAAAATAGTCAATAAGTTCATTGCTATTTCTGATGGAATATTTTACAAGATCTGTATTTACAGCTTATAAGTACAGTGTATAGGCTTTGGAGACAACAAGCATAGTTTATTTTCCAGACAGAATAGTCCTACTCCAGGGTGCCGTTTTATCAAAGTACTTACGTACTTGCGTAAACTTACGTTCAGATTTAGATTCAGTATAACCATTTAACAACTTCACATTGGGGACATATATTGTTTGTGGGAATTCATTAAATAAACCTTTATTAGTATATCAGCTCTATTTACCACATTTTATAGATGTAAAGGTATTATAAAGAAATTAAATTAAATTTGACCATAAGTTTAGGATTTCCGTAAGTTCGTTGATAAAACAGTGCCCAGATCTCCACACAAATATGTAGGCACAGATAGAATTTTACCGTTATAATCAGTATGACACATGAATATTCATATTCAGACAATAGAGTTAGGGTCAGTTGTGTTTGCATATGAATACTAAACCTGTCTAACTAGACCAGAGTTGTTTGTACCTACATGTAAATTAAGGGGACAACCATAGTTCCGGATATCAACTATAATACCAGTCTAGTTTTTAGAAACGGTGTTTTATCACCAGAGTGATCATATTCTTCAAAGGGCATATACATGTATAAGATAAAACAAATATAATACTTTCATTACTTGACTTGAAAAAAATTGCTATAACGTTGGTGTACATACTTTACCATTTGCTTTTATGCGTTTATATGTTTTACAGCTTTAATAAAAGCCAATTTTCAACTCAGCCACCTGTTTGTTATTGTTGTACCAGCTTCGCAAACTCTAGGGAGTACCTTTACCGACGTAGAATATAATGAAATCAAAGTACTGAAAGTACTGATGGAAGGCGATACTCCAGGACATGACCTGGACCCGAAATTACAACCAATACTTACACTCTGCACTCGGCACTCAAATATTGAAAATCAAAACCAACAAGAGGTTTTTCTAAGATTTGACCTAGTGACCTAGTTTTTGACCCCACATGACCCAGTTTTGAACTTGTCCTAGATTCCATAATGAACAACATTGTGACCAAGTTTCATGAAGATACTATAAAAATTGTGGCCTCTGATGTGAACACTAGGTTTTTCTAAGATTTGACCTAGTGACCTAGTTTTTGACCTCACATGACCCAGTTTTGAACTTGGCCTAGACTTCATGCGGAACAACATTCTGACCATGTTTCATGAAATTGGTGACCTCTAGAGTGTACACAAGGTTCTTATAAGATTTGACCTAGTGACCTAGTTTTTGACTCGCATGACCCAGTTCCAAACTTGTCCTAGATTTCATGGAGAACAACACCTCAAAATTGAAAACTGACCGACAGACAGACAGACGGACGGACAGACATGTGCAATTAATATACCCACTCATCCAAGATGGGGGGATAATAGATCACTAGGAAATGAAGGTAAGACTTACGTGGTTGGTTGGTTGGTTGGTTGGTTAATGGTTGCACTGGTATTTCAAGACTTTGTTTATTATGATTGTTCCCTGAAATCAAATATTACAAATAATATGAACTAAGGCACATTTAATAAATATTGGATAACTGCAATTGGCTATAGTGCGCCCAGGATAATGTAATGTTTACAAATATTGACCGGATTGGTCTAAACATTGACCGGATCGGTCTATTGTTGCAAACTTGGTTACTTAAATAACATCATACGGTCAAGTATATACTAAAATAACACTGATCAATTGCAACACTTCATTTCTCCACCTATGTGGATTATTCCGAATATTCCCGCCTATCTTGTTATCCTGGGCGCACTTCATATTTTTAGATATACACTGACTAAATTTTAAGTTGAAATTAGATGTTATACGGAGATAGTTATCAGCAATTGGTCACGATTTTTCTCGTATAGCACGCATGTAAAAAATGAAAGAAAATAAATTCTATATACATCAATAATTATTCTAAAACTTAGCTTGGCAACATAACAACTATATAATCCAAACTGGGACTTGAACCCAGACAGCCTGGTGGTGAACCGGTCGTCATACATTTGACCATTTGGATGAGCAGTATATGTTGCAATGTCACCTGGCTATGTTTTTTTTCAAATAAATCCCTTATAATATTACATATTGCTGACATTTTATGATTTAGTTATAAATTATATTACATAACATGACTGGACTTCCTGATAGTTCCCAATGCAAACATACCCTGACGATTACAAATCAACGCGGACAGTTTCAAGTCGCACAGGACCAATGACCAAATTGTCGGACTCCTGGGACAAAATAAATAGGTTATTAATTCGGCTTCGGCTAAACTGTTCAATAACCCAAGAATGCTTAGGCCAAGGATATTCACAAGTTACACGGAGGCTTGCCAGGAACATCAGATGACCCCTATTGGTTTTGAGGTCAAAGGTCAAGGTCACTGTGACAATGTTTAACAACCATCTTTGTTTTCCATTCAACTTTATTGTCTTAGATTTCTAAGGTGAAAACAAATTTAGGTGTTTGTTTTGTTTCCAGATTATACATCTTTCGCACATGTAACGAAAACAACATAATAGTACTGCTAGATGCATCAGGGATTTCACAGTAGTCAGTAGGCTAACTATAGTTATAGTGAATTTCAAGGCAGCGAAGCTGGCGAAATCGCAAGAAGGGATCGCGAGTGAGAAAATTCACCTAAAACTTTCATCCACTTAACATCAGGCTAAATATTCTGTGTGAAATTGTTATAGTAATTAAGACTAACAATGGAGTTGTCGTCATATCGTTGTCGTCTAGACGTGCTGAAACCCGAACATGTCCGACCACATATGACGGCACTAAATAAGTTGACCAACGACTTGGGACCGAATGCTTAACCGTTATTTATCAGTGTTTGGCAAGTATTGCTAAAGCGTGACCAAAGGCCACCTATTTTGACCATTATTGTTACAGCCTAGCATTTTACCGACTATTTTACTCACTACAGCAGGCCCTTCCTTCCATAGACAAGACTTTGAGGTATAAAACTGCGCATTAAGTGTCTTCCAAGCGTTCATTAGAAATGGATGAAAAGAAAATACAATCGTGAAAATCAGCGACAGAAAGTTGATTTATTCTATGATTTAAGTACTCGTTTCTGTAACCGAGGAAAGTTACATGGTTATACAATGCACCTCCGAAGACTGAAATCCTACGTAATTATCTTGTCGTTCTCGATTCATACTGTATTTCAAATAAAATGTCAACAATATAAGCTCAATTTTGAAATGAATGACCCTGATCAATTACAAGTCCCTGTGGTATTGGTTCGGGAAAAAATTCCCAACATTTCCCCGGCAGTGCGGAGGAAGGCACGTGTGCATCTACTATTTACTTCCGGAATATGGTATTAAATATGGCCCACAGAGACAGTCATAGTGCATGGCCATCCAGTTTATTTATCCTGCCTAATTGGCTAATGGGACCTGACAAGCAAAGAAATTCGCATAAATAGGCTGCGCCTCAGTTCATTTTATAGAACAGCCAATTGTTATTCTTTTAGAGGTGTGTGATTAAATGGTTGTGCAGTTAAGCCGGGATGAGCCATATGCCATATGCATTTATTTCTAAAGCCCTATTCTGACTATCCCGGTTTGACATTTCGGTAGTGCCCGGGTTTGCAAACAGGGGCGAACCATGTTGAACAGGGAAGCAACCGTAGCAGCACCGGGTGAATCGGGATAAATGGCTAACAGCCCCGGTTGTTCTAAACGGTTCGATAAAAGATATCGAGAACTGGCTTAATCTGGGGATAATGAACCGGGACACCGCCAGGACTTTCCGGCAACGAATGTATCTCTACCGTGATAAACCATGGTTTACAGGGTGTGATATAGGCTACGAGAAAGCAAGCGGGTCCTTGTAATGATTGGTGAAGCCTTTATAACGTCGGCGCAAGGGTACGAACCGAATCAGCCCCAGATGTTGGCAGAGTCGCTTCAATGGTTATAATAAATTATATGGCAGGCAGAGTCCCGGTTACGTCACAGTTAAGGACGGCGAAATTCATGTGAGTTTCTGACTTGTCAAGATTTACCGACATGCATTTCTTAGCTAGCTTCTTATTTATTCCATATGACGTTATCTGAAGAGACTGGCAGTCTAGTGCATGCGAAATGATGCTGTTTGTGGGTGGGGAAATATGTCAACAAACATGATTATCTGCAAGTTCAGCAACCTCGACGGACAACAAAAGCTATGCTTACCTCCAAATAAAAGCTTTATAAATTAATATCAACCAGATTAATCCAATGTCAGCGTCATTTATCACCATAAAACATAACAAACTACACTCAACAAAATGCATGCACATTGTTGAACGCGCCATTTTTGGTTAGGGGGAGTAACTCTGGCTAAGGTCACAAACCACTAAATAAATTAGTTCTTTTACTCAATGTAAAGTTACAATAGTCAGTCCCAGATTGAAATATATTAAAGTCTACGACCAGGTGGCAGACATATATCATGTATCAATGAAAAGAAGAGGCCACCAGCTTTAAGAAGATACAAAAAAACAGGGAGTCACGTATCATATTTATAAGAACATTTTCGTCCGTCAAACGCCAGTCCGGCCAATTCCAGGTTTTACACTAACCTACTTTCGCTTTGGTATTTTGGCAAAAATCTCAAAATATGTAAGATAAAACAGTTTCAATACTGTATTACATCAGTACACAAAGCCCATAAACTCATTCACAATTAACTGTATCCAAAAAATCGACAAAAAAGGGTGTTTTTTTTGGAAAATTTATATTTTTCTTTCTCTTCGTCTTTTTTTTCGTTTTCAATGATACAGTTACCTGCGAACCCAATGAGATGATTCCATTCCTACCTTGTCAAAGCATACTACACACAATCACTTATCACAAGTTTCTATAGGGACTCATCATCATCTTCATTAATCGCATCCCTCAGTTTGAGTATTTTCGCGATGTGTTCACACACAGCAGTCAGGCACTTTTACATACAGAGGTTTTTTTAAAAGAAAGTCTCATGTTTTTGTACAGTTAAAATCATGTTAAAAACGAAGCAGTTGGCTAGTTCTGAATACACAGCGACTTGGGGAGCCTGTTCCAGAGGACGATACTTGCTGGAAAGAAGCTGTGTGGCAGTTGAGAGCTGTGTAAGCTGTATGTGGTTATGCCTGGGTCTGACTATTTGAGGAGTTGGTAACCTACTCATGGGTAGACTACACTAAATTATCGTGGAAATGTAATTACAAAACTTTGTCATACAAATACACTTGAAATGATTGGTTAATCATTGGGAAAATCTCTGGGAAAGCAGCACAATTGTTTCACGATCTTTTGTTTCATGATAAAACAATTCAACTACCTCACATTACAACCACTAGCAGTAGTTCAGACTGGAAAACGCGTCTTGCGTTACAAGGGTAATCACTAAACATCAAGGTTGTTGAGCTGTGAAAGTTTGAAGCAATTCCGCCCAACGTTTTGTGACGAGTTCAACACGTACCCAAGATTTGCGGCGGATCTCCAATACTTCACTAAGAATTAAACCAACAATTGCAATAAATACTAGTCATCCGTCAGATTTCCCACTTGTATATTGTGAATAAAGTTAGTGGGGAACGAAACTTAAAAATAGGCCAAAATGTAAAAATAAGAATACATAGTACATTGTATTATATATAGATCTACTTGTTTCTGCTTGCACTGCTAAAGTCACATGACCTCAGAAGCAGATAGGTTGACTGTGATCTATCTGCCGACATCCAGTATACACTACGTATATAGCTACAGACTACATGTGTACACTTCTACTTCCATACCTAGCTATACATATTCAAATACATTATTCATTCCATAAAACTAATTAGTTCAACTAAATATATTCAAACATACCTCAAGGCGCGCATCCACATTTCTTCTTTTTCCAACACTAACACCTGTTACCAACCTACCTTCAACTCAATGCCATCATATTCAAATTACCTCCTAGCCTAACCTAAAGGGAGGTCACTGTGTTCAACTCACACCCATACATTTAGTGTACTTTCACCCCAAAACCGCGCGCAAATCTGACAGCTAACATATCCCCTATTTTCGTATTTCAATTCACGCACTACATACCAATTATCGCTCCAAAACAATCCATTACAATATCTATCAAACCCATAAACCACTACAAAACACACCAAATTCAAATATTCCCCACTTTGACCCTGGCCATTCCATATGCGGCTACAAATATCTTGTCAATTTCACTTGTCAATCTACTCTGCTGCACAGGGGAGGTAACTGTGTTGGTCAATTTTATTGCTCTTCAAACGTAGTAGTCGCCCTTCAGCATAGACTGTCAATTCTACCGGTCTGACAGAATCATTCGTCCCAAAAACATTCGTTCTTGTATAGAATAAATTCATATACATGTATGCTAGCTGTCTGAATAAGTCCAAAAACGTACACTTCTCAGCACTGTTTATTACATTGACAGAATATCATCTGCTTATAACTGTCTGCTGCATAGTATGTTTATTCAGGTATACCACATTGCTCTTTAACCGTACTCAATTATAACACTTCAGCATAGACTTTGTCAATTCTAGTAATTATAGCATGGCAGACGAAATCGCCAGAAAGCGATACATGAATAACATCAGGAATGAGGTGTCGAATGTGATCTATATAACTTGTTTCACAATCGACCTTACATAAATCAGTTAAACCTAAACTACAAACTCAAAATTAAGATGAATATCTCATTGTGCGTTAATTGCGTGCTACAAATTAGCTGTAAACATGTAACTTGATATTTAAGTACACGATCGATTGGATGGTTTAAAATCTTCCTGTTTACCGTTACAAAGTTGAATAACTATCCTGATTAAAACGGAATTAAGACAAACAACTACATTTTATCTCAACTGGACTATACATTTGTAACTCAATCTGGAGTTTAAAGACAATTCAAGACATTTCTACGTTGTGATTGATCGACACTTATTATTAAAGGAACATAACACAAGGGAAAACACACATCAAGGATATACGTAAAAACTTTGTCTGAAGTGTTTAGCTAAAACTGTAAATATAACAACATAAACAACTTGAAATAACAAATCAACATTTCGAATCAAGAATGAAGTCATTTTGGATTATTATTCTGATAGTGATTATTTCTGGGACGAATAAAGGTAACTACAGTAGCTCTTTCTTAAGCAAAAAACGTATAAATTACTATAAATAGGGAGTGTGTTACATATTTAAATATTTGCCTGTGTCCCCG
The DNA here is from genome assembly GCA_963678985.1 of Spisula subtruncata. Lineage (NCBI taxonomy): Eukaryota > Metazoa > Mollusca > Bivalvia > Venerida > Mactridae > Spisula > Spisula subtruncata. The sequence continues at coordinate 12,057 of CAVMCB010000025.1, read as the reverse complement.
TAGCTCAGTGGCTAGCGCGCTTGCTGTCTAATCTGTAAATCCATGTTCGAATTCGAGTAGAGGCAAAAAGCTGACTGGCAAATAAATGCTATACCAGGTCAGATCTGCTGACTGGCAAACACATGCAATGCCCTGGTCGGATCTGCTGACTGGCAAACAAATGTTATGCCCTGGTCGGATCTGCTGACTGGCAAACAAATGTTATGCCCTGGTCGGATCTGCTGACTGGCAAACAAATCTTAAGCCTAGGTTAGATCTGCTGGGCAAGTTTCCATTCATTGTTCAATTGTTAACAATTAGGACTACATTTCTACTACCGTTTATTTGTTGCTACAAAATGCTAAAACACCTACACTTACAAACATACATTCATGTTTCAGGTTATACCCTGCCTTGCCTTTGTTTAGCAACTCTTTATATTGTTGGTTACAAGAATCTAATATAAAACTATTGTTTGTGTAGGATGGTTCTTTGTACAGATATCTTGGGCTGGGCCTACAAAGGCATAATAACGTATGTCAGAATGACAGTGACAAAAATATAAAGCTCGTCGGTTCAATTTGTAAAAGAATGACTGACGAGGTACAAATAAAATCCCCTGCAGTGAATCGGTGAGACGAAACGTGACAAGATACATGTATCAAAGTACCGATAGCAGTGACATGCAGTTAGTAATGAAAACGATGAAAAATGGGATGGAAATGTATGATGTGACTGTATAAAGATAAAATACGTAACATTATTTGACGTCTGTCCATTATAATCGGTATATACTTCATATTCAATTACAGGAGAAAAAGCTCAACACTGTATGGTCAGCAGTTGCCCATGCTGTGCCAGCGCACCTGATGGAGGAAGTAATGTCTGCTTGAGTGATAGTTCTTGTAGATATGGTTGTAAAGATGGGTATTATGGAAATAAGTGTCACAATTACTGTCCGGACTATTGTACAAGATGTGCTCATGAATTTAGTAAATCTGGTCATAGAGATCACAAGAAATGTTACCTGTGTGCTGAAGGTTACTATAATGGTACAGGGGTAACAGATTGCTCCACACCATGTCCTACAAACTGTATGAACAATACTTGTAATAAAACCACTGGTCATTGTCTAGATGGATGTACGAGTGACGGCTGGGCGGGCGACAAGTGTGACAGATGTGCTAGTGGACACTATAGTGGGAGCTGTGTTCCTTGTCCAGTACTTTGTAAGGATGATGTATGTGATGCGAGTAATGGTGAGTGCACGAATGGATGTAAAGATGCGCAGTTTACTGGTACACAATGCGACCAATGCCATGTGGGTAAATACGGTGAAAATTGCGACAAAAATTGTCCAGGGAACTGCAACAATGGAGTATGTGGAAGAAATGATGGTCTTTGTACTGATGGGTGTGTAGGGAACATTACGGGAGATAAATGCGAGGAGTGTAACCCTGGTTACTATGGAGAACTTTGTGAGAAAGTTTGCATGGACTGTCTCCTAGGACTGTGTGATAGAACCACAGGTGTTTGTGGCTACTGTGATAATGGTAACTATGGACAGTTTTGTAATCTCACATGCTCAAGTGGGTGTGAGAATGACATATGTAACCGATATAATTCTACCTGTACATTCGGCTGTCGACATGAGTTTTCCGGTGACAAATGTTGTGTAAACAACAACAACTGTGAACTATGCGACACAGTTACTACATGTTCCATGTGTAGACCAGGTTACTATGGTAACACATGTGGACAAACATGTCCTGGTAAATGTGCCGACAGTTGCGATAAACTATCTGGAGACTGTATGGAGTGTAAGAATGGTTACCATGACAATAAGTGTACGGAAACTTGTCCTAACCAATGTCAAACCTTCAACTGTAGTCAACAGTCTGGCACGTGTAGTGCGTGCAATATCGGTAACTATGGCGACAGTTGTAACAGAACGTGTCCAGTTACCTGCCTGAACAAGATATGTTATCAAGACGGTGGTAAATGTGGCGACTGTGTGGTAGGCTACCACGGTGTGTGGTGTGACCTTGACTGTACAACATACTGTATCAATGAGACATGTATCCAAGAGACAGGTGCCTGTTTGTACGGATGTAAGGAAGAATACAAGGACAAATGTACTCAAAACAACGGTAAGTGATATATTGTACATGTACATGTACATTCACAGCTTTTATTTAAATGTGTTCCAAATAAAGTAAAGAGTTATGTCTCAATCAAGGCCATCTCAAAATAACGAGTTACAAGTTGTATTATATTATTAACCTTAAATAGTGGTACTAAGTCAATCAGGAGACAAAGTTTATATGGCGAATGGATTGGTCATGGGCATTGATATCCGATGATGGAGATACTGTATATATGGTTGTCGTTGTCGATTGTCTTATATCATAGACGCATGGTTTCAGTAATTTCCAGGTCCTTATTTTTGCACCAAAACAGAGAATGTAGTGAAGTTTAAATGATTAGCCTGAACGGTCAAACAAATTTGCTACAGTTGCCACTGTAGTTTCTGTGACGTCATTATCCGTTACGGGTAAACATGGTCGCCACACTACCTTCTCTTTATATAGGGTACCATCAGATAATTTGAAACAAAATACATATTGCTTTTATTACAGTGGTTGCCAATGACAACATTGGAACAATATTAGGTGGCGTTGTTGGAGGACTTTGTGTCGTCATTGTTATCCTGGTCGGTTACATTATTCAAACTCGGTAAGAACCAAAATATATTTATTGTACACTATTAAGGCGATAAAATCGAAGTCATACCGACTACTTATGTATCCTGTTCAAAACCTAATTTTAAAATTGAATAATTAACTGCACAGAAACATTTAATTATTTACATGTCCATCAATAAATGATGACTACTTTTCGGGTGATCAAGTGTTATTTGAAAATCATTGATGCAGTCAATTAGACAATATTTGATAACTAATGTTTATATTTAGTATTTTGCTTCAAAATTATTTTTCAGGAACTAATGTTGGACATTAAGAAAGCCAAATCTTACTGCCCCTTAAATGACATCATTTTGTATAAAACTGTAAAGTAAATAGTTCTGCTGTGGAGTTACAATGCCGTCACTCCACTGGTCATGTACGGATCACTTTCAATTGGTATATAATTTGGTACATGTGTATAAAAAATAACACGCTCTAGTCGGGGCACTTGAGATTTTTTTCTCTTGTATGTAAGTCACTTTGAATTAGCAATTTAGAAAAGTAAAAATAAGCTGTCGCTTAAAACATTTACCCCCAAATGTTAATGATGTACACGGATCACATTGATTGAAATACGGTTTTATCCACATTCAAGTGAACTACAAAAGTAATATTTTGTTATTCTTCTTTGATATGCCAAAAACAAATATATTCTTTCCATAGTGTAAGTCTCAATGTTGCGTGATCCGGTATATCTCATGATCCGTTACTGACCAACCAACTTTACACGAAGCCTGGGAACGATAGATATTTTATATAATTAATTCAACGTGATTCCAACATGTAATGGTGTCCATATGAAATCAGCCGAATAAGTATTCTGGTTCCCGTCTCCACAGTGCTGACGTAGGAAGCAAGGACAGGGAACTCCAGGCTACTGAATGAGTTGGAATCCATATTTAACATGTGATTTAAACCCACTTTCTATTACAGATGTCGTACAAGAGAATCAAAAGAACAAAGCGGACCTGACCCAAATAATGGTATGTTTCCTAACAATCATGTTTCAATCTAGTCCAACCAAATTGACATTTTTATGCCATGACATGATCGTAAGAAGTCTACAGATAGCGAATACAGGGTGTATTATAATGTTTACATATTTTTTAAGTTGTTTGCTTTAAAAAGACTAATAGAATAAGACAAGGAAGGCAACACTCGAAAAAAGAAACAAATCAGACCACTATCACAATACCCAACGTACCACTGAACAAGAAACATATGAAACTATTCAGCAGCAGTATTATAATGACACAGACTAAACCCGAAAACAAAAGATGTAACATTGGTTCGACCATAGACTAACTACATGAAATTGCTGCGGTCTCTGTTTGAACTATGGTGGTCATGTTAGTCGCTAAAACTCAGTTTTCAAAACATTATCTCCATTTTGCAGGTGATGAACTGGAAGAACAACATGATTATGAAGGATTAGACGAAGAATTGAAGAACAAGAAGACTGTGTATTCAGATCTACAGTCAGACGGAGAATATGTTAACACTCAAATATAAGATACACAATTAAGACGGAGAATATGTTAACACTCAAATATAACATACGCAATTAAGACGGAGAATATGCTAACACTCAAATATAAGATACACAATTAAGACGGAGAATATGTTAACACTCAAATATAACATATGCAATTAAGACGGAGAATATGTTAACACTCAAATATAACATACGCAATTAAGACGGAGAATAGGTTAACACTCAAATATAAGATACACAAATTGTTAATTAAGACAGAGAATACGTAAACACACAAATGTAAGATACACAATTAAGCTGGGGGATTTGTTAATGCACAAAAAATAGACACACATTTAAGACGGAGAATAAATTAATGCGCAAATCTTACACAGGCGGATCCAAGGCGGCGGACCCGGCGTACCCCCTGTCCTAAAATTGCCAAAGTAAAGTTTTTGTGTCTGAAATATTCTGGTTGTCTGTAATTTGCGCATTTGGAAATGCATAGGAAAGGGTAGATTACAGTCTATATACTTTAGGTGTGGGTAATCCATATTCATATGTTTTTTGTTAAAAGCATTTGATGTATGTTTGCGCATACATGTATTCGTAAGTGTTCAGATATAAATTGTTTCACAATTTTGGTAATAAGAAGATGATTATAAGTCTTTATTTTGTAAATCATCTTGCACTTCATCTTACTTTAGTGCTTGCCCAAGTGACGAAATACTGAGAATTAACCTTAATGATTTAGTAAGGATTATTTAACATAGAAATGACAAAGTCTACAAGTAATATACATGTAATGAGCTAGGACAAACTTTATCTTGAGGCGGCAAAACGACGTATGGCTCCTTGTTCTGACATCGCGAACCTTGCCCCTGGTCCCACGACTCGTGACCATCAGGATTATTTTACGTTCATTTTAAGTGCGCATTCGCCTACTCAAAATAGTCAATAAGTTCATTGCTATTTCTGATGGAATATTTTACAAGATCTGTATTTACAGCTTATAAGTACAGTGTATAGGCTTTGGAGACAACAAGCATAGTTTATTTTCCAGACAGAATAGTCCTACTCCAGGGTGCCGTTTTATCAAAGTACTTACGTACTTGCGTAAACTTACGTTCAGATTTAGATTCAGTATAACCATTTAACAACTTCACATTGGGGACATATATTGTTTGTGGGAATTCATTAAATAAACCTTTATTAGTATATCAGCTCTATTTACCACATTTTATAGATGTAAAGGTATTATAAAGAAATTAAATTAAATTTGACCATAAGTTTAGGATTTCCGTAAGTTCGTTGATAAAACAGTGCCCAGATCTCCACACAAATATGTAGGCACAGATAGAATTTTACCGTTATAATCAGTATGACACATGAATATTCATATTCAGACAATAGAGTTAGGGTCAGTTGTGTTTGCATATGAATACTAAACCTGTCTAACTAGACCAGAGTTGTTTGTACCTACATGTAAATTAAGGGGACAACCATAGTTCCGGATATCAACTATAATACCAGTCTAGTTTTTAGAAACGGTGTTTTATCACCAGAGTGATCATATTCTTCAAAGGGCATATACATGTATAAGATAAAACAAATATAATACTTTCATTACTTGACTTGAAAAAAATTGCTATAACGTTGGTGTACATACTTTACCATTTGCTTTTATGCGTTTATATGTTTTACAGCTTTAATAAAAGCCAATTTTCAACTCAGCCACCTGTTTGTTATTGTTGTACCAGCTTCGCAAACTCTAGGGAGTACCTTTACCGACGTAGAATATAATGAAATCAAAGTACTGAAAGTACTGATGGAAGGCGATACTCCAGGACATGACCTGGACCCGAAATTACAACCAATACTTACACTCTGCACTCGGCACTCAAATATTGAAAATCAAAACCAACAAGAGGTTTTTCTAAGATTTGACCTAGTGACCTAGTTTTTGACCCCACATGACCCAGTTTTGAACTTGTCCTAGATTCCATAATGAACAACATTGTGACCAAGTTTCATGAAGATACTATAAAAATTGTGGCCTCTGATGTGAACACTAGGTTTTTCTAAGATTTGACCTAGTGACCTAGTTTTTGACCTCACATGACCCAGTTTTGAACTTGGCCTAGACTTCATGCGGAACAACATTCTGACCATGTTTCATGAAATTGGTGACCTCTAGAGTGTACACAAGGTTCTTATAAGATTTGACCTAGTGACCTAGTTTTTGACTCGCATGACCCAGTTCCAAACTTGTCCTAGATTTCATGGAGAACAACACCTCAAAATTGAAAACTGACCGACAGACAGACAGACGGACGGACAGACATGTGCAATTAATATACCCACTCATCCAAGATGGGGGGATAATAGATCACTAGGAAATGAAGGTAAGACTTACGTGGTTGGTTGGTTGGTTGGTTGGTTAATGGTTGCACTGGTATTTCAAGACTTTGTTTATTATGATTGTTCCCTGAAATCAAATATTACAAATAATATGAACTAAGGCACATTTAATAAATATTGGATAACTGCAATTGGCTATAGTGCGCCCAGGATAATGTAATGTTTACAAATATTGACCGGATTGGTCTAAACATTGACCGGATCGGTCTATTGTTGCAAACTTGGTTACTTAAATAACATCATACGGTCAAGTATATACTAAAATAACACTGATCAATTGCAACACTTCATTTCTCCACCTATGTGGATTATTCCGAATATTCCCGCCTATCTTGTTATCCTGGGCGCACTTCATATTTTTAGATATACACTGACTAAATTTTAAGTTGAAATTAGATGTTATACGGAGATAGTTATCAGCAATTGGTCACGATTTTTCTCGTATAGCACGCATGTAAAAAATGAAAGAAAATAAATTCTATATACATCAATAATTATTCTAAAACTTAGCTTGGCAACATAACAACTATATAATCCAAACTGGGACTTGAACCCAGACAGCCTGGTGGTGAACCGGTCGTCATACATTTGACCATTTGGATGAGCAGTATATGTTGCAATGTCACCTGGCTATGTTTTTTTTCAAATAAATCCCTTATAATATTACATATTGCTGACATTTTATGATTTAGTTATAAATTATATTACATAACATGACTGGACTTCCTGATAGTTCCCAATGCAAACATACCCTGACGATTACAAATCAACGCGGACAGTTTCAAGTCGCACAGGACCAATGACCAAATTGTCGGACTCCTGGGACAAAATAAATAGGTTATTAATTCGGCTTCGGCTAAACTGTTCAATAACCCAAGAATGCTTAGGCCAAGGATATTCACAAGTTACACGGAGGCTTGCCAGGAACATCAGATGACCCCTATTGGTTTTGAGGTCAAAGGTCAAGGTCACTGTGACAATGTTTAACAACCATCTTTGTTTTCCATTCAACTTTATTGTCTTAGATTTCTAAGGTGAAAACAAATTTAGGTGTTTGTTTTGTTTCCAGATTATACATCTTTCGCACATGTAACGAAAACAACATAATAGTACTGCTAGATGCATCAGGGATTTCACAGTAGTCAGTAGGCTAACTATAGTTATAGTGAATTTCAAGGCAGCGAAGCTGGCGAAATCGCAAGAAGGGATCGCGAGTGAGAAAATTCACCTAAAACTTTCATCCACTTAACATCAGGCTAAATATTCTGTGTGAAATTGTTATAGTAATTAAGACTAACAATGGAGTTGTCGTCATATCGTTGTCGTCTAGACGTGCTGAAACCCGAACATGTCCGACCACATATGACGGCACTAAATAAGTTGACCAACGACTTGGGACCGAATGCTTAACCGTTATTTATCAGTGTTTGGCAAGTATTGCTAAAGCGTGACCAAAGGCCACCTATTTTGACCATTATTGTTACAGCCTAGCATTTTACCGACTATTTTACTCACTACAGCAGGCCCTTCCTTCCATAGACAAGACTTTGAGGTATAAAACTGCGCATTAAGTGTCTTCCAAGCGTTCATTAGAAATGGATGAAAAGAAAATACAATCGTGAAAATCAGCGACAGAAAGTTGATTTATTCTATGATTTAAGTACTCGTTTCTGTAACCGAGGAAAGTTACATGGTTATACAATGCACCTCCGAAGACTGAAATCCTACGTAATTATCTTGTCGTTCTCGATTCATACTGTATTTCAAATAAAATGTCAACAATATAAGCTCAATTTTGAAATGAATGACCCTGATCAATTACAAGTCCCTGTGGTATTGGTTCGGGAAAAAATTCCCAACATTTCCCCGGCAGTGCGGAGGAAGGCACGTGTGCATCTACTATTTACTTCCGGAATATGGTATTAAATATGGCCCACAGAGACAGTCATAGTGCATGGCCATCCAGTTTATTTATCCTGCCTAATTGGCTAATGGGACCTGACAAGCAAAGAAATTCGCATAAATAGGCTGCGCCTCAGTTCATTTTATAGAACAGCCAATTGTTATTCTTTTAGAGGTGTGTGATTAAATGGTTGTGCAGTTAAGCCGGGATGAGCCATATGCCATATGCATTTATTTCTAAAGCCCTATTCTGACTATCCCGGTTTGACATTTCGGTAGTGCCCGGGTTTGCAAACAGGGGCGAACCATGTTGAACAGGGAAGCAACCGTAGCAGCACCGGGTGAATCGGGATAAATGGCTAACAGCCCCGGTTGTTCTAAACGGTTCGATAAAAGATATCGAGAACTGGCTTAATCTGGGGATAATGAACCGGGACACCGCCAGGACTTTCCGGCAACGAATGTATCTCTACCGTGATAAACCATGGTTTACAGGGTGTGATATAGGCTACGAGAAAGCAAGCGGGTCCTTGTAATGATTGGTGAAGCCTTTATAACGTCGGCGCAAGGGTACGAACCGAATCAGCCCCAGATGTTGGCAGAGTCGCTTCAATGGTTATAATAAATTATATGGCAGGCAGAGTCCCGGTTACGTCACAGTTAAGGACGGCGAAATTCATGTGAGTTTCTGACTTGTCAAGATTTACCGACATGCATTTCTTAGCTAGCTTCTTATTTATTCCATATGACGTTATCTGAAGAGACTGGCAGTCTAGTGCATGCGAAATGATGCTGTTTGTGGGTGGGGAAATATGTCAACAAACATGATTATCTGCAAGTTCAGCAACCTCGACGGACAACAAAAGCTATGCTTACCTCCAAATAAAAGCTTTATAAATTAATATCAACCAGATTAATCCAATGTCAGCGTCATTTATCACCATAAAACATAACAAACTACACTCAACAAAATGCATGCACATTGTTGAACGCGCCATTTTTGGTTAGGGGGAGTAACTCTGGCTAAGGTCACAAACCACTAAATAAATTAGTTCTTTTACTCAATGTAAAGTTACAATAGTCAGTCCCAGATTGAAATATATTAAAGTCTACGACCAGGTGGCAGACATATATCATGTATCAATGAAAAGAAGAGGCCACCAGCTTTAAGAAGATACAAAAAAACAGGGAGTCACGTATCATATTTATAAGAACATTTTCGTCCGTCAAACGCCAGTCCGGCCAATTCCAGGTTTTACACTAACCTACTTTCGCTTTGGTATTTTGGCAAAAATCTCAAAATATGTAAGATAAAACAGTTTCAATACTGTATTACATCAGTACACAAAGCCCATAAACTCATTCACAATTAACTGTATCCAAAAAATCGACAAAAAAGGGTGTTTTTTTTGGAAAATTTATATTTTTCTTTCTCTTCGTCTTTTTTTTCGTTTTCAATGATACAGTTACCTGCGAACCCAATGAGATGATTCCATTCCTACCTTGTCAAAGCATACTACACACAATCACTTATCACAAGTTTCTATAGGGACTCATCATCATCTTCATTAATCGCATCCCTCAGTTTGAGTATTTTCGCGATGTGTTCACACACAGCAGTCAGGCACTTTTACATACAGAGGTTTTTTTAAAAGAAAGTCTCATGTTTTTGTACAGTTAAAATCATGTTAAAAACGAAGCAGTTGGCTAGTTCTGAATACACAGCGACTTGGGGAGCCTGTTCCAGAGGACGATACTTGCTGGAAAGAAGCTGTGTGGCAGTTGAGAGCTGTGTAAGCTGTATGTGGTTATGCCTGGGTCTGACTATTTGAGGAGTTGGTAACCTACTCATGGGTAGACTACACTAAATTATCGTGGAAATGTAATTACAAAACTTTGTCATACAAATACACTTGAAATGATTGGTTAATCATTGGGAAAATCTCTGGGAAAGCAGCACAATTGTTTCACGATCTTTTGTTTCATGATAAAACAATTCAACTACCTCACATTACAACCACTAGCAGTAGTTCAGACTGGAAAACGCGTCTTGCGTTACAAGGGTAATCACTAAACATCAAGGTTGTTGAGCTGTGAAAGTTTGAAGCAATTCCGCCCAACGTTTTGTGACGAGTTCAACACGTACCCAAGATTTGCGGCGGATCTCCAATACTTCACTAAGAATTAAACCAACAATTGCAATAAATACTAGTCATCCGTCAGATTTCCCACTTGTATATTGTGAATAAAGTTAGTGGGGAACGAAACTTAAAAATAGGCCAAAATGTAAAAATAAGAATACATAGTACATTGTATTATATATAGATCTACTTGTTTCTGCTTGCACTGCTAAAGTCACATGACCTCAGAAGCAGATAGGTTGACTGTGATCTATCTGCCGACATCCAGTATACACTACGTATATAGCTACAGACTACATGTGTACACTTCTACTTCCATACCTAGCTATACATATTCAAATACATTATTCATTCCATAAAACTAATTAGTTCAACTAAATATATTCAAACATACCTCAAGGCGCGCATCCACATTTCTTCTTTTTCCAACACTAACACCTGTTACCAACCTACCTTCAACTCAATGCCATCATATTCAAATTACCTCCTAGCCTAACCTAAAGGGAGGTCACTGTGTTCAACTCACACCCATACATTTAGTGTACTTTCACCCCAAAACCGCGCGCAAATCTGACAGCTAACATATCCCCTATTTTCGTATTTCAATTCACGCACTACATACCAATTATCGCTCCAAAACAATCCATTACAATATCTATCAAACCCATAAACCACTACAAAACACACCAAATTCAAATATTCCCCACTTTGACCCTGGCCATTCCATATGCGGCTACAAATATCTTGTCAATTTCACTTGTCAATCTACTCTGCTGCACAGGGGAGGTAACTGTGTTGGTCAATTTTATTGCTCTTCAAACGTAGTAGTCGCCCTTCAGCATAGACTTTGTCAATTCTACCGGTCTGACAGAATCATTCGTCCCAAAAACATTCGTTCTTGTATTGAATAAATTCATATACATGTATGCTGTCTGAATAAGTCCAAAAACGTACACTTGTCAACACTGTTTATTACATTGACAGAATAGCAGCTTCTTATAACTGTCTGCTGCATAGTATGTTTATTCAGGTATACCACATTGCTCTTTAACCGTACTCAATTATAACACTTCAGCATATACTTTGTCAATTCTAGTAATTATAGCATGGCAGACGAAATCGCCTGAAAGTGATACATGGATAACATCAGGAATGAGGTGTCGAATGTGATTTATATAACTTGTTTCACAATCGACCTTACATAAATCAGTTAAACCTAAACTACAAGCTCAAAATTGAGATGAATATCTCATTGTGTGTTAATTGCGTGCTACAAATTATCTGTAAGCATGTAACTTGATATATAAGTACACGATCGATCGGATGGTTTAAAATCTTCCTGTTTTAGCTTTACAAAGTTGAATTACTATGCAGATCATAGACTAAAACAGAC
>CAVMCB010000024.1:0-54411 GCA_963678985.1 Spisula subtruncata | reverse complement strand
AACTCGTAAGTGTGTTTTACTAAACGATCGCAAGTACTTGCATACATTTACGCAAAAATATTGAAGATTGAACGTTGTAGCAACGTTAAATGTCGCATCGACGCTAAATGTCGCACTTGACGTTAAATGTCGCAAGGCTGACGCTAAATGTCGCAACCGACGCTAAATGTCGCAATTCCCCCTGACGCTAAATGTCGCATCTGTGACGTTAAATGTCGCAACAAACTGGCCTGACGTTAAATGTCGCAACACTTACGCTAAATGTCGCAATCCTTTATATACACTATTTTGTAGTATTACTGTTCTAGTTTTGGTCCAGACGTATCCACAGTTATTAGGGGTTTACTCAAAGGGGTTCGACACTTAAGCCTGCAGTGATTAAAAACTTAATTTTTTTTTATTATTTTTACTTCTACTGTGTATATTGTATGAAATATAGACATTAGAAATTAATAAAAAAAATTGAAAACAGTTTTTAATCACTGCAGGTTTATGTGTCGAACCCCTTTAGGTTTACCGGATGAACCATATTTTACTCGTTATACCCGGTTCAGTGAACTCTCGTACAACCGTAACAACACTGGATCGGCAAGACGAACCGTGGTGAACCGTGATACTGTAATCAAACTGGCAAAAGAGGCCTGTTTTAAGCCTTGTGGAGTCATCAGGAGATACCGGGAGGAATGGTCAGTATTTCAACAGAATCGAAATATGGAGTCAAAACTGGGTTACAACCTTAGCTGTACCGCGATGTTGCATTCCGGTACATGTATCAGTACGGATTATCTCGGTGTATCCCGGTTCTGAGCTGACAGCAGAGACCTATTATCACTGTGCCGGTTTGGCATTCCCGGTTTGTCCCGTTGTATGAACCTTTGAGACATCGTGCACTTCTTAGTCGTTTTAGGCTAACCTGGACGAACTGTGTTGATCCGTCCGTATGACAGCGTACAGTATGGGTTCGATATCCACTTCAGGTGCAAACCAAGTCTGGTATTTTTTATTTTATGTATTTATTACCTGCGAGCCTTGAGCGAGCAGGTATATTGGATTGCCTTAAGTAAAAAGGCAGGGAAGAACCTAGTATATACCCGAATTATGGTTATATACGGTAATGCTCGGTAGAACCCCGTTTCGTTACGGATGATACATAAATATACTCGTTTCATCACGACCAAGGTGTGTGAAGTTGTAGTTACCGAGTATTTGACGAACAATGCCAAATACAGTAAATAATTATGTAAATCGTAGTTGAAATTCTGTTCAAATCAGTTTATTTGTATTTACAAAAAGTAGTAATCAAACCCACACGAAGAGTTACTTAGAGGATAATTCACGGCTGATTAGGGCGGGGTCTAGATAATCAGCCCGCAGGAAGCATAATGGCCCGAGTGGCTTTAGCCCGAGGGTCGTTATCAATCGGAACGGTCCGTACGGCTTTTTTACGGGATGATTCATAAGATTGTCCGAAGTTTTCCGAGTGGGTGATAATGCGAACCGAGGGCCGATTATCAGGACCCGCCCTCTACACCGTGTATTTAGAGGTTAATCATGACACTAAACAGCCGATCAGGGAGGCGATACTCCGACCGGAAAATCAGTAATCACCTCGTGTGCTTCAGCCCGAGGGCGATTATTCATTCCAGGCGGACTATCAACTCCTGGCCAGGCTCTGAAGTGTATTCAAGACTTTAATTAAATTGTTCGATTTCATAATATCTATGGATAACAACTAACGTAAATATTACTGATTGAGATAAACATATTGACGATAGTGATTTGCAGAACCATGACGTAGATTCGCCCAACGACGATAGTGATTTGCAGAACCATGACATAGATTCGCCCATGGACGATGGTGCTTTGTAGAACCATGACATAGATTCGCATCTTGACGATAGTGATTGGCAGAACGATGACGTAGATTTGCATTTTGACGATAGTGATTTGCAGAACCATGACGTATATTCGCATATTGACGATAGCAATTTGCAGAATCATGACATAGATTCGCCCAACGATGATAGTGATTTGCAGAACCATGACATAGATTCGCCCAACGATGATAGTGATTTGCAGAACCATGACGTAGATTCGCATATTGACGATAGCGATTTGCAGAACCATGACATAGATTCGCCCAACGACGATAGTGATTTGCAGAACCATGACATAGATTCGCATATTGACGATAGTGATTGGCAGAACCATGACGTAGATTCGCATATTGACAATATAGATTCTAGTAATACGGGTTTATCAGAATTTCAGGTTCGCATAAAGAAATTGCAAGACATTATAAATTTGAAACGGAAACCGAAACAAGTTCACCAAAAACAACATGTAGAACTACCGCCAGAGATTGGGTATATCATTGTTAACTTTGTATTGAAACAGAATCCTTCGTCGCGATACTCCTTACAACGTGTGAATAGATTGTTTAAAGATATTGTGAGCAAGACACCACTTCCGCGGTTGTATCTCAACCCTGACCGGTTCCATCATTTGCCTTGGTCCCTGTCACCTATTAGTGTCAGAAGAATTATGAGAATCGCTGGGCCTGGCAGTGGGTTAGTGCTAGCAATCCGTGACGTGATAACACATTCCTCATGGGCTAATGCCTGGCTCTTCCTGCGGATGGCCACATTTTATGGCTGGTATACAATCAACGGAATATGGTATAGGCGTCCACGGTATTAGTTATTGTGCTCATGTATCCAATTTATATGTACGTTGAGAAATAACCAAATATGATTTAATTATACTGTGGCAGATACCCTCGTTATTCTAGCACTATTGTTCTACATGCGTAGGTATTTTTCTCACAAATTTTGTGACACACGTGAGAATTGTATACCAGTTATAATATGTGGCTATCCATAGAAAGCATTGCTATTTAGGTATATGCATGCGAAAGGACATACGTTGTAACACGTACATGTGCATATATTTCTACAGTTTACGGCACTATTGGCTTTCTTCGTGTGTATGTACATGTTAATACTTTTCGTCAACTACCAGAGCAACATCGGGCTATCCACAGAAAGCACTGACTAGCCGAATATAGATATATACCCTGTACCATTACTTGGTTTATTACTACGTTCATTATTCTTGTCTTACATTTAACCAGAATGGTTTGGTAATTTTGTATTCTCTTGTGGCAATACACACGGTATTGAAGTTATGTTTACTAATTTTAATTTCCATTCGTGTAGAAACATAGCTTTATGTAAAAATAAAAGTATAATAAGTATAAAAAAATTCGTTCTTTACACGTTGTTTATTGTTGCAATTCTTTGTCGTATTATTCAGGATAGCAATACCACGTGTCTTTTGGCTACAGTTTCAAGGCGAAATTTGTCAACAGTGAAAAACAAAATTATACCATACTTATTTTATTCTATTTATCGATTTCAATGAAATATTCACCACACAAAAGGGAATATTATTTGCTTTCCATGAATATAAAATCTTTTTCAGCGACTGTGCTGTTTTGTCCAGCAACCTGTGAAACCGTGGAAAAATATAGGTTTCACAAGGTGCTGAAAAAACGGTCAAGCCGATGAAAAAGGTTTCATATTAGCCAAAAGTCACGTGGTATTGCTACACTGTTATTTGTCCGTTCAGCTCCTTAACGTGATATTCCTTTAAACTGCCCCTTAACCATCGTCGGATACCCACAGTCGTTGCCTCCGCTCCGCTCCGTACATCCCCACAGTCGTTGCCTCCGCTCCGCTCCGTACATCCCCACAGTCGTTGCCTCCGCTCCGCTCCGTACATCTCCCGTGGGATTTTTATCTACCGATTCGCCGTTTTGATAAATAACTAAAACCGTATTCTGATTGGATGCAGTACAATATTGTAATGCGCCTAACAGCCAATCAGATCGCTCGTACTAAAACTATGTTCGTTTCACGTAAACATGGCGACTACATCTGAATTTAACTTTACCTCGGCGTGTGAATTGTTCAAAATTGAAGAAATGCGTGAGTTTCAGAAGGATACTGTACGTGCTTTGATGAGAGGAAAGGATGTGTTTTTATCCGTGAAGACAGGCGGCGGGAAGAGTTTATGTTATCAGACTTTTCAGGTTGTTTGGCGACATCATAATGATAATTCTCCGTGTCACGTGTTGATTGTTACACCGTTGATATCAATCATGAAGGAACAGAGTGCTTATTTAACTTCGCTTGGGTTCCGGAGCACCTACATCGGGAAAGATAAGGACGAAGAGGCAGATATTTTAAAAGGAAACTTTGACTTTTTGTTTGCTTCCCCTGAAAGCCTGTTAGCAGTGTCCACATGGAGAGAGATGCTTGGACAAAACGAGAATATCAGACTGATGGTTGTAGACGAGGCCCACACTGTCCTACACTGGTATGGTTTTAATTGGTTCATCTATTTATCTTTTAAAACTGCCTCATGCTTTTCATGAGTATTATGGTCATAATTTGAAGTTGCATATACTTATTCGGATACTGATAGCCAACAAAGCTGTATAATAATTATAATATGTATGTACTATAATAGTGACTCAGTGAGTGGGGTGCAGGTCCAAAGGCGACTCATATATGTTACTAGAAAGGACCGGTTCCAAAAAGCCCCACTTTTTAGTCCATAATTGTCCACTTTCTGTATAACAACGCAATAAACAATTTATTTTTACACATTGAGATCATTAAGACTTAAAGTGTGTATTCGTTTGAATCAGCTTGTGTGTATTTAAATTTTAATCAAATTAATGGCCATGCACTTGTATATATGTACAGTATGCATTGTCAATGTTGCAGTATCATGCATCATGTAACTACCATGTTTTTATCCAAAAAATCTAAACAGTGTTTTCATATCCCCACAAATGAAGATTGAGAGGTGGCATATTGGAGTTACTCTGTCAGTCAGTTTAGTGTTTAGTTCATGAACTGTAGATATGCAAGACACAATTTTCATGCGAGTGGTCCATTCATTCCAGAGTTACGTGCCCTTGAACCTAGCCATATAGTAATAATAGTTCACTATCACATTCTTAAAGTCAAAGCGGCAGCAAGGGAATTAGTCAGTAGTTAACGTGACAAAGCTCTAGTTATTGAGCTATATTGAGTTAGAAACTAATTCTACTGTGAAATTACTGATTATTATTATTTAGATACCATTACATTAGTAATTCTTTCATTTTTAGGGGAGAATCAGATGGAGGTGATGCACCATTTCGAGCTTGGTATGGAAAACTTGGCGAAGCACGGTCCTTACTTACCTGTCCTGTTCTCTTGATATCAGCAACAGCTAACAAGTCAGCAAGGAAACAGATGCAGAAGAAGTTTTCAATGGTGGACTGTCTAGAAATTATTGACAACCCTGATAGACTTAACATTAAACTGTTTTCTCATAAATTTAAAAGTACATTGCCTCTCAGTTACGTATTTCATTTTATTTTAAGTGATGTTAAGCGTAAGAAAAGTGACTGTGAAAGACAAATTATATTTTGTCCATCTATTAAACTTTGTAGTCAGGTTTATACTATGTTACGTCTAGAACTGGGATCTGATATGAAATATGTTCAAATGTTTCACTCCATGACAACTGATGAAGTGAAAGAAGAAATACGGAAAGACATGAGTGTTAACAATGGTACCGTTAGAATACTGGTTGCAAGTAGTGCTGCTGGTATGGGAGTTAATTTTAAAGGTTTGAATAGTATTATTCATTTTGGACCACCTAAAGACATGGACAGCTTCATACAGCAGTTTGGCCGGGCAGGAAGAGATGGGTCTCAGGCAACGGCACTTCTTTTATTTCATGGAAAACAATGTAGAAATGTTGATGTAGAAATGCATGAATACATAACTAATGAAACAACATGTAGGAGAAAAATTATTTTAAATGCATACAATGCAAAGCCTCCTTCAAACTTAAGTAAACATTTATGTTGTGATATTTGTGCAAAGGAATGTCATTGTATGAGTGAAGATTGTTCAAATTTTAACCATCCAATACATAACTCAGCTAACAGTTATTCAGATTCGGATGATACAGACAGTGATGCATCTGACTCTGAGGAGGATGGAGATATTTTAGTAGTCTGATTCTTTTTCATTTTCCTACATAAGCATTGTTCTAATTAATTAAAAGCTGTCCATAAGGCAGTGCTCCCTGTCTTTTCTCAGTGGTTGATAGTTCAAACTAAACCTTTTGACAATTTTTCCAAAGTTTATGCATGTTTAAAGGACTTTAAGGAGGCTTTGCAGTGTATAAGATAGGAAAACTGTACTAATTATTATAACTATTATTAATATTTTGAGTGTTATCTACCCTTTACTGTTGCCTTTTCAGCCCTTTTTATATTGTTTTGTTAACAAGTAATGGGACCCTTTAAAAACATTTTATACAGTTATTTTTTTTCCGAAATTTTCTCACTACCCATGCCCATCCAAGGGGAAATTTAGCGCAACAACCAGTTCTAGACGTAACATAGTATATATAATAACATTTATTTTTGAATATGTGATTATTTAGTTGTTTAAATCATAAATATTACACAATGTAATTGGTGCCAATGGTGAGAAAACTGTTGTATTTTTCTTCATGAGGAAAACTCTGGCCATTTTAGGGGAAAAATGAAGGACTAGGGGAAACTGCCCCTATTCGACAGAACTGCCCGTATTCGGCAGTAAATATAACGAAAAAAATCAGTTTTATTATGGGGAAATGTTTCTGTCAGTGGGGAAAAATATATGTTTTTTTAATTGGGGAATGGGGGAGAATACCAGACCCAAAAATGGCATAAAATGTCCAGCGATTTTATATGACCAATTGATAAATAGAAACCTTTCTCTACAGTACAGACAACGTGTTTTTTCCAATGGACACGCGTCACCGCGATTTCAAATCTAAGTGTCCACCCGATTTTGGTCACCGCGACGCGTGTTCGTGTCACCCGTCACCGTGACCTCAGATAAATTTGGGTGTCCATCGGCGTGTTCAATTGTCACTTAAAAACCCTTAGAGCCCCTTAGAATCACCGTGATTCACCGTGATTTTAAGGGTACGCCTTTGGCTTATTTTTCAATACCTGTACATGTATTTGTTATTGTTTTCTTGTGTATTCTTACGTACAATACTGTATTTACATTTGTAAATTTATTTTTTCAGGTATAGAACGATCGACGGAATTCCATTGTTCAAGTTGATATACTTAGTATCATGCATTTCGGAATCACTATGACATAATTATAATATACAGCTTGTTTATTATTTTCAGGAAGTGGCAGCTACTGTTTAATGTATAATTGTTCATTGACCAAAAATAAATTGAAAGACCCGTTGTAAACATGCAATATTGCCCGACAGTACATGTAATTAAGATGATTAAAGGTGACAAACTGTCCAGTAAACTATGAAAAAGATCCATATAATTATACATATTTGTCTTGAGTAAAGCAGACCGACATCGGCAATTATCAGCACACCTGCACATTATTTTAGTTAATTTAGCGCAAACCGACATAAGTGCTCACAAAAACACGTCTACAATTTTATCGACCAAATTTTGATCATGCAACGTTTGTGTTGTAAATTTTTTAGAAAGTTGAAATATACAAGCTACATGTGTACCATGGGCAAATGCATCTTGATTTCATATGACAAAATTTAGAATACCGTGAAACTGTCGACATTTCAACAAATGTTTCATTTGAGCACAATTTTGAAATGTTACATCTCTGAATTTAGTCATTTTTTTACTGTGAAAATATACATCCAACATCTTATTTCATTCTGGTTATCAGTAACATCAGAATTTCAAATGTGAGTGTGTACATCAGACTCATGGTAAGACAAGAAGCAAATGCTGGTAGACAAAATAACCATTCACCAACCTACGCAACTGCACACTACACTTACAGGTGTACCGCCTGCAAGTCCAAGTAAAAACTAACGCGGCCATCATGGGTACAGACCTACATTTCGAAATGGGGTACAGAGACGAGTTGACAAATGGTATCATAGACGTGAGCGAGAGAGCTTTCCCAACACAGCCTAGTCACGACCTTCATAACTGTGTTGAGTCGGGGTAACCCAGCCTAGTTTTCTCTCGAAGTTTTGTCACCAAACATTTTGCTACATGCCTTACACATTTTTTTGGATAAAGCCAAGATATGTTATATATGTTGATGTTCCAGCTTGAATTGCAATATGAGAGCGATTTTCAGCTTTGACAGCTTACTTGCTCATCATGCGTGAGTGAATGTGTTTCGGACCAGCCACGGAACGTATAGCTGAAAAATTTGCCAATACAGAAACAAAACATGATCCCAAAATCTCCGTAGAAATTCTGAATCACAATATTGAGAATTGTGGTTAATATGTACAGTCAACTGTCTTTAAACGACAGTCTTTACAGTTTTTATGTGTGTGTGCAAGTACCTTATATCTCATATACACAATTGCACACACAAACATAATTTGCGTCAATACCATGTGGTCTAAAACAACCGACCTCCACAGAGCGGCATTTTTTCTTTAATATCCTCCCTAGCACGTTTTCAGTTGCACCGCACAGACAATCACGTGAATAAAGTTCACAAACGACGTCTTGCATTAGTAGACTAGTCGTTTGAAGTTGCCGCCGATGACGTTTTATGTTTGCCGATAAAAGACCACAAGCCGACGTCAAAGAGACTCGGCACGCCCAAAGATCGAAATGGGTTAACAGGTGCAATGGAAATTTACCCAGATTTATACGCCTACATTGTATAATCGGACATGCGTACGTGTCAAACAACTAAATGTTGACATGGTTATTTTTAGTGTTATTTACGAGAAAACTACTGCACCAATATTTTTTCTAGGATTTTTTTTAAGGAATTAATTAACGGGCTTATGTAATTATTATGTAAGTACAATTTCACCACATTCTAATTTGCACTTCAATACGTGTCGGAAATAATTAATATAAACAAACAAGTGTTGTACAGGTACATGTAAAGAAAAACATTTTTTTTTGGCAGCAAGTCACCGTGATGCGGGTACGGACCCTTAAAAACACTTAAAATCACCGCGGACACTCGCTTATCGGCGGACACGGAACACCGTGGACACAGATATCAAAGTGGTCACCGTGTCCGTTTAAGGGGCCACTAGATTTTTCTGAGTGTCCAGGTCACGGTGACCGGACACTTCAAATTATTTTATGTCACGGTGTTCGCGTGTCCATTGGAAAAAACACGTTGTCTGTACTGTAGTTCAAATAGTTTTACTCTGATCATCACTTGGTGAAAATGTTCATTGGCATGATACCTGAGTAAAACTGAATTTTAAACCAGCCCGATAGCCTCCGGCCTGGGTTATACCTCTTGGAATATTGAAAATTGACTAAAAAGGCAGTGTCCACGCTTTACAGTAGTAGACCCCTAATACTGTGTGTATCTGCAACATGTGACAAAAAATGTTACTTTTGCAAAAATGGTTTTGTCCAATTGTCTTTATTTCTTTGATAGTTCCTCTGATTATATAATTTATTTTATGACACATTTTAAAGTTATTGTTGTTGTCCCATAGACATCAATGCAAAATTGAAGGGAAGAAATCTGAAAGGAATATCTTTGTTTTTTTTAAAAAATATCTTGGTAAATCATTATCTATTATGGAAACCTTCCAATTTTTAGCTCACCTGAGCACGAAGTGCTCAAGGTGAGCTATTGTGATCGCCCAATGTCCGTCGTCCGTCGTCCGTCGTACGTCGTACGTCGTACGTCGTCCGTCGTACGTCGTCAACATTTTGACTTGTAAGCACTGTAGAGGTCACAGTTTTCATTAAATCTTAATGAAACTTGATCACAGTGTTTGTCTCTATAAAATCTAGGCCAAGTTCGCAACTGGGTCATGTGGGGTCAAAAACTAGGTCACTAGGTCAAATCTTAGGAAAACCTTGTGTACACTCTAGATGTCACCAGTTTGTTGCAATCTTCATGAAACTTGGTCAGAATGTTGTTCTCAATAAAATCTAGGGCAAGTTCAAAACTGGGTCATGCAGGGTCAAAAACTAGGTCACTAGGTCAAATCTTATTAAAACCTTGTGTACACCCTAGAGGTCACCAATTTGATCCAATATTCATGAAACTTGGTCAGAATGTTGTTCTCCATGAAATCTAGGCCAAGTTCTAAACTGGGTCATGCAGGGTCAAAAACTAGGTCACTAGGTCAAATCTTATTAAAACCTTGTGTACACCCTAGAGGTCACCAATTTGATCCAATCTTCATGAAACTTGGTCAGAATGTTGTTCTCTATGAAATCTAGGCCAAGTTTAAAGCTGGGTCATGCCGGGTCAAAAACTAGGTCGCTAGGTCAAATCTTAGAAAAACCTTGTGTACACTCTAGAGGTCACCGTTTTGGTCTAATCTTCATAAAACTGAGTCAGAATGTTGTTCTCCATGAAATCTAGACCAAGTTCGAAACTGGGTCATGTGGGGTCAAAAACTAGGTCACAAGGTCAAATCTAAGAAAAACCTAATGTTCACACCAGAGGTCGCAATTTTGATTGTACTTTCATGGAACTTGGTCAGAATGTTGTTCTCTATGGAATCTAGGCCAAGTTCAAAACTGGGTCACGTGGGGTCAAAAACTAGGTCACTAGGTCAAATCTTATTAAAACCTTGTGTACACCCTAGAAGCCACCAATTTGATCCAATCTTCATGAAACTTGGTCAGAATGTTGTTCTCTATGAAATCTAGGCCAAGTTTAAAGCTGGGTCATGCCGGGTCAAAAACTAGGTCACTAGGTCAAATCTTAGAAAAACCTTGTGTACACTCTAGAGGTCACCGTTTTGGTCTAATCTTCATAAAACTTGGTCAGAATGTTGTTCTCCATGAAATCTAGACCAAGTTCGAAACTGGGTCATGTGGGGTCAAAAACTAGGTCACAAGGTCAAATCTCAGAAAAACCTAATGTTCACAACAGAGGTCGCAATTTTGATTGTACTTTCATGGAACTTGGTCAGAATGTTGTTCTCTATGGAATCTAGGCCAAGTTCAAAACTGGGTCACGTGGGGTCAAAAACTAGGTCACTATGTCAAAATTTAGAAAAACCTTGTGTACACTCCAGAGGTCGAGGTTTTGATCCAATAATTATGAAACTTAATCAGAATGTTGTTCTCTATAAAATCTAGGCCAAGTTTTAAACTGGGTCATGTGGGGTGAAAAACTAGGTTACTAGGTCAAATCTTAGAAAAACCTAGTGTTCACACCAGAGGTGATAATTTAGAGGTCATAAAATCTAGGGCAAGTTCAAAACTGGGTCATGCAGGGTCAAAAACTAGGTCACTAGGTCAAATCTTATTAAAACCTTGTGTACACCCTAGAGGTCATAATTTTGATCCAATCTTCATGAAACTTGGTCAGAATGTTGTTCTCTATGAAATCTAGGCCGAGTGCAAAACTGGGTCATGTTGGGTCAAAAACTAGGTTACTAGGTCAAATGCTTAGAAATTCATTGTGTTCACTCCAGGGGTCACTATTTTGATCCAATCTTCATGAAATATGATCAGAATGTAGGTTGTACTGATACTTAGACCATTGTGGGGTCAAAAACTAGGTCACCATGTCATATCAAAGAAAATCCTTGTAAGCACTATAGAGGTCAGTTTTCTCTTAATCTTTATGAAACTTGGTCACAATGTTTGTCTCTATAAAATCTAGGTCAAGTCATATCCATCTTAGCTAAAAACTAAGAATTTTTCATCATAAGTTATTCAACAAACTTAAATAGTATGTTTTTCTCAGACAAAAAATATCTTAGAAGTTAATTCATACTGATGCACATTTTGGTCAAAATTGTCTGTGTAAAATGTAGATTAATTGCGCAACTACGTCATCTGGGGGTATAAACTAGGTCACTTGGTCTAATGAAACAAAACCACTCTAGTTTAGGGTTGTGGTGTCATGGATAAATGGAGTCAGTCGCGAATTTACGATCATTGATAAGTACGGTTCCGAGACGGGATTTATCGTATTCAGACGGTCACCCGGATTACCGGAAGTTGCGACATTGTTATCATTGTTTGCTCGTGTTTCTTTTTCTTAATTTTAACGGTTATAAGAGATTATTTGAATGTTTAAAATATATGTTATGAACAGTGGACGATCGGGTTACGGTCGAGCTCGGACGACAACAGGTAGGTAGAGGCGCAGTGTGGCCAATTCATTGAAATTCAATAAGCAAGTTCTAAAATATTACCAGGTCTATGAAAGTGTTACATGTATACAGATTATCTGTACATTTACACAATATCTGTAAAATTATACATTTTGTAATTTTTAAATTCACGGATTATGAAAATTGAAATTGTGTATTTTAAGATATAAACACTGATTCATGTTTATTTAAATGGGGATGTATTGTATTATGCAAAGTATCATCAGGGACACTCTCTGATGATAGAGCCTTTTCTCCCTTGT
Organism: Spisula subtruncata; assembly: GCA_963678985.1. Lineage (NCBI taxonomy): Eukaryota > Metazoa > Mollusca > Bivalvia > Venerida > Mactridae > Spisula > Spisula subtruncata. The sequence continues at coordinate 41,956 of CAVMCB010000024.1, read as the reverse complement.
AATTTAGACAAGCTTGCTGTATCCTAATGGTTGTTTTTAATTTCTGATTTTTCGTTTACTGGAAACAAGCAAAAATATGACAGTTTCATGGGGGGGAGAATTTCCAATCAAAATCCCATCGCAACTCAAATAGTTGAATGGCTATGTGTCGCAGTTTTGACGTTGATTTTTCGTTTTGAAGAACAGAGATAGTGTTCGAAAATCCGGAGCCTGTGGGCTACCAGAAGTTTGAGTTGTGCTACCAAACAATCCAGTCGTAAGCTTGCCGGGCAACCATAAAATCAAAGTCTCGGTAGACTGGTTTAATATTTATATTTTACAATAAATCGAGTCTATAACTTGTCTAATGTGTGTCAAAACGTGCAAACCGAGAACAGTATAAAGTCACGTCCATTTAACAATCAATAATTGTTGCTGGCCACCTGCACACTAACAAAGTATGTGTTCTATTCGTTTGCTACAGCCGGACGTAAACTATACGTTGGTAGAGCGCGTCCCGCCTATTTTCATATCGTAGCTTCTCGGGTATTTCCGTTGATGCCGTTGTTACATCAGTTTCAACGTAAACTTATACCTATATGCGATTGAAATGGAGAAATATTAAGTCTGCCATGTTGACCGTTCGTTGATAAATCACCAAAACATTTTATCATCAAGTTTTTACACAAGGTCGAGTTTATAGCCTCGTTTTGAAACTCACTGTAAAGTACAGTATAAGCACCGAAAGGGTTGATTTTAGCCATTCCTGGTCACATTTACGCAACATTTTAAATGTACACAATAGACTTTAACATGCCACTCAGACATCTGAAAAACGAACAAGACACTCAATATCTTTGGTTACAACGTAAAGTATATTCATTTATGTGTAACTATCGGAAAAAAATTACAAGCATGTTCAAATAAATTGCGAAAGCATACAAAAAGATTTTTTTGTCCATTTACTCTCCCAAACGAACCACGCTTGTTCAGCAGATTTTCCAATGTTTATATGGCTCAGCCTCTAAAATAATAACTTGATTATGCAATTTTCACAAAACTTAAGAACTGTGTTCTTCATTCAATATGAAAATATTTCAATTAAGTTTTTTCACCTGCAAAATGCATGTAACACAACACGCTTATCTAAGGCGAAGTAATGCTAATTTCACTGCGGCAAAGTAATTTGTCAAAGTTACTGTGTATCGGAAATTAGTATGGTGGCTCATTTGCATAATTTATTCATAAACACTGTCACATGTATATTTGTGAGTGCTGCAATCAGACTCAGTCTGTTAATTTCATCAAAAGGTGTGATAACATTGCCGACGACTTATTTATGCCCGTATTGGGTTGGGTTTAAAACCAAAACCTCTCCGGTACTCATTCCGGACTTTTGCATTTTCTATTCAACGGAGATGTCACAACAACGAGATCAAGCATTGTTTATGACCTCCACGGTGTAAACAAGCTGCATTGGTAGGCACAAATTAAACTGATGCATACTCATAGTGGAACTGGAAGACACACAAATGTCGAATTTAGAAATAATTTGTCATTAATAATCACCCAAATTACGACAGTTTGAAATGTCATATGTTTTCGCGACCTGCACATACATATTTTGTCAACAAAAAATCGGAATGTCTGTAGTCAACAGATAACTCAATAACTGAACAAGCCAGCTTGATGAAACTTTGTATGTGAACAGGTGATAATTTGCAAATTATGCACAACATTTTTTTTTTCCGCCGTCGCGTGACAATTGTGGTTACTACAGTAACGGAAATATTCAAAATGATGTCAAAACAGATAACTCAATAACTGAACAAGCCAGCTTGATGAAACTTGGTATGTTTTTTTCGCCGTCGCATGAACATTGTGGTTGCTATGCCCAAACTGGTAGGGGACTAACATGTTGCAGGCAACATACACCTGTGCCTTGTTTTCCTTAACGATTGGTCGGATTTCAATGAAACTCCACATTTATACTTGCTGGAGTTATGGCCCTTTGTGAGAGACATACATTTTTATGTCAAAAACCATTCTAGTTTGACATTGAACTTTGTATTTAATATAGTGCAGTATTTAATAAAGTGCGGAGATATTAACCTGATCCTCGACCCTTTATGAGCATAATTTAACAGCTGATAGATATTGCACGATTTGCTTGCAGACATTGATAATGTGGACGTAAGAACTTTGTGATATATTCATGCATGAAGGTCAGGATCAGGTTAATATCTCCGCACTATACCATAACATTTGTGTATATAACAGTTTGTTTCTTTTACAGCACATGTTTGCATATGGTGAGCTATCTGAAAAAGAGTTTACTGGTATTACATTGTAACTATGTAGTGTATGTGTATTTGCCTGATATATCACATAAGTGTGTTTGTATTCTTCTAAGACCGTCAGTCTGTTTTAAGGCTGTGTGTTCATTGTGACTAGTTAGCAATCTGTTTTTGACTACATATCAGTGGAGGATTTAACAGCTAAGTTAGCAATCTGTTTTTGACTACATATCAGTGGAGGATTTAACAGCTACAGAACCAGAATAAGAACAAGATATTACTTTTGTCAGCCGTGGATATTCATACTTATTGTTCAAGGTGAGTTTATAATAAAAGCAAATTAAATTAGATTCCCAATTTTTTTTAGGTCAGTAGGTCAATGGTCATGGTCGTAATAATATGAATGACTATTTGGCTGCTATGATGGGGGGGGGGGCATATATACATTTACAAACATCTCTTGTTAAAAATAAAATAGGGAAATCGGTTCTGCACTATAACTTCCGTTAGGAAGGAGATATTGTGATGATCATTCCTGTTCAGGTAGCTTGTGTGCAGATGCTACATGGATATTAAAAATGGGGCAAGTGGGGTCATTTTCGTGAAGGTCACTCTTTCTGTGAATTTAGGATTTGAAATACCTGTCTGAATCAGCAAAAATGAATAGTTTTCGTTTTTACTCTACATATTTCCTGCAGAAGTTTATTTTTCAAATCAATGATTACTTGTCCCGGACAAGTGTTAATTTTTCAGACTGGTCACTGTTTGACTGACATGCAAACCTTGCTTCCATGGAATTTTCATGTCTTGTAAATAGCTGGAAAACCTTTTCACATGTTTCACTTTCCAGTTTCAGAATCGGTAAAATGCCAAAGCTGAAGAAAAAGTCATACAGTCAGAGGAAGGCTGCCAATTGTTTAAATGTACAAAGAAAAAGAAGTGTTACAGCGGTCTCTGTAGATGATGCTACTCCTGCACACTGTCTGGTCTGTGATTATGTGCAAAGTTCTGTCCATGTACCAGCGCCAGGCTCAGTCCACACACTGGCGTCACTAAGCCCGGTCCACGCACCGGCATCACTAAGCCCGGTCCACGCACCGGCATCACTAAGCCCGGTCCACGCACCGGCATCACTAAGCCCGGTCCACGCACCGGCATCAATTAGTCCGGTCCACGCACCGGCATCATTTAGCCTGGTCCACGTACCAGCGTCACTAAGACTGGTCCAAGCACCAGCGTCTCTAAGTCCGGTCCACGCACCGGCATCACTAAGCCTGGTCCACGCACCTGCGTCAATTAGCCCGGTCCACACACCGGCATCACTTAGCCCGGTCCACGCACCGGCATCACTAAGTCCGGTACACATACCGGCATCATTCAGCCCGGTCCACGCACCGGCATCACTAAGCCCGGTCCACGCACCGGCATATGCGCTAAATTTGCAATCAAATGTACAACATCATATACCTGCTGCTTATACGAAACAGACATGTACCTTTGCCTGCGCACCTTTATCGCCAACTTCAGAATTGGCACAAAGTTCTTCTGAGGATGACTCAATTTGCGAGTTCATATATACTGCTACACCAGTGTCAAATGGCAATGATTTTTCTGCCTTTACTAATGCTGAAGGTGTGAATATTGATACTTTTGACTGTGCACCATTTACGTCCAGTTACACCAATTGGCCTGTGCATAATACTAGTGAGCTTGATATGTATATCAACGACTCAATGCCTTTTAGTTCATACACATTTGTTCTTGGGTCTTTTAACCAAGCAGATACAATATTCAGTGAAGAATCGCGTGGTAGTCAGTGCACGATAAATGCTTTATGCTCATTGATACATGCTAAATACTCACATTTTAGCACACGACATGACTTGGATCAAGTGCTTTTAGATGGTGACAATTTATATAACAAAGTCATATTTGACCTAAGAGTACAAGGATTATTTAAGAACAGGCTTTTAAATTTAGATGAACTTCCAAAAGTTGTCACTGTTTTAAATAAAGTCATAGTGATTGAAAAATTTGACTTAATTTCCGGCGTTTGCACACAGCAGTTTGGTACTTCATATTTGCCATCCTTGTATCAGGCATTGTGTACAGCTTTCCTAAAGAGTTCATCATTGCTGATTATCATAGGTTCAATATGTTCAGCTGTATTCAAAAAGGATGATTTGTATTACTTTTTTGATTCCCATTCACATGGTTCAGATGGTTTGTCATGCCTTGATGGAAAATCAGTGCTAATTTCCTTTCATTGTTTAGACAATCTGGTGACATTTATGTATGGAATGTATGATAGTATGATGATTGACATATCAGCTCAGTTTGACATGTTACCTATAAATCTGGTGTTAAGATCTTTGAAAGAAGGAAATATTGTTACCATACCTTTTACCCAAGTTCAGACATGTGGTGAAGGTGCACAAACAAACAATGTCCATGCTTTGAACAAGAGACAGAGAAAAACATATAAACCAGTTTGTTCAAAGAAGGTATCAAACACTACAATACACAGAGTAGCAAACATAGGTCAGACAAAAAACACTGATATTCATTTAAATAATGCTAAAGATGCCACACTACTTAGTAGGTATTTTAATGACCAACAGGAAAAAAATAAAAGTCAGCAAAATGATACCAGAAGAGAAACTGATAGGAAAATGTATCAGAAAATGTACAAGCAAAAACAAAGAGTATCTGCTAAATTTAAAAGATATGAAAGAAATGTAAAAAGAAATGCGCGAACAAATGTTGGACAGGTCAAAAAGGACCGAGAGTCTTCATTGAAATCGAACAGAACAGCTAGACAGTCCGCAGAATTTACAAAAAAAGAATTAGAAGCCAAGAAAAATGCACGTAAATCTGTTGAAAAGGTCAAAAAGGACCGAGAGTCTTCATTGAAATCGAAAAGAACAGCTAGACAGTCCGCAGAATTTACAAAAAAAGAATTAGAAGCCAAGAGAACTGCACGTAAATCTGTTGAACAGGTCAAAAAGGATCGAGAGTCTTCATTGAAATCAAACAGAACAGCTAGACAGTCCGCAGAATTTACAAAAAAAGAATTAGAAACCAAGAGAACTGCACGTAAATCTGTTGAACAGGTCAAAAAGGATCGAGAGTCTTCATTGAAATCAAACAGAACAGCTAGACAGTCCGCAGAATTTACAAAAAAAGAATTAGAAGCCAAGAGAACTGCACGTAAATCTGTTGAACAGGTCAAAAAGGACCGAGAATCTTCATTGAAATCGAACAGAACAGCTAGACAGTCCGCAGAATTTACAAAAAAAGAATTAGAAACCAAGAGAACTGCACGTAAATCTGTTGAACAAGTCAAGAAGGACCGAGAGTCTTCATTGAAATCGAACAGAACAGCTAGACAGTTTGCAGAATTTACAAAAAAAGAATTAGAAGCCAAGAGAAATGCACGTAAATCTGTTGAACAGGTAAAAAAAGATCGAGAATCTTCATTGAAATCGAACAGAACAGCTAGACAGTCCGCAGAATTTACAAAAAAAGAATTAGAAACCAAGAGAACTGCACGTAAATCTGTTGAACAAGTCAAGAAGGACCGAGAGTGTTCATTGAAATCGAAAAAAAAAGCTAGACAGTCTGCTGACTTTAAAAGAAAAGAAGTAGAAAGCAAAAGAGCTGCAAGAGAGTCCCATGAGTTCAGACAAAGGGAAATTACAGCTCAAAAACTGTCAAAAAGAAAGGCAAGAACAGATCCATTCAATTTGGAAAAGGAAAGAGCTATTAAACATCATCAAAGATCTGATACAAGAAATAGACTTGCTGAAAATATTTCTGATTCCAAACGCAAACATACAAAGCGTAAAAATCCATCTTTTTGTGAGAAAGAAAAATCATATGCTAAACGCAGGAAATATGGCTGTGATATAAATACTTGCATCAAACTTTTTCACAAAGCCATTTCAGTAGGACCAATATACATTTGCAGCTGTTGCAAACAGACATGGTTCAAACATAGTGTTTCTAACACAAAATGTTTGTCTACAGAACAAGCATCAACATATTTAACACACACAATATCTGTTGATAACAAAGAATGGATATGCACAACATGCAAAACAACTATATTGAATGGTAAAGTTCCTAAATTGTCTGTTTTGAATGGCATGAAATGGCCAAAAATACCTTCAGAATTAGAGCTCTTCCCCCTTGAAGAGCGTTTAATTGCATTGAGAATACCATTCATGCAAATAAGAGAACTACCTAGAGGTCGTCAATTATCAGTCAAAGGAAATGTTGTTAATGTTCCAGTTGATATCCAGCCTGTTGTAAATACCCTTCCAAGGCCTTTTGATGAAAATGTTACGGTTGCTGTGAAATTAAAGAAGAAAATGTCTTTCAAAACATGTGCATTCTCTGAAAATGTGAGACCCCTTCGAGTACTAGTAGCTTTACACTGGCTAATGAAGACAAGTCACATGTATAGAAACGCAAATGTTGTTATTGATGCAGATTGGATAAAAAGTATTACTAGTGATTGCACTGACATTTTAAATGAATTTGTATCACCAGAAACAGTTACTTCAAATCAAAGTACTTGCTGTAAAAATTTGAATAATAATGATACAATGAAAGGTATCCTTTGCAATACAAATGAACAACAGAATGTATCCACAAGCAGTGAACAAGTGTCTGTTTCAGATGAATTATATGATTCTGATGCTGAAGAAGTTACTCAGGAAAACGTTGGTAACATTGATACTCTATTAGATGATGCCAACGTTGAAAACAGAAATTCTTCATTTATATTTGCTCCAGGAGAAGGTCAACGACCACTAAGTATTTATCAAGACAAAGATTCAGAATATCTTAGTTTCCCTTCTATATTTTGTGGACAACCACGAAAAGAGAATGATCAACGATCAGTTCCAGTTCATTATAGTGACATTGCAAAGTGGGAATTAAGAAGTCAAGATAGACGTGTTGCTAATAGTGTACCTAATATCTTTTTTAAGATGAAAAAAATACAGATGAAACAACTGAATGATAAAGTAAATCTAGCTGTTAGAAGATGTCAGAGTGGTGCAAATACTATGACTGCTGCACAAGCAACAAATTCAAATACTCTTGAAAACATTGTCAGAAAAGATGAAGGTTATTATTTGTTTAAACAAATTAGAAACTCGCCTGCCTATTTAGAAACAAGAAAAAAAGATGTGTTTGCTATGATACGTCAATTGGGCTTGCCTACTTGGTTTATGTCTTTGTCTTCTGCTGATACAAGATGGGATGATCTTTTGAAAATATTAGCCACCTTAAATAAGAATGTAAATTACAATGATGGGCAAATCGCAAACTTAACATGGGAACAGAAGACAAAACTTATCCAGTCAGATCCTGTTACTTGTTCAAGATACTTTGATCACAGAGTACAAGAGTTTATCAACAGCATTTTAAAAAGTGACCATCAACCGCTTGGAAAATTGACCGACTATTTTTACAGAGTTGAATTTCAACAAAGAGGATCGCCACATATTCATATGATTGTTTGGATTGAAAATGCACCAAAGTTTAATGTCAACACAAATGTAGAAATAACCGAATTCGTTGATCAATTCTTACAGTGTTGTATTATTGATAAGGACGTTGGTAGTCTGACAGATTTACAAATTCACAAACACTCGAGAACATGTAGAAAAAAACAAGACAAAATTTGTAGATTTGGCTATCCTTTACCACCACTTGCATCAACTATGGTACTAGATCCTCTTGAAACTGATAAAGAAAAGTACGACAAGTTATACCAACAACTACAGAAAAAAATGAATGACAAAAAAGATGGCTATGATATTTCGTATGAAACATTTCTCAAAGATGTTGTTCAGATGAGTGAAGAAGAATACATTAAGTGCATTAGAAGTTCATTGAAATCGCCCAAAGTCTTTATGAAAAGAAAGCCAAATGAAATACGTGTTAATTTATACAATAAAGATGTATTGAAAGCTTGGAAGGCAAACAATGACATTCAGTTTGTGCTCGACCCATATGCTTGTGCTATGTATATTGTTTCATATATAAGCAAATCCCAAAGAGGAATGAGTAACTTGCTGCATGCAGCTGCAAAGGAAGCAAGATCTGGTAATTTAGATATCAAAAGGCAAGTAAGACATATTGGCAATGTTTTTTCTAATAGTGTAGAAGTGAGTGCACAAGAGGCAGTTTACTTGGTTCTACAAATGCCATTAACAAAAAGCACAAGGCATGTCATTTTCATAAATACATCAATTCCAAGCAATCGAGTCCAATTGTTGAAACCAAAGTCAGAACTGGATGAATTACCTGCACATTCAACAGATATTATGGCAGATAATATGATAAAAAGGTACTCTAAACGGCCAAGGGCTTTGGAAAATTACTGTTTGGCGGACTATGTGTCTCAGTTAGATATAGTTTACCCAGCAAAAATAAATGAGAGTACAAACACAGAAGAAAATGAAGATGACATATCTGAAATTTGCGATGATGAAAACTTTGATGATCAGCAAACAATCTTACATTTGAAGAATGGCATAAAGATCAAACGACGCTCTTTGTTCAAGATAATACGATATGTGCGATTTAATCGAAAATCAGATGAAGAAAATCATTTCAGAGAAAAAATGCTTTTGTTTTACCCATGGCGAAATGAATTAACAGATTTGATTGGGCAATTTAACACATTTAGAGAACACTATGAATCTTTGAAACGTATAATTGATTGGAAATCTGCAAGCTATGAACACCATGTTGACGCATTAGAGCTAGCAAGAGATTTAGCTGAAGCTGAACATGATGCATATGACGAAATCGCCCCAGGGACTCAACAAGCAGAAGCAGATACCGCTGAAGAAGAAACTGTTGACTCAGAATCTTTCATACATTTCAATCCTGACAGAGTTGTCGAACATAGGCAATATGATATTGGAATTGAACTTGGGTGTTCTGTTCCTACTCCACAAGTCAATCCTAATGAAAATATTCTTCCTGATGACCAATATAGAGCACTTTTGCGAAGTTTGAATACTAAACAGAAGCAGTTCTACAACCATGTAATTCACTGGATTAAAACCAATGATGCCCCATTATACGCATTTCTTTCTGGAGGAGCAGGTGTTGGCAAAAGTGTTGTTATTAGAGCATTATATCAAAGTCTGTTTAGACATTTAAATCTCAAAGAAGGAGAAAATGCTGATGATGTGAGGGTACTTTTATGTGCATACACTGGAAAAGCAGCATTCAATATTAATGGCTCAACTATTTCTTCTGCCTTTAAACAAAAATTTATGCAATCTGATCAGACATTAACTTGCGACAATCTCAATACCTTTAGATCAAAGTACAAGAACTTGTCAGTTGTGATAATTGATGAAATATCAATGGTTGGTAACTCACTGCTGAGTTTTATTGATCAAAGACTTCAGGAATTAAAAGGAACAAGAATACCATTTGGTGGAATAAGTATAATTGCTGTTGGTGACCTTTATCAATTAAAACCAATAAATGGTGATTGGATATTTAATGACCTGACACGAGATGCTACAGCACTGTCTAACAACCTTTGGAAAGACAATTTTAAAATGTTTGAATTAATAGATATAATGAGACAAAGAGACGATCTTCAATTTGCAAAGTTACTAAATAGACTCAGGAAAAATGTGTTGAGTGAAGAAGACAAAAGCAAGCTCCAAAAATGCAAAATAGATTCACACGATAAAGATTATCTAATTAATGCTCCGCACTTGTTTGCAGAAAACTTCTTCATGCATGCCTTTAATGACAGTATCATGCACAACATGGACACAGAAAAGGTTACAATACCTTGTCATGACACTGTGGTTTCACCAAAACTGTCCAAAGAAAAGCAAGATCTAGCTATTACAAAGTTACCGACTGATCCAAACAAAACAGCAAATCTTCATTGTTCTTTGACTGTTGTTATTGATATGATTTATGATCTCACTGTTAACACAAACACAGAAGATGGGCTCGCAAATGGAGCTACTTGTGTAGTGAAATTTGTTGAACACAAGCAAATTGGAACAGACAGACCAAGCATTATTTGGGTTCAGTTTGTTGATGTCAAAGCAGGCAAAGAAACAAGAGAAAAATTCAGAAATCGTGGGTTTTATCACCATCCTATAGATGATAACTGGACTCCAATATTTGATATAGAGCGCTCTTTTGTATACAACAGGAAAACTTTTCAGAGAATTCAGTTTCCATTGCAGCCATCAGCAGGGCGATCTGTTCACAGAGCTCAGGGCAGTACTCTAGAAAGTGTTGTCATTGATCTATCACAACGCAGAACACGGAAAGTTCCTCACCTGCACTATGTTGCACTTAGTAGAGTCAAATCATTGAAAAATCTTCAGATTTTGAACTTCAATGAAAAAGCTCTTAAAGTGGATGATCAAGTTGAAACTGAAATGGCAAGGTTATACCAAAGTGCTGTGCTTGACCTTTGTTATATTCCATTTGAGTCAGTGGATACAAGTTTACATTTCAAATTGGCTTTTAATAATTGCAGATCCTTACGCTTACACTATGAGGACATCAAATATGACCAGAGTCTGTTGTCTTCACATATATTTGGGTTGGTAGAAAGTAGACTTTATCAAGTTGATAATGACATTGATTACAAGTTAGAAAAATTCAATTTGATTCGCAATGACCAGTGCACAAATCACCTAGCGAAGCGACCTCCACATGGCATTGCCATATACATCAAAGAAGATATCACTGTCTTATCTGATTTCTCGTATTCTTCAGATACATTAGAATTCACAATAGTCAACATTGCCCATATACCATTGAATGAAATACAAATTGTGATGTTGTACAAAGCACCAAAAATGTCGGATAGAGATTTGATTGCAACTTTGCAGAAAGAACTTATTCCGCATTTAAGTACATCAAAACCTTTAGTTATTATGGGTGATTTCAATCTTGATGTTTTTGGAAAACACAGAAGCTTGATACAAAAATTAAGCGAATATTTTGCTTGTACAATGCGTATGAATGAACCAACAACAGACAATATGTCAACATTGGACCTGGTGTTTTCAAATTTTGATGGTATAATTGGAACAGTAGAAACATACTGGTCAGATCATAAAATTGTGTTTTTTCATACTTAAATATGCATGGTTTCATAGTATTGTTTCATACAAAGTTACTGCTCTTTCATACTTACCTTTGAAAAGTGTACGGTTGTGACTATATATATATATTTATAAATACTTGAAACCAAATGAACTTGTAAAGTACCATGTCCACACAGACTTGTAAACATGCTCACATAATTTGTCTCTGCCAAGTATTGGCAAAATCATAACTAAATCATGTAGAGTAAAAAAAAGTTGTTCACATACTGTTGCTTTAACTAAAGTGTATTGTAGTGCCATTTTGGAAGTGGTCTCCTGTTCCATTTGCTGGAAATCATAAGTAACCTCCCTTGGCAATAGCTTTACTACCTCTCTTGAAATTTCATTTTTTTATATTTATGTAGTTCACATAGTACTGAAGGTAGAGGATCATTAAGATACCAAGCAATTTTGCTTCTTATAAAGCCATTTGAATGTGTTTTCCAAATTTGTGTCATTTCATATGTATACACTAGTATGTCGTTTTTAGTGTTCGGTGAACAAAGTGAACGAACACTAATTTTAACACACATTTCTACAATCGGTCTCTCTTTTGTGCCTAAAACTACTTTTTTGCCTACGCCACATGATATCAGTTTAAAATAACACATTGAGGTGAATTTCTACAATGAAATGTTGCAGATGTTAGAATTTAGCAGTTAATCATGGGTGCTTTAAATCATAAAATATACTTTAATGTTGGGACTATTTTCTGGCAGATTAGTGAGTAATTCAGTTCGACATATGGTCTCGATATATGGTCTCGAAATATCACAGCGGGAAATGACTAACGTACGGTTAGAGTAACTTCAGAGTTACTGTTCGTTTCATTTGTTAAGGAATTCTCAGGTCAATCGGATTTATTATATTCAGTATTTAGCTTATTATTATAAGTACTAATGCGTTGTACATGGACACGATCGCGAGTTTGAGAAGGTGGTTAAAATGAATTAACGAACTGGTAAATAACAATAAAATAAAAATAGCGACGCAATCTATTGACTTAAATCAATCGCATCATTAGCACAACTTAAATAATTCAGGCCTGTAGCTGATTTCAGGACCTTGAATCCGGAATTCCTTGTGGCCCGTGCCTTGAAACAGGCATATTCATACTTAAAAATTATTGATAAATACAAGGCCTGATCAATATTATAAACACAATGTAAAGTCATAAACTGTTCAGCATATTTCATGAAGCTTGTAAACAGTTCATAAAATAAATATATTGTGACTGCACTAAAATATTTTAATTAAACCAATTGAACGAGCACTGGTCCATGACTTGATCAGGGTAAATTTGTTTTGACGTCGTTGACTTTATGAAATTAATTTAATGCAAATAAAACTGTGATACCCTACTATTACATAGGGTTCGGTTCATGGGCATGATATTGAATAATAAAATTACTCTCACTTGCGAACGTAGCGCGGTCACGTGTTTGGGTAAACTGTCTATAGCCAAATGTATATGGCATTTGCCTTTGTTGTTTTATATCTAGTGTTTCAAACTCAAAACATTTGTCCAATACCGAACACTACTGTGCTTTCGGCGCTTTGATTAGAAAGTGTTACTCTACTTCATGTAAGTGAAATGCCTACAGTAATGTTATTTATGCATAAATATTTTTACTTGTATGTTATGTTTGACTGTATGAACTATCAAATGTTGTTTTATCATTATGTTTTCAAACATTGGAAGAAATGAAATCATCTATCTATAAAAGTATGCCAATTTGCATGTGACGATGTGTAGCTTTTAGTTTAATATGTTAAAAAAAAATATTGATACATATAAAAATGTTTGCTTCATAAACGTTCCTGGTATACAACAAAGTACTGAATTTACGGATTTTACAAATATCCGCGAGTTTTCGTGCAAATTGTATGTAAAACGTTTTTTTGTGTACGAAATAGCAAGGGTACGATACACCAAGAACACTTTGGGGACCACACTCTGTTACCAAAAGAAACTTTCTTTAGATTGGTACATCCGTCCATTTGACTAACGCAAATAAGACGTACATTTTTCACGATTCCACCTAGTACCAGTCTAACATTTCTTTTGCGCAGTTATTTTTTACGTAGTCTGGTCTCCAATTTATTAATTACGTCTTCGAACGCCACATAAAATAAAGGTCAACCAGTCTCATAATTTCTCGAACTTTCTTACGCAAAATGGCATCAACACCGAAGAAAGCACGTTTCAGCAATGAAAATCAAAACTCTAAAATCGGCTACTTGCAGACTGTTTCACCGATTAAAGTGTCGAAAAGCGGAAGGAAATATTTCAATGCAACGTTTCAAACTAAATCGAAGTTTGAAAGTTTAGTTGCTTTCAAACATGAGTCGCACAAAACTTTCACGGAAATGGCAAAAGCCAAGTAAGTGTTTTTTTTTTTTCGTTTTTATTGTAGTGTATTTTTAATCCCCCGCCACGAAGTGGTAGGGGATTATAGTAATGGTAGCAACAACCAACCCCCCCCCCCCTTTAAACAGGGGAGGTAATTTTGAAAATGTCACGGATTTCTGACCTCAGTATACCACCTTCTTTCAACGCCTTTATACGAAGAAATGCAAGGGTTTTGGAGGCAAATATACCCGTATATGCCTAGATCAAAGGTTAAACTTCACGTTTTGAGTAATTTTGATGCCAGGCGGAAGATTTTTCATGAAAAAATTTAAAAAGGCAATTTTAAGTTTCAGATTTCTTTTCTTAAAATGCCGAAAACGCAAGTAAATCCATGCTCATTTGAAAGAATAATCATCAATTTATCATTTTCAATTAAAGTTTAAAGGAATTCTGGGCGTAAAAATGCCGAATTCTGATGATGAAACTTTGACAAGGGAGGTAATTTACTTTCACTTTGAGAACCACAACAACAACAACTAAACACGATGATGTTTGGAATATTCTTCATTATAACTTTAAACAGCCCATAATTCCAGTTGTTTCTCTTAAACTGCGTATTCCAGGTCGTATTTTAAAAATGCAACACAACTTTGTTCACTTTTACAAAAGAATTGAGCCAGAAACAAGATAATCGTATTCGTCCCAAATATTTTCATACCATCATTTTCGCACCCATTATTATTCGTACCAACATTAATTTTCGCCCTAAATATTTTCGTACTCGTTTCTAAAAATGCATGTTTGTTCGTATTACAACTGTTTTATCCACTCTTTGCTCAAAATATATCATTTATATTATAAATTTAACTTTCTTCGATTTTAATGCTTTTTACTTAAAAGGCAATGTTAATAATTGTTGATATGGCAGGTGTAACATCACTAAAGAGTAAAATAATGGTTTGTATTGTTCAATCTATAGAATTGACACACATCCAGCATACTTATTGGTGCTTTTTAAGTCTTTTGATGTGAAAATTCCAGTGAGGTTGAAAAAATTCTAAAAATGAAAATGAGGTCATTTTCTAGTACACTTTTTGACAACTTTGAACCTCTGTAAAAAGCTAAATCACCATTTTATACTCATAAACCTTATATTTTCTTACTTCTCACACCTAGCATTTTTTAAAAATGTATTCATCTTTACAGATTTATTCATGGATAAAAATGGTTGGTTGTTGCTAGTAATGGTCTTCGTCCGTCCGTCTGTGTGTGAGTCTGTGCGTCTGAAATCGTGTCCGCTCCATAACTTTTTAACACATTGGCCAAATTACATGAAACTTATAGCAAATGTGTAACTAATGAAGGCGACGTGCAGAACCCACTTTCGAACTGTGGCGGCTCATGGTCACAGTTCAATGTCAAAGGTTTGAGCCTTACATTTTGTGTCCGCTCAATAACTTTTGAATGCCTAGGCAGAATTACTTGAAACTTATACCAAATGTGTAACAAATGAAGACGATGTGCAGAGCCCAAGTTCCAACCATGCCGGCTCAAGCTCACAGTTCAATGTCAAAGATTTGAGCCTTACATTTCGTGTCCGTTCAATAACTTTTGAATGCCTGTGCCGAATTACTTGAAACTTATAGCAAATGTGTAACTAATGGTTACAGTTGAATGTCAAAGGTTTGAGCCTTTTGTGTCCGCTCCATAACTTTTGAAGCCCTTGGTCGAATTACATGACACTTATAGCATATGTGTAACTTATGAAGACGATGTGCTAACTAATAAAGATAATGTGCAGAACCCATGTTCCAACAATGCCAGCTCAGGGTCACGGTTACAGTTCAATGTCAAAGGTTAGAGCTTACATTTAATGTGTAGCTCACGGAGACAGCATTCAGAAAGTTAGTACCAACCATGCTAGCATATGGTCAAGGTCACAGTTCACTATCCATTAATTCGACGGGGGATTAAAGCCGTCGTTTCGACTGCCTTTTTTCATTAGCATCTATTCAATACAAGTTTGTGCCTTCCTACAAGATCATGCCTTTTAGTAAAACGTCGATTGCTTTGCTATAAATTGAATTCCCGTGTCCAAATTCATTTTAATTCAGCAAGAAGACATTTATCCAGCAGAACAATGCGACAAAAACGTTCGTTATGTCCACATCGAATTTTGTCAGAGTACCGATTATACTGTTTACATATTCACCGTTTCCTGTCTTGAATTTGGGAGACAATTGTTGATCTCAAACTCTACATTAAATATGATACAGGCCTACAAACAGAAAAGCTATTTTAAAAAACATAAAACTTTACGCTACAAACATTTTTATTGACAAAATCCATCCTGTAGGCTCCTGAAGACGTCATTCAGTTTATGTGCACGAATTTGCAGGAAGAAAGTCCTTCTGACTATATAGTACAAGTATGTAAACATTGAGACCGCTGAACATACAATTTTTAGCTCTGTTTGGATTTAATGAATAAACAGATAATTGATATTGTTTATCGTATGTTTAGTTCCAGTGTATTTGTTTTATGCAATTATGCCGATTTCAAATTTAAGAGGCCAAACTTGTAGGTGTAGTGGCTACTTAATGATGATCTTAGATTACTCTGGAATCTTAAGTTCATTTTGCATAGGTATTATTTACACCAGCGAGATTGCCAGACCTTGCTTTATAGACTCAAAACAGCATTTGTTGTTGGGAAAGCGTAAACATTGATACCCCTGCAATTAGTGAAAGCAACCTACCGCACACAGTTAAAACTGTACTGTCGAGCCAAATGTTGCGAAAACCCAGATGGAAATCAAGTTTCATGAAATTTGCATTTAACACCAAATTCAGGCATTTCTTGCACTGTACATGAAAAATATAAACGCCGCCGAATACCTGATGATATCAGTCGTTTGAATCAGTAAATCAGTAAATTAATAAGCAAGCAGTGCAGCTGAAAATCTGATATAAACAATAACTGCCATGTAGCTTGAACAGGTCAAATTGCATCAGGTCTTGATGCTAATCATTATGAACAGTAAAAATCAGAATTCTTTGTGTCTCTTTGTTTGTCATTTAATACTGTTTATAGTAAGAAAATCCTCTTTCATTCAAGAACAATTGTTGGTTAAGTTTATGTTTGTTATTTAACAATATCATTGGTGCATATCCAGAAAAAAAGGTTACTTCTTCGTGGACATACCATATATTTCATGGTGTTTAAATGTTTTCATTCATCTGTTTGAGTTCCAATGGAATTTTGTTTGCAATGTCCTCCAGGTTTTTGACAACATTTGGCTTGTATCTAGTGGCTGGAAGGTCAGAAATTAAAAAACAGCCACCACAGGAGAGCCAGACCTTTTTCTGGCCTTTTTGGGAAAAAGGCCCCTGCCCAATTTGGGAATTTTGCGTCGCGGATTTTTACAAATTGGGAAAAAAAATAAGCGGTTAAATGACAAAAAATTGGATTTTTCTCCTTTTAAAATATCATAAAACCATGCTTATATATCCATAAATAAGTTCTCTTTAACAAAATATATTTAGATATTTGGTATACCGTGTTATATTTAGTAATAAACATATTTCGCTCTGGAGTAAAAAAAAAATTTTTTTTGGTCAGATTTTTTTGGGATTTTTTTTTCAATTGGGATTTTTTTTCAGCAATTGGGAATTTTTTTCACCAATTGGGAGTGGCATTTGAGGCCGAAATTCGGCCTCACACAATACCAAGAAAAAGGTCTGGGAGAGCAAGCTTGTCTACCCTGCAATGAGAAACTGCGAGCTAAAATAAATGCATTGTACAGTAAAATCCCCTAACACTGATCTGATTAATCACATATCTGTAAATAAGAACGCATGACCAATATTGATATTATCGACTTGTTACAAACTAGTTCATGCGACACATAACTTCACTTGTCTTTGTATATATATATAACTGGTACATTACTTCTTTTCAGAACTCCTGTGTGCCTGTCAAACACTGACAGCATCCCCAGTGTTAATCAACCAGGAGAGTTCGACATTATGTTCAAATCGTTCAGCACGATACAATGTCCAAAAGAAACAGTAACGTTTCCTTACCAACCACACCAAAAGATTCAAGAGCAAGTCTTCGATTATAACATTAAAAATTTGAAGACCCAAGCCAAAGTTCAAGATAAGGTTAGTTAACTTCCATTGTTATTGGTTTACCTGTATAAAATGATTAAAGATTTGTCCGTCCGTTGCAAAATGTTGTGTTGTTCGTAACTTCAAAAGTAACTGTGCTACAGTCATCGAACTTCAAACGAATATTAGTCGGCATGTGTTGTAAACCTCATTTTGTGAATTTTTGCTTGTGCCATCCGTAACTTCAAAATTAATTGTGCTACAGTCATCAAACTTCATAGGAATATTAGTCAGCATGTGTTGTTAGTAAGCAAGTAAAGACTAAATATTTTTCAAGGAAACATGTTTGAGAATTAAAGTCAATCTACCACAAGATCCTCAATTGTTGTGCATCTACATATTTTGTTCGGATTCAACCAGTAATAGCAGAGTTGTGGCTTTTGGAATAATGAAATTTTGTTTGTGTCGTCCGTAACTTCAAAATAAATTATGCTACAGTCATCAAACTTCATAGGAATATTAGTCTGCATCTGTTGTTGTGCACCTATATATTTTTATTTCAAGTTAGACTAGTATTTGCTGAGTTATGGTCCTTGAAATGATGAAATTTTGCTTGTGTCGCTCTTACCTCGACCTGTCAAACTGCATAGGAGTAATATACCAATCAATGCACATGTGACATATGCAATTAAATTGGACAACAAACATTGCCCCCACGACTTGCAATTGAAATGTCATTGAACATCAATCATTTTTGATGGAAACGAAGTGAATAGGTTATGTTGTGCCTGTCTTGAACTTGATTTCTCTATACAACTAGTGGTAGATTATAGACTGACATTTTATATCAAAGCCAGTTGAATATGTAAACTGTTCGACAAATTGTTCTTGGAACCAACACACTCTAAAGGCTTGCCACACTGATTGTCCAACAGAAATAAACAATTTTCTGAAAGTTTATCGTGCATTAGTAAGACCCCTGATATAAATTCAAAATTGCTAACAAGAAAAGTGGCATAACACATGTAACTAACTTTGTTCCATTTTAATTTCAGGTCAGTCTGTCTTGTAAGGTGATTGAAAAATCACCAAAAAAAGACATCAATTCCAAAAACAGGAATCTAACATTATCGACACTGATGGTAGCAGATGCTACAGACCATATCGAGTTGGCTGTGTGGAACGACCAAATAGATGCAATTGAAGAAGGCAAATCGTACAAGTTCGTGAATACAACAGTGAAAAATTTCAATACTGACATTACGATATCCGCAAACCCATACACCATCATTGAGGAGATCGATGAAGTACAATCTGTCAGTGTCGCTAAACCAGAAAGCATCCCACATCCGATACAGGCTGTCACAGTTAGTACAGCTAAATGCTGTGTCTTTTGTAGAACAGAAATCGACGAAATCAACGAGCAACTGCTCACTCTCAAATGTGAAAACTGCCAAAAAAAAATGTTGACTGTCAAAGTGTTAAACACCATCACTGTCACAGTAACGATCAACATGACAGACTACATTGTGGACAATGAGATCATGAAGCAACACTTTAAAACTTTCAACACAATGAGCAACGACGAAATCGAAGACGAACTTTTGCTGAACAACAATGTTCTGATGGTTAACAACCGAGTAACCGGTTTCATTAACAAATAAATTATAATCCAGTTATACTGAACCAAACTTCCAACACACCACCTGATTTCGGCTTTATTTTAATGAATGTACAGTCGATTAAAAAATTTATTCATTTAATACAAACCTCAAACAATTAACAATAACATGTGTAAAAATCATAACAATATCACGTCATAAAGGGGCTGAAAATAAGCCTGAACTTGTATGAGTATTTTTCGTCTGTACTTTATTGGTCAAATGTTTGAATGGTATTGCAACCCGCAGTCTAGATTGATTTGAAAAATCTTAAAAGCTGTCTGAAAACGTTAAAAAATCACGTTGATGTCAGTTATTTATGACGTCACAATAACAGTTATAAGAGACGCCACGTAACAAAAACTGTTAAAATTGATTGTTTTAATCCATACCTGTTATTTGAAACGTTTCCCCAAAATCTGACGAAAGTGATACGCACACAGTGCTGAATAACTGATTTTTTGTTGACGATAACAGGCTTGCAATAATCCAACAGCAGGTGCTCAGTCTTCAACACTAATTTTTGTTATGTTGGCGTCATCTTTATTTTAATCAAAATTTCAGTATACACATATTGGCGATTGAAATTACAATGACATGATTGTTACAAAAACCCATGTCCATGTTGCATGTGCACGCAAAAATTGGGAAAATGGTCACGTCACAATTTATTTAAAAACAAACATGGTTCAAACTTAGTGTACATAAACAACAAGATGAGGGGATTTATTCAGGAGTTTTGTGTTTTAAAGTTTATTGTCAGAAAATATTTGCAATTTAAGGTGGTGCGTTGCAAGTTTGGTTCAGTATATAATGACTCAGTAAAACCTGTTTAGAGTGCCAAATGGGTGTAAATAGTTGATTTTACTCTTTCATTGTTTTTCTTTTTTACTTTTCGTTTATATACGTTCTGGACGCAGATATTTTACTTGAAGCCACCAACTGATTAACGCATTCATAATTATTTAAACATATTGATTGTGTGCTAGATGTCTGTCACAAAATTTGTCCACACTAGTTCTAACTCGCTGGTCCGATTTCAATGAAACTTCACATGAATGCTTAGTACCAAGCCTAGTTGTGCATATTGTAAGGAATTTTTATGTCATATGATTTTTGCCAAAGTTATTGCCCCTTGTCAGAGACATATACTACTCAAAGTTTGATAGAGTCAGCAAATTTTCCTTCTGCATATTTTGCAAATTGAATAAGATAGACTGATGGAATTTTCATTAAACATACTGTTCATGGGTAAAAGTTTTCGGGATTTTTCATGAACTTCAGGATTTGGAGTATGCAAAAATGAGCTGCTTTATGTTTCCTTTGTAAATTGACAATTTTTCAGGATTTTCGAAATTAACTTTTACCCATGAATGTTACATCTGTAATATTGTAAACAAATGAAGATTGCCTCAAAATTTATTGTCTTAAGTGCTGGTCAGCCCAACCTCATTGAAAGTTACCTGGAAAAATACAACATTATGTCAATGAGTACCAAATGCATGCATGAATTTTTCGACAATAAGTGGCAGATTTGATATTTTAAGCTTTACACGTTTTCTTAATCGTTTTTAGTTACCCTTCTAGTTAAGTTTCTTTGTTTTTTCATGAATAATGACTCGGTAAGGCAAAAAAAAAATGTGTGGTTCAGGTAACCCTACCTACCGTATTTGTTTAGCCCTTACCCTAGGACATTTTATTGATTTTAAAAATAATAAATACGAAACAACCCAAGCATCTATTGATATTGATCATTTTCATGGCAATAAAAGACATTGCATTAAGGCCATTGATTGTACATTCATTAGTTCACCTTCAGACAAATATAACCCATCTCTATTTGAACGGACAGAACAAATGTCTTGACCAATAGACCATCTTAATCATATATTGTTCAGATGTTTCAATATCTCACACACTATGTGACTACAAAAAAAAAAGCCTGCCTACCTACCTACCCTATGTTTTTGACCAATGTTACCTGAACCACACATATTTTTTTTTTGGCCTAAACCACATTTAAAGTGCCAAATGCATGTAAATAGTTGATTTTACTCTTTCATTGTATTTTACTCTTTCATTGCATTTCTTTTTTACTTTTCATTTTATATTATATATATATGTCCCCGTGCGTGACTATTTCTTGTTTGTATTATATATATATTATGCTGTGTACTCGTAGATTCGGGGATCTTAATTACTCTATGTGCGCATGCGCAGTTATTTGGTGACACTAAATTTTTTTTTTTTTTTAGATGAATCAATTACCTGAACATCCCTTAACAGATTTAAAACAAAACACGACTAGTAACCATCGTCAATTTCCAAAATGCGGCCATTTTATATAGTGGCCTTCACCCCCAAAATCATGTGAAAATAGTTCCTTCCATTCATGGATTCTGATTGGCTAGTCTATAAATAGCATTCTGGGAATCTCCGTTTCTATTAGTTCACAAAGAATTTCCATTTGCGGCTTTCACAATTATGAGTGCACAAAATGGCCGACTTCAGTTTCGTGTGTTGCACGTAAATAATAAAATTAAATACATGGTTTCATCTTCTTATCAGTCAAGCTCGATTTTAGGGATGATAACACAATTTTACATTAAAAAGATGTTATAAAGCCTGTTACGCTCAAATTTTTGACAGTGAACTGATTTGTTTACTTCTTCAATAAACTGACATAGATTTCAGACATGAGCAGATTTGCCATGAGCGTCAATTCCAGATCCCCGAATGGAGGAGAATCCCCGAATGGACGAGAATAAAGGATATATATATACTCAACAAAAAATATATAGATATCTATACCCCCATATATGAAGTATATATGGGGCCTTTATTGTAGTCATGCTTGAGGTTGGTTGGTCCGTCAAAATTTTGTCCACGCTATTTCTCTGTAACCATTAAAAGGATTTAACGAAACTTTCCATGACTTATCAGTTCCAAACCTAGTTGTGCATATCGTCAGCGCACATCAGTCAATTCATCATCAGTACAAGCTTCTAAGTTGTGCTTCATCATTTGGACCTCCTATGCTTACGTAACTGTGTCAAGCAAAATCTGGGGGTATTCATGACATTCAGTGAAATTTTTTGTTTGATGCTCGTTAACAACGGAACCAAAGTACAAACATTGAGACTCTTTAACTGCCGATGGCCTTCACAAATTACAAGAAAGATAGCGCATGATCACTGATAGCAAAGGGCATTTACTACATTTCGTTCAAACAGTATATTTTGCTCATTCATAAGCTGGTGAACTGTTTTTAGCTCACCTGAGCACGAAGTGCTCAAGGTGAGCTATTGTGATCGCAAAATGTCCGTCGTCCGTCGTACGTCGTACGTCGTCAACATTTTGACTTGTAAGCACTGTAGAGGTCACAGTTTTGATCCAATCTTCATGAAACTTGGTCAGAATGTTCTTCTCTATGAAATCTAGGCCAAGTTCGAAACTGGGTCATGTGGGGTCAAAAACTAGGTCACTAGGTCAAATCTTAGAAAAATCTTGTGTACACTCCAGATGTCACTATATTGTTCCAATCTTCATGAAACTTGGTCAGGATGTTGTTCTCCATGAAATCTAGGCCAAGTTCGAAACTGGGTCATGCCGGGTCAAAAACTAGGTCACTAGGTCAAATCTGATAAAAACCTTGTGTGCACCCTAGAGGTCACAGTTTTGATCCAATCTTCATGAAACTTGGTCAGAATGTTCTTCTCTATGAAATCTAGGCCAAGTTCGAAACTGGGTCATGTGGGGTCAAAAACTAGGTCACTAGGTCAAATCTTAGAAAAATCTTGTGTACACTCCAGATGTCACTAATTTGTTCCAATCTTCATGAAACTTGGTCAGGATGTTGTTCTCCATGAAATCTAGGCCAAGTTCGAAACTGGGTCATGCCGGGTCAAAAACTAGGTCACTAGGTCAAATCTGATAAAAACCTTGTGTGCACCCTAGAGGTCACCGTTTTGATCCAATCTTCAAGACACTTGGTCAGAATGTTGTTCTTCATGAAATCTAGACCAAGTTCGAAACTGGGTCATGTGGGGTCAAAAACTAGGTCACTAGGTCAAATCTTAGAAAAATCTTGTGTACACTCCAGATGTCACTAATTTGTTCCAATCTTCATGAAACTTGGTCAGGATGTTGTTCTCCATGAAATCTTGGCCAAGTTCGAAACTGGGTCATGCGGGGTCAAAAACTAGGTCACTATGTCAAATCTGATAAAAACCTTGTGTACACCCTAGAGGTCACCGTTTTGATCCAATCTTCAAGACACTTGGTCAGAATGTTGTTCTTCATGAAATCTAGACCAAGTTTGAAACTGGGTCATGTGGGGTCAAAAACTAGGTCAATAGGTCAAATCTAAAAAATCCTTTTGTATACTCTAGATGTCATCAATTTAATCAAATCTTCATGAAACTTGGTCAGAATGTTGTTCTCCATGAAATCTAGGCCAAGTTTGAAACTGGGTCATGTGGGGTCAAAAACTAGGTCACTAGGTCAAATCTTAGAAAAGCTAGTGTTCACACCAGAGGTCACAATTTTGGTTGTATCTTCATGAAACTTGGTCAGAATGTATTTCTCTATGGACTCTAGGCCAAGTTCAAAACTGGGTCATGTGGGGTCAAAAACCAGGTCACTAGGTCAAATCTTAGAAAAACCTTGTTTACACTCTAGATGTCATCAATTTGATCCAATCTTCATGAAACTTGGTCAGAATGATGATCTCTATGAAATCTGGGCCAAGTTTGAAACTGGGTCATGTGGAAAAAGTTCCAAATTCAATAATGCTTGATTCTACACAAGTACAACTAGTCGGTACTAAACCCATCAGCAGTCAAACCAAAGTATGTATTTCAGGAACTCTACTTTACCTACTACTCACAAACCTTTTAGTACAAAATTCAAATCTAGGCCACATAAGTATTTTGAGTTCATACTACAACAATCTTGCTAACAAAGCCAACATTGCAACAAACTCAGGTGAGCGCTTAAGGGCCAATGGCCCTCTTGTTAATAAAAAATATTTCCAACGTCTGGGGAAAAAATTAAGTTGATCAATTTTCAACTGATTTTCAGATAACATGGTGATAATATTTGTTGGCGTAACAGCGTAATTCTGGTAAAATGTTTAAGACGGCAAAGCTGTACTTTATTATATTTTGTTCATATAAATGAACTACCATTGTTATGTGTACACATTAAACTTTGTTTAAAGTGGTGTGTAATATATGTTTGTTGAAATCAACATCTTTGAAATTAGAATTTATTTCTAAGCAGAAAATGTTGTTATTTATACCCATTTTACCCCTGGCATACAGATGATGTGTGACCCAGGTATGATGCCTGGCATACAGGTGATGTGTGACCCAGGTATGGTGTCTGGCATACCGGTAATTTGTGACCCAGGCATAATGCCTGACTTACAGGTTATGTGTGACCAAGGTATGATGCCTGGCATACAAGTGATGTGTGACCCAGGTATGATGTCTGGCATATGGTTGATGTGTGACCCTGGTATAATGTCTGGCATTCAGGTGATGTGTGACCCAGGTATGATGTCTGGCATACAGGAGATGTGTGACCCAGGTATGGTGTCTGGCATACTGGTGATGCGTGACCAATGTATAATGTCTGTCATACAGGTGATGTGTGACCCAGGTATGATGTCTGGCATACAGGAGATGTGTAACCCAGGTATGGTGTCTGGCATACTGGTGATGCGTGACCAATGTATAATGTCTGTCATACAGGTGATGTGTGACCCAGGTATGATGTCCGGCATACTGGTGATGTGTGACCCAGGTATGGTGCCCGGCATACTGGTGATGTGTGACCCAGGTATGGTGCCTGGCATACTGGTGATGTGTGACCCAGGTATGGTGCCTGGCATACTGGTGATGTGTGACCCAGGTATGGTGCCTGGCATACAGGTGATGACGAAGTTTCTTACAAAGAAAAAAATAGGAAGTGTCAGCTTCAAATCCTTGCAGTATTGCAGAAAATGGTCATTTAACCCAAAAAAGGATAATAGACTCAAAGCTGCAAGAACATCTTGAGTGTCTTTTAGATGTAGTAATGTAGGTTTGTAAAATAAATGTGGGGCAAGTTCTTGCAGAGTATTTCATATAGTTCTAATCAACACTTGCAATCCACAACATTCTATCAGAATTTGCCAAATGGTCGATGATTTAATGTTACTTCAACTAGCATATTTTACAATATTTCCTTAGTTTATCTGCTGATGATGAAATAAGACACAAAATACAATCTCTCAATGTGAATTTTATTGAACCTGTCTATTTTGAAATAAACATTGGAGACAAATATATAGACAAATTATTACAAATTCAATAATTAATTAAATAAAGACTTACTAAGTATTTTCACTTAGATCATCACTAAGTTTCATTCAAAGATTCAACAGTACATAAAGTTCAGTTGACTATACTGTTACAAAACTTATACATTTTATAGAGCAACACCTTGTACAAGTTCAAGTTTAATAAGTTCATTGATCAATATCTCTTGTACTATAAAACCGAGACTAAATAGACTACATTCAATTGCAGCTACTACATTTCCTCTCCGTAATTTATTGCTATTCAAATTCAAAAGACTACATAATGTCAGAACTACAGTAGTGTCTGGTGAAAATAAATTGAAGCATGTAGAAGAATTGCACTGTTTACAAAGAACAGGATCATTACTCTTTAACAAAAATCTAGAGAACATGCACAACCTATCTTTGCAATTAGATTGCGTAATGTAAAAGTGTTTTGTATAATGCAGAATATAAAAAAATCTATGCACATTGAATGTATAAAATTATCCAAAAAATACACAACTATGCTTGGTAACTCAGAATTTTACACGATTCTGGCCAGCAGTGTTTATGGAGTAGCCATAAGAATGTTCTTACAATAATAATTAATACACTGACAAAGGTGAAGGCAAATGCTGGCACTGACAAGTTTCCTCTGTTATAGGGCAAACAGAAACTACTACGACCGATAAATTTAAACAGAAACATATTAAAAATTGTTTACATTAAAATGCTAGCAATTTGTTTTTGCTTATTTATCCAAGAGTGGAGATCATCTGCATCTACGCACTGAATAGGATTTCTAAAAGAACTGAAACTTTTCCAGGTCAAGTTTTTCACAAAACCTTGCTGTCTTAAACAATGAATCATATTGACTATATCTTTACTTTTGTCAACTTCAGGTCTATTCCTAACAGACCTTGCTGTTTTAGTAGTATGCACCAGCTGTTCTCTTATACTGTCAACAACCTGTGTAGTCATACAAATCGTTTTGCAGACTCATATGATTTATTGGCTCCTTGAGTGTTAAGTTCTTTTTTAATATTATGTACCTGTAATTCTACACAGTTGTCATTAGGAATATTATTTGATAAACCCCCTTTTAAGTTTACTGTCATATTCCACATATACTCAAAGCTTTCCTTAACATCTAGTATAGAAATAACATACGAGATCATACGCCACAACCATAATTTATATTTAGTATGCTTAACTGCGGAGTCATACAGCCATTCATAGTATGCATTTCTGACAATTCTTTCACCATCTCCAAATTTGTAAGAGTCACAAGTATCTCGGAAAAGCAACGCCATGAACAGAAAATGTTTAACAGGATTAGAGGCCTCAACATTTGTACAAACTTGATGAAATTTCCAATGATGTTTTTTAACAAGATGTTTTTTTAACCATGTCAGACATGTATATGTTTTTGCACATAATGCACACTTGTAAATATCATCAACTTTCATGGCTTGAAGCTCATCATCATCATCACAGAGAGCCTGCAGGTCAGAGCGAAGCTTATGTACTGATGAAAACTCATTTATACTTAAAGTTTCTATTACTGTATGTGACACATTGTTCAGCCACTGCACTTTTTGTTCTGGATTCATCAAGCTTAGTAACGGAGGGGATCTTGGGTTGGAGTTCACATCTTCCATATCCATTAAATCCAAAAAGGCACTAACCAAGTAGGCATCAAGAACATCATCAATAAACTGCTGGTGTGGTCTGTGAATGAGATTAATTTCAAAATACATAAACTACTGAAAAAAGACATTGAAACTTTACTATTTATTAAAATATATGTTTAGAGATTTACAGCTCCAATACCATTAAAATTCTTAAAATTACTTTAACCAAATCAATGAGAAAATAAGACTGGTTTGATTTGTTATTACTTTGAATATAATACTTATTTACTTAACAGTGCCATCCTGAAAACCAAAGTTTATTGTAAATTTATTGTAGTAGAATCTGAAGTAGGGAATAAAAATAACTTTTAAAAAAATCAAGAGTGTTTGTGAAACAATGATGCCCACTAATGGCCAACTGGACAGCATGATCTTAACCTATTGAACTTAAAGTCATTAGAGGTTATCTACATGTGCTGACTAACCTCCCAACCAAATCTGAGGAGCCTAGGACAAATGGTTATCTAGTTATTGTCTGGACAAGGTTTGCTTACGGACGACTGACTGACAGATATGTGCAAAGCAATATATCCCGTTTTCTTCGAAAGGAGACATAACAACCCTTAATTTTATTGTTTGTCTTTACCTGAATTTCTGAACAACTTCTTTTGGGCCACTCACATCCCTACGGTTAATCCAATTCCTTAGCTGATATAATGAACCATAGTCCCTGGAACTGCTTTCTTTGTAGAACAGTTGATATATAACCTGGAAAATCAAGTAATTTGTAATAAAGCAAAGTGATTAATACAGATTACCTGTGTTAAATCTTATACTATTCAATCTTGTCTAACAGTAAGTGTGGTCTTCTAATAAAATGCTTTGTGTTTTAAATTCCTAACAATTCTTATCAAATTCACCTGAAATATCCTTTAATGATTATGGAAAGACTTAAACATCAATTTTCTTGTAGAAGTAGGCAATATTAAAACTATAAAAAAAGAGCTGTTCGTAAGATTGCATGCTCGACTATTCTCAGTGATTGATAATAAACTTGGTACAAACAGACAGATGGGCAAACAGACAGGCCAAAAAACAATATGCACCCTTATCTAAAACAGCATAAAAGAGTGTCTATAATAGTGTAACAGACAAATAAATCTTGTGCTATCATATAATTTCTTATGTATGCACTAATGTAGGAGGAAGCCGTATGTATGATTTGTAGATAGAAAATGTGTATACACATTTTGAAAGAGGCATTCAGTAAGAGAAAAATGATAGTAACTTGCATGCAAAACTTTAACAATATGCAACACAAGGCAACTGCAAAAGCTCTTCATATTCTTCAAATTCAAGCTAACAATAATAGCAAAGAATACGAGGAGACCATTCATGTAACAGTGGTATACAATAAACTGGACTGGAAGTCAATAGAAATAATTATAGTTATTTCCATATACATGAATTTGAAAACTGAAATTCATTGAATTGAATAGTGTACTTAAAAAATATTGCTGACTTTCATTTAATGATAACAATTTTTTTCATTACACTGACTCCTTAGGATATTGTATACCATTCTCCATGGGCCTAATGTCAAGTTAAAAGGGTCCATATGGTAAAAGAAGACTTTTAAGTATTTCTTAATAATTTAGTAGAAGTTTCATCGCCTTTCTAATTAAATAAATGAAATACTGTAAAATCATTTAATGTTGTTGGGAAGAAATTTTGTGGTTTTGGTAAAAAAGGCAATTTCGTTGGCACTTGAATTCGTGGATTTTGCATTTCAGGTAACAAAACAAGGGTCAAAATCAATATTCATTGGGATTAAAGTTCGTGGGAAATCCACGAAAATTAATGATTTTACAGTATGTTAAGCATTCTGATGTCAATTATAACTTCAAGGACCTTTTGACTTGATTAGCTCACATGAATACAACAAACATTACAAAAATAATTACCCAAGGTAAATAAGCTTAACATTACATTTGTTTTTAAAAATCATTGTTTAAATTAAAGGTTCATAAGTTGTTTATTTTCAGTAGTAATAGAACTTAAATATGCTTCAATAATATTTTAATACTGCAATGTAATGTCAAACTTATTTCAAAGGAATTTCGTAACAAAAAGCATAAAAGAACTCACTTTCAACTAAAGCAAACAATTAACTTTCAACAGAAACAGTGGAACATCCTGGACACTGTATTACTTGTAAAAAATTAAACTGTCGATGAAGTCCTTCTGGTCTGTGAACCACACCACATAAATTGTCAAAGGACGAATTATTGTTCTGCATTGCTTCCTGTGCTGAAAATGCACGTTCATTGGTTAGTACATCACCTCCAAAAACAACTTTTTGAATAACAGCACCTTGAGTGTGAGGGACAGTCAGTTCATGAACTTTCTGCAAAATTTCGATCATACCTTGTGATGAATTTTCACTTGCATCAATAAGATCGCAGTTCAATATAACTGATTTCTCCTTGGTAATGTCCATGAATGTATGTGCAATGTATTCAGGGTACACTTCTTTGACTGGTTGAATAAAGTTTATGTATTTTATAAGCGTTTTCGATACATGAAAAACAAAGTTCTCTTGAATTGATTTTATCTGTTCATTTGAAGGAATCCACTTGTATGAACACACATCTAGTATGGGTATTTGACTTGGCACATTTACACATGTATTAAACGCTTCATATGTAATCCGCCTTTGCTTAACCATTGTTAAAAACCAATGTAGACTCTGTCTCTGCTTGTCCATTGTCATTTTTGCAGGAGCTATGCTGATGTCCAAGTTGTCACCAATAACTTCTATAGGTTTCAATTTCAGAGATTCAGAACTTGTTTCATAACTGTCTGTATCAATATCTGTACTCAACTCAACTGAGTTCACAATGCTGATTTCCTCTTCATTTCCATCAGTAGCACTGTTCAACTTTTCATAATCAGAAATTGTTTGAGATACATACTTCCTGACAATACTGTTTATGTTTTCTTCCTGCTGTTTCACAAGACTTTTCCTTTTCTTGTTGACACTTGAGTATGAAACTGACAAACCAAGGTCATGGACTATGTTGAGTCCCTATCAATAGATAAAAAGGTAAAGGTTATAAAGAGTGTTGATAACATTATTAGCAAATTTAAGTTATTAAGAAAGTATTCTTACAATAATCAATTTATGCACAGTTGGTAATTCATACCGCATGACTATATTTGATTTATTTACATATCATGTATAACTGTACTCAACATATTTTATGTACAACAGTCGTTATTATCAATTTCCAGATTTAACTTGGGAGCTTATCATAATCAGAAGCAAGTTTTAGTTTCATACATATTGGGTCAATTTCTGTACAGATTATTTCCTGGTTCCATCCGACCTTCACAGCAAATTTCATGAGAGTACAATGTTAGCTGTTATCAAAGAAAAAATAATCTAACACAGACCATTATTACATAAAATTCAACACACAATTGTACATTGTTGTACATGTAGCTATAAACCTGTAAAAAGATCTTTGACATATACAATCATGCAACCTCCCCATAATAGCCACCAATGGATAGGACAAAAATGGCTGTTGTAATGAGGTGGATGTTGTTGAGATATGAAAATAGAGAAAAAAAATCAATTTGTGTTACTAGTACATGTAGTGACTACTAAATATTACTACTAGTTACTGTTCAGAGGTGAACGTTCATGGAGGTTGCATGTACATGTATTCCACAACATGCATGTAATTCAAAACTTGGTTTCAATGAATATTAGATTATACAATTTATTACAGTTCATAAAAAGGAAAACACAATTTACCTCCTTATTCAGTCCACATGTGTCTAAAGTCAATCCTAAGATATACTGGATGAGATTAAGCTGCTGGCATCTGGCATAAAGCAGTACACACACACCAACCACAAGTTTTGGGATACAGTTTTTCAGTTTTTTACCAAATAATGGATTTAACACAGACATGAGAGTTGGTAGTTTCACTTTTAGTTCTTCTAGTTGTGTTTTCCAATCAAAGTTTAACATATCTTTAACACTTGTAAGTTTCGAAGTAGTTTCTTTTCTTTTTTGTAGTTCAGAAACTTCCTTTATTAACTGTTTAGCTATCACATTGACAAAAGCAGTCATGTATTTGGGGTCTTTCGCTAGATGTTTAACAACAGTCGCTTGACCTTTTTTGTTCAAAATTGCCTTCAGCACTGACTGATGAACTTTGTCTCCTATAATTCTGGATCTTTCGTTACCTTGGTATTTTACACACACCTGGAAGTAAATGGTTGATTACATATACATATCTGATAATTGTTCTGTCAGTCCTGACACACAGATTTTCCATTTAAAGCACTGCAAGTGTAACACATGAATATCAAGCTTGCAGGTTAAACAGTCTGTGCACTGTAGCAAATTTATACTTATTCCCAAATGGTTTTAATATGATTGAACTACAAATGTAATATAATGAATGGTTACATAAAGGTTACTTATTTACATTAAATAATGAATGGGTACATAAAGGTTACTGATTTAAAAAACAAAGCTGTTTTTACACATATAACAATACATTCCACCAGTCAGTCTTAATTGTTGGTAAACATACTTATAATCAATGTTACACAAATCTGGGCTTTAGAAATAAAGTAAGTCATACCTTGACATCATATTCTGAATTTGTAGAATGGGTCTGGGTACTTTGATGAAATATATTGACTGAATTTTGCTTCTGAACTGAAGAAGTTCTTTTAGGTGTAACAAAGAGAGATCTTTTACTTCTGGGTGTTGCACCACTTGGTGTCCTGGGCAATGGCCTTTTCTTACTAGTACTACTCTTATCTGCAAAACATATATATCATTATATCTTTTATTATTATCAATTTTTAAGAAACACAAGCATGCTATAAAATGTGTGATGACCTTAACACAATAACAGCATGAGGTAGCCCTGCCTATAACTGTAACAATATATAATCCATACTTTAAATATGTTATAAGAGGAAAATAAACACCGGATGTGTGGCTCGCACCCAAGACCTCGTGCTTGCAAGTCAGATGCTCTACCAACTCAAGATAATAAGGCTGTTATATACCCCAGCCAATTTATAATTACAATATACAACACCGCTACACTTATCATTACAGTTTTTATTCAATGCAATGACTGTTAATTATGCTTACAAGTTTAAAAATCAATAACCATCTGTTTACAACTTTATCTTTGGTGTACACTCAACCATGTCACTAAATAGCAGCCTGTTTGAAGTGGCTGGCACAACTAGAGTGTCAAGAGCAAATAAGGCTAATGCACCAGTCAATTGTAACTGTGCCTGGGGGAAATGGTGTTTCTACCATCCGGCTGTCACAAAATGCCGGGCAAATGCGATGGTTTTGTTTTCACCTCAATCATAGCAGGGGCATTTAAGCAGGGAGTTCTTTTTAATAGGTATGTGGACACAGAGGTGGTGCCTTGATAACAAATGACTGATGCATAACTGTCTGTGATCCTAGCAAACTGATTTGACGTGAAATCAGGAGATATTGAACCGTCTTATATCATTATGGCCAATATTTCCAATTGTATCAAACTCTATGGCCAAAATGTATCCTAATATGTAACACATAAATACTTCCATGCTTAAGCTCTGTGTTAAAACGGCCGAAAGTAACGTATTTAGGCCGTAGTCACTAAAGATCACACAATATTTACTGGAAAAATCCTCCCGTTTTTGGTTCTTTAGTTTTTTTAATCAAAACAGTAAAATGTAAAAAGACAACATATCTTATAAAACACACCACTTACCGAGTTGAATTTTCAACTGCTTCACACCAGGCATTTCCCTCAAATAACTTAGTATGTGTGCCTGTTCTTGCTGAATTCTCGACATGATGGTGCTTTTGTCTGAATTCAGCTTCACGATTCTATTCAATTTATTGGTACACAGACCACATGCCACACCTTCATTCTTGATATTCAGGTCAGAAAAAATGAAATCATACTGTTGAACGCTTGACACAGACTCTAAACTTCTATAATTTTTACTTTTTATTATAGATAGACAGAGCGAACATTTTCGCATGGGCGCAGCCATTTTTATTTGCGTCTCCACGCCGGAGAGTATCGAAAATGTAAGCGTCGTTTCTATTGGTTAATGTATATTCTGTTCTATTCTGTGAAAACGGCTAATCGGTAGATAAAAATCCCACGGGAGATGTACGGAGCGGAGCGGAGGCAACGACTGTGGGTATCCGATGTACGGAGCGGAGCGGAGGCAACGACTGTGGGTATCCGACGATGCCCCTTAACGTGATATTCCTTTAAACGGAGTAAAAAGTTAGTCGATCAGTGTTCGTGTTGGTTTACGTTCTTTAAGCTTGGAAATATAGAATATATAAGCTGTTGACACACTTTGTCTTACATATAAGCAGGGAGTTTAGATACGTATATTTATAGAACAGGTCCTGATATAAGATTGTCTGAAAAGATAATAATGGAGTTGCCAACATGACTTACATTTTGATCAAATGATGTGTGTCAATACATCGTTTGGATTCGAACATAGGGCCTGCCTATCTCTAGGTAAATACTCTACCCAGCTGCTCTACCATTCACATAGCATTCTATCAGCCAGCGATGGCGAAACTATATAGAGTGTTGGTTTATTATTGAATTTCAGGAACCGGTTGAGTTCATCATAAACTATATACATAAGTCAAAAGACATAGGTTAAGACATCCATAAGGTTATAAACACTATCAAACAGTGCAATAAATACGTACTTTACGTAATCATAATAAACACAGAACGTCAAATGACGCCATTTGCATAGGCCAAACATTAGGACTTCTTTCGTAAGTAAGGTTCAAGGAAGTATCGTCATTTCCGTCTAATTTCTGCTACTTTTAAATCGTGTATACTATACAGATTAAGAGGGGGTCTCTAAAAAACATAAATTGTGTTATAACTTATCTATATTGAACTTTTAATACACCAAAATGATTAATAGGGGATTAAATAGCCAGCGAAGCTGGCTATTGTAAATACCCATACCAATAATGTCCACGTGCGTATCTTCGTCGAGTCTCTGCCGGTACTAATGCTTTCAGAAAAAGTTATTTCCGGTCAAAAATTTCAGGCAGTTTTCCGAGGTGAATGGTCCTTTGAAAATAAAAAAAATAGTAATCTGTAAACGATTACCCCCTATCATTTTCTTTCGAATTATAACCATCTTTAAAAATATTTAACAAATAAAACACACTATTTAAAAAACAAAGGGAAGTTAGAAATACGCTACTGTACTGGATACACGGCGCCAATACAAGACGTGATGTCATGACGTCACAAATAACAGGAAATGACGTCATACCAAAAGTACGCCTAATAGACTCATGACGTTCCGTTGCAATGTATAACAAATCAGTATAATATAGGTAAAACTCCAGGTTAGGGATGCCTACACTTATTCCAAACATAAACCACAGATACATGCCAATCTAAAATTTTGAATAATTATTATTTCTGGTCTTAAATTTAAAGAGGCAAAGTGATCAGTAAACTGTTGCTAATCAATAACTGTCTTTGTATATTTTATAACATCTAAATTCAACTCATATTTAGTCAGTTTCTATCTGAAACATAGCTAAGCAGATATCCAATGTGTATTTAATCCCTCATTTAGGCGGTGCCTTAGTTCATATTATTGTTAAACATGAAATCGTCAACGACTCTTCTGTTATGCGTGATGAGTATAATACTTTTTCTCTTACCCACCCATCCACACGCTCATACACACACGAACCAGCCAGCAATAAATTGTTACGGTCGTGATGAAACGAGTATAATTATGTATCATCCGTAACGAAACGGGGTTCTACCGAGCATTACCGTATATAACCATAATTCGGGTATATACTAGGTTCTTCCCTGCCTTTTTACTTAAGGCAATCCAATATACCTGCTCGCTCAAGGCTCGCAGGTAATAAATACATAAAATAAAAAATACCAGACTTGGTTTGCACCTGAAGTGGATATCGAACCCTTACTGTACGCTGTCATACGGTCGGATCAACACAGTTCGTCAAGGTTAGCCTAAAGAAGTGCACGATGTCTCAAAGGTTCATACAACGGGACAAACCGGGAATGCCAAACCGGCACAGTGATAATAGGTCTCTGCTGTCAGCTCAGAACCGGGATACACCGAGATAATCCGTACTGATACATGTACCGGAATGCAACATCGCGGTACAGCTAAGGTGTAACCCCGGTTGTAACCCAGTTGTGACTCCATATTTCGATTCTGTTGAAATATTGACCATTCCTCCCGGTATCTCCTGATGACTCCACAAGGCTTAAAACAGGCCTCTTTTGCCAGTTTGATTACAGTATCACGGTTAACCACGGTTCGTCTTGCCGATCCAGTGTTGTTACGGTTGTACGAGAGTTCACTGAACCGGGTATAACGAGTAAAATATGGTTCATCCGGTAAACCTAAAGGGGTTCGACACATAAACCTGCAGTAATTAAAAACTGTTTTCAATTTTTTTTATTAATTTCTAATGTCTATATTTCATACAATATACACAGTAGAAGTAAAAATTTTTTTTTTTTAAGTTTTTAATCACTGCAGGCTTAAGTGTCGAACCCCTTTGAGTAAACCCCTAATAACTGTGGATACGTCTGAACCAAAACTAGAACAGTAATACTACAAAATAGTGTATATAAAGGATTGCGACATTTAGCGTTAGTGTTGCGACATTTAACGTCAGGCAAGTTTGTTGCGACATTTAACGTCACAGATGCGACATTTAGCGTCAGGACGAATTGCGACATTTAGCGTCGGTTGCGACATTTAGCGTCAGCCTTGCGACATTTAACGTCAAGTGCGACATTTAGCGTCGATGCGACATTTAACGTTGCTACAAACGTAACACGGGACACAATATAACCAATATAACAAATATAACGGGTACCAGAATAAATATACGTCAAGATTTGATGATTATTAACGGCATAAAACACAAGTGACGGTCTAAAACAACAAATGACGGTCTAAAATAACATGCGACGGTCAAAAATCATCAGAGCGTGTTAAAAATTCTTCACTTACGTTCATATTTGCCATTTAGGGTTGCACAGCCTTGGCGTAGAAATAAGCTAAAACTTACGACAGAATGTGAACTAAAACATCTTTGTAAAACGCAATTACGCAAATATTATCGACGTACGCATTATTTTAGGAAATCTTAGGTTTACGCTAGCGTAAATGCTTTGATAAAACAGTGCCCTATCGAAGCAGTTTTCCTAAAATATTGCGTACGTCGATAATATTTGCGTAAATAGCAAATATGAACGTAAGTGAAGAGTTTTTAACACGCACTGATGATTTTTGACCCTCGTATGTTGTTTTAGACCGTCACTGGTTGTTTTAGACCGTGAATAATCATCACATCTTAGCGACCGTTTATACAGTGCCCACCAAAAATATGGATACAGAGAGTCTTCCCCCATTTACTTGCCTGTATAACACTACTTGCAGAACAGAGAAGCAACAATGTTTTTGAAGACCAGGAATATATTTTTTTATTTAAGGTAAAGACTATACATTGATTGGTACCCTAGATGGAAACTATTAAGTTACTTTGCCAGCTTTGAACGACACCATAATCATATAATATGGCAAATTCAGCCCCTTGAACCCCATAGTTTATTTTTAAATCAGAAAATGTTCATCTTTGTATCTGTCACATTTTTTACTCCTTCATTGACTTTTTTTCAGAAATTGCAAACATTGTTACCGTCTGACAAAAATGTATGGAATAATTAAACCAATTATAAATCTACATCTGTCAAAAAGTGTATCCATATTTTTGGTGGGCACTGTATATATTTATTCATTCTGGTACCCGTTATATTGGTTATATTGTGTCCCGACTTACGTTCAGTCTTCACTATGATGGCTTCCATGATGGCCGCCATGAACTATATAACCTCTAAAAATCAATGTGGTAGTTTTATATATCGATATAATTCTTTATAATTTGATCGATAATGTTCATTTAGTAGTGTCCTTCAAATTTTCGAGCAACAGTGACCACTTTTAGGCCAAGGTCAAGGCCATTGCAAGGACGAAATGCGAAAAAAGCTTAAAATCTGTTGTTTCCCTGTTATTTTCCTTGCCGTTTTATAGATTTCCATCTTTCCCTGTCATTATAATGTTGGTATATCGGTTGTTTAGTATGTATTTATTCAATATAAATAATATTTTTAATTTAGAACATTACAGTTCGGTTAAAACAGCCACTTTTAGTCAAGTATATGGTATCCAAGACATTTTGGATTCGAAACCATTATTTGTTTGATACATGTATCACATTTATAATTTAATATGTAGATATAATGATTTTTATTTGGAATGAAAATGTTCATTAGGTAGTGTCCTTCATATTTACTTACAACGGTAATCATATGAAAGCCAATGTCAAGGTCATTTCGAGGTCAAAATGTGAAAAGCTTAGTTAGTCTTACCAATGATAAAAATAAATGTTAGTATACTTAAATATAGTGACCTTAAAACCAGAATCAAACAATGACCATTTGAAGGTCAATGTGCATGTCTTGAAAGGTCAACGTTTTAAGTATATCGATTTTATTAGAGCTTTAAGTTTAATATTTACGTTATGTAGAACTGATGTATGTTGGAAATACTCATCCAAAGCCCTATCGGGTTCTTCAGTTTGAAACAGTCATAATTGACATAACAATGGACTCATCAATGTTGGGAACTGTCACTTTAGGTACTGTTAGGGACTTGCTATTATTGGGAAGTATCATCATCAGTACTATGGGGGGACTCACCAGTGTTGGAGACCGTCATTGTCAGTAAGAAAAAGGGACAAAACAATGACACAATAGTCACCATATGTCCCATCCTGAGCATAATAAACAGTCATCCTTTATTCTACGGAGGTAAGGAACTGTTATCTAAGATCTTAGGTACTAAATGGGACTCACCAATGTACTCACCAATGTACTCACCAATGTACTATTGGCCATTCTGTGGAGTAGATAACTGCCATCTTATGTTATATTAGGACACAATAGTGCAGTGAACTGTCATCATAGGTCACCCCCTTGAAAATAGTCATCCTAAAACCTATTTGTAGTTGCCATAAGGAACTCACCAGTGTTTGCATCCGTCCAAATAGGGCCTATGGGAATTGAGAATATTCCCATAAGGGGACTCACTAGTGTATGTAACTGTCACACTTAAAAGGACTCACAGGGGTTTAGAGAAGTCATATACCCTTAGGAGGTGAACTTACCAGTGTTTTGGAAAGTAGTCATCCAAGGCTTTCTATATGAGGACCTAGTCAATGCTCAATAGATTGTACTATGCCCTATTAAAGGCTAAATAAGCGTTGATTCACTTACGACAGTCGTATTAAGCCCTGCGGTGGACTCATCCGCATTGGCAGTAGTCATAGTTTAGTCTACAGGGAACATTAATGTTAGGAACAAATAATGAAGACATTATGTGGGGGGGTCGGCAGTGCTGGGAGAAGTCATTCAAAGAAGCAGTTGTTTTAATTAAACCCTAGTGTTAGACGCCCGTGTACTGGAAGCAAACCTATAAGGATCTATAAATGACTCGTCAGAGTTGGAGACAGTCATTCAAACTCCTCTGAGGTACTTGTCTTACATGTAGATCATATGTGATTCAGTAGTGTTGACAGCAGACAAATAAGGGTCCATGGAAGACTTATTAGTGTTCGTTACAATCATATTAGTGCACATGTATATAAAGGACTCCCCAGTGTTGAAAGCTGTAATCAAAGGTCCTCTGGGACTCATCAGTGTTGGGAACCATCAATGAAGGTCTTATGGGAGACTCATCATTGCTTGCAGAAGTTGTCATAGTCACTGTGGGAACTCATCAGCATTTGCTAATCCGTCCTCTGTCATATAGGGACTCATCAGAGCTGATATCACTTATCCTAGTCCCTATGGGGACTAGCAAGTGTTGATAACAATATTCTATCGATGATTTATCAGTGTAGGGAACAATCACATGTTACTACTATAGTACATTAATTAGTACATTCAATAATGTTGGGGAGCTAGTATTCTATGTACTGAAAGGTCTCACCATTACACGGAGCATTCATCTTAAGCACATATCTGTGTTGGGAACCATTAATGTAGTGTCAATAGGGACTTATCAGTGCAGGGATTATCATTCGTCGGACCTGGTACTAGCCAGTGTTGGCAACATTTTATGTATCAAAGTCCTAGTAGTTAGGCCTTGTTGATGTAATGGGAATCATTGGGTGTTGCGAATAGTTATTACATACCACATAGAGGAATCATCTGTGGTTACACTGCCAACAACAACCACACAAGGTCCACTTGAATATTCAGAACTGTTGTTAACAGCCATTCAATAATTCAAAGCTCTATTTGTAGGACCAAGCATGAACAGTCATCAACGACCTCATGACAGTATTCAGTTTTGACACAGTCAGTTGTGGAACTATGTGATGCTCATCAATGTACTGAACAAATATCATAGGCCCTATGGGCGACCTGCAGGGTTTGAATATTCATCCTCGCTATATGAGTTACCACATTACTCACCCACCATTGTTCCAAGCACACATGCAACATACTGATTATTGTTTTACTCTAAGCAACACTACCAAACCAAATATCTAACCCACTGAAAAATACAGTGCGGAAATACCATTGCATTATAAGTGTGTATTTTTGTATCCTGAACGACCTTGACCCTTAATTGGTTAGTGTTGTAGATTATACCAACTACTTTCATGCTTTAATAGCCTTAAAAAATGTGAAATATATCTTATATCAATGAAAATATAGCATATTAATCTTTTCTCCTGTAATTTGACCTTGAAATGGCCTTGACCTTGTCCTCAAAATGGTCATTGTTGCAGACAATTTCAAAAACCTTATTCAATTTTTAATATTCACACAAACATTTAGTTATACCAATGAAAATTCTAATGCTACAGCTGATGATAATAGTTATCACAATCCGCTCTCGGACATGATGTACTCGAGTAAAACTGGCTGTCTTCACAAATTTCAATATTTTGATTTAAAAATATACCTTATAATAAAGAAATATACACTTACCAACAACGTTCATGCTTTAATAACTCCATACAATGTAAAATAGATCTTAAACCAATGAAAGTATAGAGGAAAATTCATTTTTTTAGCATTTTTAGTAGTTTGACCTTGAAATGGCCTTGACCTTGTCCTCAAAATGGTCATTGTTGCAGACAATTTCAAAAACCCTATTCAATTTTAATATTCACACAAACATTTAGTTATACCAATGAAAATTCGAATGCTACAGCTGATGATAATAGTTATCACAATCAGCTCTCGGACATGATGTACTCGAGTAAAACTGGCTGTTTTCACAAATTTTAATATTCTGATTGAAATATATACCTTATAATAAAGAAATATACACTTACCAACTACGTTCATGTTTTAATAACCTCATACAATGTAAAATAGATCTTAAACCAATGAAAGTATAGAGGAAAATTCATTTTTTTAGCATTTTTAGTAGTTTGACCTTGGAATGGCATTGACCTTGACCTTTGAGTGGTCACTTATCCCATCCAATTTGATGCACATTTTTTTATGAACACTTTCCATCGAAATATTCCTTATTATATCTATATATAGAACTACTTCGTTGGAAAATTGATAGTTAGTGGTTCAGCAATTTATGGCAGACATCCTGGACGCCATCTTGGATTTCATCCCTTTCCCCTTATCAAATTTTTGAGGACTTTTTTTCTAACGTCCGCCAAGGTTTGAACTTGACATTGGTGGTAAAATTGTTTCTGTTGCAATTTGTTTTGGGTTAGGCCCGTTTTGAGCCTATTTTGACTGGACTACTACGTTTACAACACTGATTGTATATTTCCATAATCGGGTAGTATCACGAAGACGCCCGAGATGTAATATACCACCACAAATTTGAAGTACCGATATAACACGATTTGCTTTCGGAAATTGATATATTCTGTTTATTTTGACATTGCAGAATTTTATAGAGTTATACATGATTTTGGCCGTGATATTATTGGCGGGAGAAATATCATAACGTTTTAAATAAATGGTGAACTTTCATTGGTCTCCGCAGGAATTCCTGTGCTGAAGCTCAGCCAATGAAATTACATGTTGCATTCGGCCTTCGGATCAATCTAACAAAAAAACTAGTCTGGTTCCCTATCCTAAATCTTACAGTTGTTTAGGTCTTTTACTGTAATGTGATGAAAGATATAGGTACCGGGAACCAGACTCACGAAACTGCAACGTATGCAATGTATAAAGAAACTATCACTCGTTGTCAATTGGTAATATTGATATCAAACTCG
>CAVMCB010000023.1:0-60000 GCA_963678985.1 Spisula subtruncata | reverse complement strand
ATCAAACTCTTCGATTTTGTACTCTACATGGTCCCTAGTATCACAGAAAAAAAGTCCCAACGAATCCCTTTTGTGGAAACTTTTTTATGATGCTTTGAGGTTTGGCATGTATACCCCATTGCCGAGAAATTTGGAAACTTTTTTGAAAATGATAAAATTTTCATAAAGTATGGCATGTGACACATCAAACTGACCGAAAAGATGTCAGAAACATAAATCAGATATAAATATTGTTGTTTATTACATATCTGGAGTGAAATGGGCTATTTCGGGGTAAAATTTCACAAAATATAAGTTAAAATTGTGAATTTTTGGAATTGATGGACTACAGCACTTTTCATAACTTGATTTGAAAATAAATAACTCCAATTTGCATATATAACTTTACAGGATTCATAGTATCACAGAAAAAGAGTTCCAACGAATCCCTTTTGAGGAAACTTTATTTATGATGCTTTGAAGTTTGGCATATATATTCATTGCCAAGAAATTAAGGATCTTTTTATAAAATGATAAAAGACTAATGAAATATGGTATGTGACATATCAAACTGACCGGAAGGATATCAGAAACACAAATCAGATATAAGTTTTGCTTTCCATTACATATCGAGGAAGACATATGCCATTTTGGGGTAAAAAACTCAAAATACAAGCCAAAAGTGTGAATTTTTGGAATTGATGGACTAAATGGCTTTTAATAGTTTGATTTGGAAATAAATCGCTACAATATGAATATGCAGTTTAATATATCAGAATCTAGTATCAGAATGTAATGAAAATAATGAGCAATTTAAGTTTAAACATAACAATTTCTCAAAGAAAAATATGATTTGGGTGATTTGGCAAAATACATTGCTAAATCAAGTGCTTAGCTATTGTGAAAATATGTAGTGTTCTGCGTAAAACAGTACACCTTACGATATACATGTGTTTTACTATAAACTCATAACTGTTATTAATGAGTTTGAAACTCATAAT
Source organism: Spisula subtruncata (assembly GCA_963678985.1). NCBI lineage: Eukaryota > Metazoa > Mollusca > Bivalvia > Venerida > Mactridae > Spisula > Spisula subtruncata. The sequence goes on along the minus strand of CAVMCB010000023.1, from coordinate 59,020 downwards.
AACTTTCCTTGATGCATACTACATATGGTATAAATAAGAGCTTCAAATATTTCGCAACATACATTCCTGTATCTAGTTCTGGTAGGTACCCCTACCTTAAATAATGCTGAACCAGGCTGTGGTAAGTAGCTAAGAAATCCAACAATTGCTGTATCTCGCTGAGGTATGTATCCAAGAAATTCTGAAATGGCGGTATCCCGCTGAGATATGAACCTTAGAAACCAAGAAATGGCTGTATCCCACTGAGATATGAACCTTAGAAACCCAGAAATGGCTGTATCCCACTGAGATATGAACCTTAGAAACCAAGAAATGGCTGTATCCCACTGAGATATGAACCTTAGAAACCCAGAAATGGCTGTATCCCACTGAGATATGAACCTTAGAAACCAAGAAATGGCTGTATCCCACTGAGATATGAGCCTCAGAAACCCAGAAATGGCTGTATCCCGCTGAGATATGAACCTCAGAAACCCAGAAATGGCTGTATGCCACAAAGGTATGTACCTCAGAAACCCAGAAATGGCTGTATCCCGCTGAGATATGAACCTCAGAAACCAAGAAATGGCTGTATCCCGCTGAGATATGAACCTTAGAAACCAAGAAATGGCTATATCCCGCTGAGATATGAACCTTAGAAACCAAGAAATGGCTGTATCCCACTGAGATATGAACCTTAGAAACCAAGAAATGGCTGTATCCCACAAAGGTATGTACCTCAGAAACCCAGAAATGGCTGTATCCCACAAAGGTATGTACCTCAGAAACCCAGAAATGGCTGTATCCCGCTGAGATATGAACCTCAGAAACCCAGAAATGGCTGTATCCCACTAAGGTATGTACCTCAGAAACCTAGAAATGGCGGAATCCCGCTGAGATATGAACCTCAGAAACCCAGAAATGGCTGTATCCCACTAAGGTATGTACCTCAGAAACCCAGAAATGGCTGTATCCCACAAAGGTATGTAACTCAGAAACCCTGCAATGGCTGTATCCCACTTAGGTATGTACCTCAGAAATCCTGAAATGGCTGTATCCCACTGAGATATGTACCTCATAAAGCCAGAAATGGCTGATCTCGCTGAGGTGTGTACCTAAAATAGCCAGAAGTGGCTACATTCCGCTGATGTATGTCCCACACAAAGCCTGCAAGTGTTGTATCTGGCTGTGATTGTGGTGGGTACACCAGAAACCCAGAAACAGCTGTTGGTACCTCCAAAAGCCAAAAATTGCTGTTTCACTGTGGTAGAAATCACAGTAAGTCAAATATGACTGTTTTCATCTGAGGTAGGTAGATACTACACAGAAGGCTAGAAACTGCTGTTACAATCTGGCAGTTTGTTGTACCCTAGAAAGCCAGCTTTATGTGTATGAGTATAAGGTAGTATTCTATACTCAGTAGAGTCAGAAGATACATTACCAAGCAGCGAAATGTACACAGTAGTGTCAGAAATGGTTTGTCATTGAATTGTTAGGAAATTTGCAGAGCCAGAAAAGGCTGTATCAGGTTGATATAGATACCCCAAAAGCTGGAAATTTCTGTATCCGTCTGTGTTTGTTACAGTAGAAAGTGCAAGAAAAGATATGTATTCGATGTAATGTTGTGACAGTGATGCAGACATCTTTAAAATCATTTCGACGGCTCTGACCTACACTCAAAATGGCCAACCAGTCGTAGTTATTGCTGAAGACACATTTTCATAATGCTACTACACCACTGGATGACCGACATGGCTGATATCCACATAAGGAAAGAGAATAAGGATAATTTGAAAGCTGCAGAAATCTATGGCATCAGAGAAGCACATGCTGTAATGGAACCTATAGTTATGAATACGAATATACTTTGTATCCTTGCTTGTTGTAGTTGCGACACCACATCCTCTATATTTGGACAAGGGGAAACCCATCTCCTAAAGACACTTGGAAAATCTCACAAACTTTGAGACGAAGCAGCCACGGTAACAATTGGGAAAGTACTCAAGACAAAATCAGTAATGCTGGGAAATCTGTTTTCTTTGAATTGTTTGGTTGAAAATGGTGAATCGCGATCTCTCACATCATTAAGGCAGATTCGATAACAAACAATGGGTGCCCGATACAACAAAATTGAACCAGAGATACTACCACCAACGGAAAGAGCAGCCCATTATCACAAAAAGCTCAGGGGGGGGGGGGAGACTTAAATAACCCATGTCTCGATGATTCAGAATGGGGTTGGACTCTGGAGAAACAAGTAACATATTATATAATGACAAACATGGAGCAAACACCTGCAAATTCATTTGTTGCAAATGTAATAGTATCAACCATAGACAGGGCGTCACAAGTCAGTGTTCTTGTCCAAGTGTGTAGTGGCATGTGGTGAGGGTCGCGGAAAGAGCTGTTAATCCTACTCTTGATCCTGTTCTCAATGATCCCGAAATTGATATGTGACATTAAAGTTGGTAAAAATAAAGACATTTCCCTTGTTGAAACAATTCATTGTGTCATTCTTTGAATAGTTATGTTGGTATAGTTTATGTGGATCGTTTACTACTATCAATGGTTATTGAACTAAATACACAATAAGTATCCCGTACTGAAAATATGAAATGATGGTCGTTTTGAAGAAAAAAAACAACATTTTGGTGCTGTTCTTTTTCTATATCTGAAAGGAAGAAATATTACTGTTTAAAATGCATTCCTGGTACTTTACTGGTCAGTTTGATATGTTACATGATATACTTTGTGCAAAATTTTGCATTTTCAAAAATGTCCTAAAATATGTTGCCGATGCGTTATTATGCAAAATTTCAAAATGGCGTCAAAAAGTTTCCCCAAGAGATATTTCTTGGGACTTTTTTTCTGTTGTTCTGGGGCACTTTTGGAGTAGAAATCCGAAGAGTTTGATAACATCTGAATTTTTTCCCCAGGTTCGACCTATTCTACTGGCCTATTGGGGTAGAGGGTGTTGCTATTTGCGTTTTGAAGGTCCAAAACTCGAAATAATTATGTTTACATTTTACTTCTTTAATCGATGTTTTAGTATCAACCAGAAAGAAAATTATAATGTTAAAGCATGAGAAGACTTCAAAATACTCTGTTTGGTTATAATATATATCAAAGTTTTATTCTTAATTTTTTTTATTTGGTGTTGTATCTGGTGACTTGAAGCTGAATCTGGATGAAGTACTATGTTCTTGGAACAGTCACTAGGAACGATACGTAACACGAGTTTGTTGAAAACCTGATTTGAAACGGTTTGTACATAGACCACAGCCTTTGACTTCGTCGATTTAATATTGATTGTGACGTGCGTATTTTCATAACAACAAACACAATGCCTTTCCATTACAACATCCGCGAACACACAAAGCTGGCCAAACACCAACTTCTGGCTATCCTTGTGACCTTTTCTAAACTATCATACCACTGTATATCATAACATTCCCTAAGATACAGCATTGCTTCGCAAAAGTGAAACTATTTGTCCACATAATGATGTTTATTTCGCTTTTCTAGACTCCACGACTTTTGGCAGCGATGCATATTTTTCATGATTTTCAGCGTAGGAACTTTGCATTTTCCCGGAACTATGCAATCAACTTTTTCGAAATAATTTCACTGATAGTTTTATGGAGACTCCCATCAGGGATTAAATTCCATGTTTTGCTAATGGATTCATCATAGACATTATAAAAGCAATTTAACTTTATAATGTAGGTTTTGGCAATGTTGGGCAATTTTCTATTGTTGTAGCCATTTCACCATTTCCGGAAACAGAACTCTTATAACCCTTCTTACGACAAATATTACTCATTATCTCATTAAAAGTGCACAATAATAATTTACCAATACTTTCTTGGTGCTTATAAAAGGGCCATTTTGCCTTAAAAACAGGAAAAACAACATCATCTACTAAATTGTCGTTTTAAGCTTTAACCAAATGAAATATACAATATAAAACAATCATATGTTGAACTTAAAACTTTTGCTGACAAGGTTTAAATGAGATATTTCAATTGTTTTTATTCAATATTGCAAAATCGGCGTTCATGTTTTGTTCATAAATAAGTTGAACACCTCTCGTATTTTCTTCCATCTTTTGGTGTTTTCCACATTTGGGGATCAACTTAAGTGCATCACCATCTTATTAAAATAGCAGTTTAAGACTTAACGAGACTTTTAAAATAAACCATACTGGAGTAGTTGCAAAGAAATCTGTATACATCAATAGTTAAGCGGCAATCATTTGGTATCGAATGACCTGTAATACATGTAGTTTACTCTCAACTTTGCAACCCCCATAAAACCATTGGACGGGGAAAAAATAAATGGGGTTACCCTTCGGGGCCCGAAAAACAACAAAAAAACCCCCAAAAAACTTTGCATAATTCGCTGGCTTAGAATGAGAAGGTCGTCACTACAGAATACATATTATGAGAAAAAACAAGAAAAACTGTCTGTCAATCACTCTTTACTTACGGTAAAACAAGCTTTTTCAACTTCAGTTTGGTAAACATGACAAGTGCCAATTTTCATGAAAATATAAGAAGGGTCTGATGATGTAGATTTCAAATATGCAGTAGTCTTATAAGGTCGTAAGTGCCACCACTTACGACCTTCTCAATCTAAGCCAGCGAATTGTCTTCTGCGTACATAGGGTTTCGTGACGTCATTTTGTTTCCATGGTTTTATTCTAATTTGTAAATACTCTACTGATAATTGACCACCCGTCTTTCAGGCAACGAGCATAAAATGCGTTCTTATGCCAATAAAATAAACCGACACTTACTAAACTGTATGCCTTTTCTGTGATAGATCAGTTATGATTTTCCCACACTGTACACAACATTACCAAAGGGGTTTGACAAGACTAAAATCCATCTCCATTCATTTGAATATAGACAGGGAACTACCTGGCTTACTGGCCCTGAAATACCCAACTCAATATTTTGTCAACTATTTCAAACAACTCGAAAGTAATCATACAATGGGTGCTACACATTTCACGGCACTATATTATCATACATGAAAACACAGCTTTAATCAAATTCCGTGTACACAGACGCCGATATTGAGCATTGAACGCTCGCAAAATACATACACCCGACTTGATTTACACACGTGTCGAACCCCTTCGAATATTGCATCATAATTGGGGGCAATTGAAACAATCTTTCTGGCATGCAACTATTATGTCACCTATAAGTCGCTTTGCTTGTTTTCTTAAAGAAATACTGAATATTAGATAGATATCAATACATGGGCATATGGTGGCACGGTGGTCATTTCTGAAACGCTTTTCAGTGTTTCCCACCCAACTAGAGATGAACTGTTTGGCAACCCAGAGGTGTTTCGCGTGTATCGGTGCTCTACACCGGGCATGTTAAAGAACCAAGGAGTGTGTTCGGAAAGAGCTAGGGCTTCGCGCCCGGGTTCCTTGTATCACACCACTGTCTCTTCTACTCGCTGCCCCTTCAGCAAAACACAGGACCCCATTGGAAAAAGTGCTTGCATTTAATTGGTTATCATTGGCATAGAGGTTTAAATAATTACACTGTATGGCATAAGGTGATAATATCACCGGTGCGACGATAATGGCTCGTGGGTTCGTGCAGTAGTTCGTTTATTATGTATTTCCCCACCTTACAGGTAACTGTATCGTTGAAATCGAGAAAAAAACAACGAAAAACCTTTTTTTTTAATTTATATTTTCTATGAAGGTTTATTTGTTCTAAATAAACCAGAATTTCAATCAATCAAAAACAAAAATTGACTTATCAATATCTCCATAAACTAATTATATTCATGTACAGCAATTCTTAAAGTACTCACATGCTAGATCTTATTAAGATTGATCCAATAGTTCAAAAAAGTTATACTATAAAATGTAGATACTGTTTCACAGCCGTTACACTAGCGACAGTGAAAGTATACCTTTAAGCAATGGATTTTATAATATGAAGTTAATTTTAGGCTTACATTCATCCCATAACATTGTTTTTGTAAACACACAGCCTTATTTAGATAATTGGTATGCATTTATTAAAAACAAACTGGCTAGTTGATTTCTGTACAAATGGACCTTGAAAGAAAAATATAAATTTTCGAAAAACATTATTTTTTCGTTTTAAGCGATACAGTTACCTGTGTATTTCCCCAGTAAATAACCAACACAACACAAAAACATAGTACGTTCATTGAACATATATAGTCCGACGACGATAACTCTAGCCTTTGCTTACAATAAACGAATAAAATAAAATGCATTTTCGGTGATCATTTTTGTACACTCTTGTAAAGAATTACTTTTTATACATTTAATTCTTTCAATCTTTACTAAAAACAAGCGACGTATCGACCTGATTGTGTTGTTTTTAGACATTTTATGTTTGAATACAAAGCTAGAGTTATCGTCGGCGATCTATAACTTTACCTTGATATGATAAAACAATGTAAATCCATACAATATCCAATAAATCGTTGGTATACCGAAACATGTATTTTTTGTTAAAAGTAAATAAGAGACACTACAATGGTTATGTCCACAATATTATGCATTCAGTGTTTCAGATTTTATGATGTCAAATAACTTTTTTTGTGTCCGCTAAATAAAATTTCCAGAACTCGTTAAATATAAATTCATATCAATTGAAAACTCATGACAGCTACTCTCTTTCTTTGTTACAATATCTAGTTTCAGTTTGCACACATATCCATAATCTAGATATTTCTGTAATCATACTGTTATATATTGTATGGTCACAAAATAAACCCACTCATTGGAGGTCACAAACCACTAAATAAATTTGTTCTTTGGCTCAATGTAAAGTTACAATAGTCAGTCCCAGGTTGATACATGTTAAAGTCTATGGCCAGGTGGCAGACATATATCAATGAAAAGAAGGGGCTACCAGCTTTAAGAAAATACAAAAAAAACAGGGGGTCACGTATCATATAAGAAAAATTTTGTCCGTCCAACGCGGTGAACATATTTTTACAGGCGCGCGGACCGACCAAATCCGGGTTTTACCCTACCCTACTTTCGCTTTGGTATTTTGGCCAAAATCTCAAAATATGTAAAATAAAACAGTTTCAATACATCACATACATGTATACAATGCCTGTAAACCCAATTAGATGATTCCAGTTCCACCTTGTCAAAGCATACTACCATTTAAACACAATCACAAGTTTATTTAGGGACTATTTGAGTGTATCCTATTTTGGTTCGTGGAGGCATTTAGTGGTTTGTAACCTTAAGACAACCCTTTTCCCCCATTTTAATTGATTTAAACACTTATTTGACAACTACTATGTATATACAACTCCAAATGATGACTTTCCAGACTGAAATGACATGATTTCTCAAAATTTTGACAAGAGAGAGTAAGCGCCTTTAACGCAATTTCTTGGATTCTGCTGGCCATATTGTATGAATCTGGCTATTTAAACAGTTGCAGTTTTGTATAAACCTTACATTGGGCAATTATTTTATGTTGGGTGCTTAATTATGTGACTATTCCTCATATATATACACAATAACCCAGGTCTGATACCTAAATAAGGTCAAAATTGGTATGAAAATGTCATTTTGTGGAGGAAAAATCTTCATTTTTTTCTAAAATTTTCACCCCAAAACACATTTTTTTTCACATTTGAGACAAATTTCACTGAAAAATGGAATAAAACCCACAGAAAAATGTATTTCTAACCATTTAAAGTCAAAATATTGAAAATATACATTTCAATTTTTTGGGTCATTTCTTAAGGTCACAAACCACTAAATAAATTTGTTCTTTAGCTCAATGTAAAGTTACAATAGTCAGTCCCAGGTTGATACATGTTAAAGTCTATGGCCAGGTGGCAGACATATATCAATGAAAAGAAGGGGCTACCAGCTTTAAGAAAATACAAAAAAAACAGGGGGTCACGTATCATATAAGAAAAATTTTGTCCGTCCAACGCGGTGAACATATTTTTACAGGCGCGCGGACCGACCAAATCCGGGTTTTACCCTACCCTACTTTCGCTTTGGTATTTTGGCCAAAATCTCAAAATATGTAAAATAAAACAGTTTCAATACATCACATACATGTATACAATGCCTGTAAACCCAATTAGATGATTCCAGTTCCACCTTGTCAAAGCATACTACCATTTAAACACAATCACAAGTTTATTTAGGGACTATTTGAGTGTATCCTATTTTGGTTCGTGGAGGCATTTAGTGGTTTGTAACCTTAAGACAACCCTTTTCCCCCATTTTAATTGATTTAAACACTTATTTGACAACTACTATGTATATACAACTCCAAATGATGACTTTCCAGACTGAAATGACATGATTTCTCAAAATTTTGACAAGAGAGAGTAAGCGCCTTTAACGCAATTTCTTGGATTCTGCTGGCCATATTGTATGAATCTGGCTATTTAAACAGTTGCAGTTTTGTATAAACCTTACATTGGGCAATTATTTTATGTTGGGTGCTTAATTATGTGACTATTCCTCATATATATACACAATAACCCAGGTCTGATACCTAAATAAGGTCAAAATTGGTATGAAAATGTCATTTTGTGGAGGAAAAATCTTCATTTTTTTCTAAAATTTTCACCCCAAAACACATTTTTTTTCACATTTGAGACAAATTTCACTGAAAAATGGAATAAAACCCACAGAAAAATGTATTTCTAACCATTTAAAGTCAAAATATTGAAAATATACATTTCAATTTTTTGGGTCATTTCTTAAGGTCACAAACCACTAAATAAATTTGTTCTTTAGCTCAATGTAAAGTTACAATAGTCAGTCCCAGGTTGATACATGTTAAAGTCTATGGCCAGGTGGCAGACATATATCAATGAAAAGAAGGGGCTACCAGCTTTAAGAAAATACAAAAAAAACAGGGGGTCACGTATCATATAAGAAAAATTTTGTCCGTCCAACGCGGTGAACATATTTTTACAGGCGCGCGGACCGACCAAATCCGGGTTTTACCCTACCCTACTTTCGCTTTGGTATTTTGGCCAAAATCTCAAAATATGTAAAATAAAACAGTTTCAATACATCACATACATGTATACAATGCCTGTAAACCCAATTAGATGATTCCAGTTCCACCTTGTCAAAGCATACTACCATTTAAACACAATCACAAGTTTATTTAGGGACTATTTGAGTGTATCCTATTTTGGTTCGTGGAGGCATTTAGTGGTTTGTAACCTTAAGACAACCCTTTTCCCCCATTTTAATTGATTTAAACACTTATTTGACAACTACTATGTATATACAACTCCAAATGATGACTTTCCAGACTGAAATGACATGATTTCTCAAAATTTTGACAAGAGAGAGTAAGCGCCTTTAACGCAATTTCTTGGATTCTGCTGGCCATATTGTATGAATCTGGCTATTTAAACAGTTGCAGTTTTGTATAAACCTTACATTGGGCAATTATTTTATGTTGGGTGCTTAATTATGTGACTATTCCTCATATATATACACAATAACCCAGGTCTGATACCTAAATAAGGTCAAAATTGGTATGAAAATGTCATTTTGTGGAGGAAAAATCTTCATTTTTTTCTAAAATTTTCACCCCAAAACACATTTTTTTTCACATTTGAGACAAATTTCACTGAAAAATGGAATAAAACCCACAGAAAAATGTATTTCTAACCATTTAAAGTCAAAATATTGAAAATATACATTTCAATTTTTTGGGTCATTTCTTAAGGTCACAAACCACTAAATAAATTTGTTCTTTAGCTCAATGTAAAGTTACAATAGTCAGTCCCAGGTTGATACATGTTAAAGTCTATGGCCAGGTGGCAGACATATATCAATGAAAAGAAGGGGCTACCAGCTTTAAGAAAATACAAAAAAAACAGGGGGTCACGTATCATATAAGAAAAATTTTGTCCGTCCAACGCGGTGAACATATTTTTACAGGCGCGCGGACCGACCAAATCCGGGTTTTACCCTACCCTACTTTCGCTTTGGTATTTTGGCCAAAATCTCAAAATATGTAAAATAAAACAGTTTCAATACATCACATACATGTATACAATGCCTGTAAACCCAATTAGATGATTCCAGTTCCACCTTGTCAAAGCATACTACCATTTAAACACAATCACAAGTTTATTTAGGGACTATTTGAGTGTATCCTATTTTGGTTCGTGGAGGCATTTAGTGGTTTGTAACCTTAAGACAACCCTTTTCCCCCATTTTAATTGATTTAAACACTTATTTGACAACTACTATGTATATACAACTCCAAATGATGACTTTCCAGACTGAAATGACATGATTTCTCAAAATTTTGACAAGAGAGAGTAAGCGCCTTTAACGCAATTTCTTGGATTCTGCTGGCCATATTGTATGAATCTGGCTATTTAAACAGTTGCAGTTTTGTATAAACCTTACATTGGGCAATTATTTTATGTTGGGTGCTTAATTATGTGACTATTCCTCATATATATACACAATAACCCAGGTCTGATACCTAAATAAGGTCAAAATTGGTATGAAAATGTCATTTTGTGGAGGAAAAATCTTCATTTTTTTCTAAAATTTTCACCCCAAAACACATTTTTTTTCACATTTGAGACAAATTTCACTGAAAAATGGAATAAAACCCACAGAAAAATGTATTTCTAACCATTTAAAGTCAAAATATTGAAAATATACATTTCAATTTTTTGGGTCATTTCTTAAGGTCACAAACCACTAAATAAATTTGTTCTTTAGCTCAATGTAAAGTTACAATAGTCAGTCCCAGGTTGATACATGTTAAAGTCTATGGCCAGGTGGCAGACATATATCAATGAAAAGAAGGGGCTACCAGCTTTAAGAAAATACAAAAAAAACAGGGGGTCACGTATCATATAAGAAAAATTTTGTCCGTCCAACGCGGTGAACATATTTTTACAGGCGCGCGGACCGACCAAATCCGGGTTTTACCCTACCCTACTTTCGCTTTGGTATTTTGGCCAAAATCTCAAAATATGTAAAATAAAACAGTTTCAATACATCACATACATGTATACAATGCCTGTAAACCCAATTAGATGATTCCAGTTCCACCTTGTCAAAGCATACTACCATTTAAACACAATCACAAGTTTATTTAGGGACTATTTGAGTGTATCCTATTTTGGTTCGTGGAGGCATTTAGTGGTTTGTAACCTTAAGACAACCCTTTTCCCCCATTTTAATTGATTTAAACACTTATTTGACAACTACTATGTATATACAACTCCAAATGATGACTTTCCAGACTGAAATGACATGATTTCTCAAAATTTTGACAAGAGAGAGTAAGCGCCTTTAACGCAATTTCTTGGATTCTGCTGGCCATATTGTATGAATCTGGCTATTTAAACAGTTGCAGTTTTGTATAAACCTTACATTGGGCAATTATTTTATGTTGGGTGCTTAATTATGTGACTATTCCTCATATATATACACAATAACCCAGGTCTGATACCTAAATAAGGTCAAAATTGGTATGAAAATGTCATTTTGTGGAGGAAAAATCTTCATTTTTTTCTAAAATTTTCACCCCAAAACACATTTTTTTTCACATTTGAGACAAATTTCACTGAAAAATGGAATAAAACCCACAGAAAAATGTATTTCTAACCATTTAAAGTCAAAATATTGAAAATATACATTTCAATTTTTTGGGTCATTTCTTAAGACAACCCTTTTCCCCCATTTTAATTGATTTAAACACTTATTTGACAACTACTATGTATATACAACTCCAAATGATGACTTTCCAGACTGAAATGACATGATTTCTCAAAATTTTGACAAGAGAGAGTAAGCGCCTTTAACGCAATTTCTTGGATTCTGCTGGCCATATTGTATGAATCTGGCTATTTAAACAGTTGCAGTTTTGTATAAACCTTACATTGGGCAATTATTTTATGTTGGGTGCTTAATTATGTGACTATTCCTCATATATATACACAATAACCCAGGTCTGATACCTAAATAAGGTCAAAATTGGTATGAAAATGTCATTTTGTGGAGGAAAAATCTTCATTTTTTTCTAAAATTTTCACCCCAAAACACATTTTTTTTCACATTTGAGACAAATTTCACTGAAAAATGGAATAAAACCCACAGAAAAATGTATTTCTAACCATTTAAAGTCAAAATATTGAAAATATACATTTCAATTTTTTGGGTCATTTCTTAAGGTCACAAACCACTAAATAAATTTGTTCTTTAGCTCAATGTAAAGTTACAATAGTCAGTCCCAGGTTGATACATGTTAAAGTCTATGGCCAGGTGGCAGACATATATCAATGAAAAGAAGGGGCTACCAGCTTTAAGAAAATACAAAAAGAACAGGGGGTCACGTATCATATAAGAAAAATTTTGTCCGTCCAACGCGGTGAACATATTTTTACAGGCGCGCGGACCGACCAAATCCGGGTTTTACCCTACCCTACTTTCGCTTTGGTATTTTGGCCAAAATCTCAAAATATGTAAAATAAAACAGTTTCAATACATCACATACATGTATACAATGCCTGTAAACCCAATTAGATGATTCCAGTTCCACCTTGTCAAAGCATACTACCATTTAAACACAATCACAAGTTTATTTAGGGACTATTTGAGTGTATCCTATTTTGGTTCGTGGAGGCATTTAGTGGTTTGTAACCTTAAGACAACCCTTTTCCCCCATTTTAATTGATTTAAACACTTATTTGACAACTACTATGTATATACAACTCCAAATGATGACTTTCCAGACTGAAATGACATGATTTCTCAAAATTTTGACAAGAGAGAGTAAGCGCCTTTAACGCAATTTCTTGGATTCTGCTGGCCATATTGTATGAATCTGGCTATTTAAACAGTTGCAGTTTTGTATAAACCTTACATTGGGCAATTATTTTATGTTGGGTGCTTAATTATGTGACTATTCCTCATATATATACACAATAACCCAGGTCTGATACCTAAATAAGGTCAAAATTGGTATGAAAATGTCATTTTGTGGAGGAAAAATCTTCATTTTTTTCTAAAATTTTCACCCCAAAACACATTTTTTTCACATTTGAGACAAATTTCACTGAAAAATGGAATAAAACCCACAGAAAAATGTATTTCTAACCATTTAAAGTCAAAATATTGAAAATATACATTTCAATTTTTTGGGTCATTTCTTAAGGTCACAAACCACTAAATAAATTTGTTCTTTAGCTCAATGTAAAGTTACAATAGTCAGTCCCAGGTTGATACATGTTAAAGTCTATGGCCAGGTGGCAGACATATATCAATGAAAAGAAGGGGCTACCAGCTTTAAGAAAATACAAAAAAAACAGGGGGTCACGTATCATATAAGAAAAATTTTGTCCGTCCAACGCGGTGAACATATTTTTACAGGCGCGCGGACCGACCAAATCCGGGTTTTACCCTACCCTACTTTCGCTTTGGTATTTTGGCCAAAATCTCAAAATATGTAAAATAAAACAGTTTCAATACATCACATACATGTATACAATGCCTGTAAACCCAATTAGATGATTCCAGTTCCACCTTGTCAAAGCATACTACCATTTAAACACAATCACAAGTTTATTTAGGGACTATTTGAGTGTATCCTATTTTGGTTCGTGGAGGCATTTAGTGGTTTGTAACCTTAAGACAACCCTTTTCCCCCATTTTAATTGATTTAAACACTTATTTGACAACTACTATGTATATACAACTCCAAATGATGACTTTCCAGACTGAAATGACATGATTTCTCAAAATTTTGACAAGAGAGAGTAAGCGCCTTTAACGCAATTTCTTGGATTCTGCTGGCCATATTGTATGAATCTGGCTATTTAAACAGTTGCAGTTTTGTATAAACCTTACATTGGGCAATTATTTTATGTTGGGTGCTTAATTATGTGACTATTCCTCATATATATACACAATAACCCAGGTCTGATACCTAAATAAGGTCAAAATTGGTATGAAAATGTCATTTTGTGGAGGAAAAATCTTCATTTTTTTCTAAAATTTTCACCCCAAAACACATTTTTTTTCACATTTGAGACAAATTTCACTGAAAAATGGAATAAAACCCACAGAAAAATGTATTTCTAACCATTTAAAGTCAAAATATTGAAAATATACATTTCAATTTTTTGGGTCATTTCTTAAGGTCACAAACCACTAAATAAATTTGTTCTTTAGCTCAATGTATAGTTACAATAGTCAGTCCCAGGTTGATACATGTTAAAGTCTATGGCCAGGTGGCAGACATATATCAATGAAAAGAAGGGGCTACCAGCTTTAAGAAAATACAAAAAAAACAGGGGGTCACGTATCATATAAGAAAAATTTTGTCCGTCCAACGCGGTGAACATATTTTTACAGGCGCGCGGACCGACCAAATCCGGGTTTTACCCTACCCTACTTTCGCTTTGGTATTTTGGCCAAAATCTCAAAATATGTAAAATAAAACAGTTTCAATACATCACATACATGTATACAATGCCTGTAAACCCAATTAGATGATTCCAGTTCCACCTTGTCAAAGCATACTACCATTTAAACACAATCACAAGTTTATTTAGGGACTATTTGAGTGTATCCTATTTTGGTTCGTGGAGGCATTTAGTGGTTTGTAACCTTAAGACAACCCTTTTCCCCCATTTTAATTGATTTAAACACTTATTTGACAACTACTATGTATATACAACTCCAAATGATGACTTTCCAGACTGAAATGACATGATTTCTCAAAATTTTGACAAGAGAGAGTAAGCGCCTTTAACGCAATTTCTTGGATTCTGCTGGCCATATTGTATGAATCTGGCTATTTAAACAGTTGCAGTTTTGTATAAACCTTACATTGGGCAATTATTTTATGTTGGGTGCTTAATTATGTGACTATTCCTCATATATATACACAATAACCCAGGTCTGATACCTAAATAAGGTCAAAATTGGTATGAAAATGTCATTTTGTGGAGGAAAAATCTTCATTTTTTTCTAAAATTTTCACCCGAAAACACATTTTTTTTCACATTTGAGACAAATTTCACTGAAAAATGGAATAAAACCCACAGAAAAATGTATTTCTAACCATTTAAAGTCAAAATATTGAAAATATACATTTCAATTTTTTGGGTCATTTCTTAAGACAACCCTTTTCCCCCATTTTAATTGATTTAAACACTTATTTGACAACTACTATGTATATACAACTCCAAATGATGACTTTCCAGACTGAAATGACATGATTTCTCAAAATTTTGACAAGAGAGAGTAAGCGCCTTTAACGCAATTTCTTGGATTCTGCTGGCCATATTGTATGAATCTGGCTATTTAAACAGTTGCAGTTTTGTATAAACCTTACATTGGGCAATTATTTTATGTTGGGTGCTTAATTATGTGACTATTCCTCATATATATACACAATAACCCAGGTCTGATACCTAAATAAGGTCAAAATTGGTATGAAAATGTCATTTTGTGGAGGAAAAATCTTCATTTTTTTCTAAAATTTTCACCCCAAAACACATTTTTTTTCACATTTGAGACAAATTTCACTGAAAAATGGAATAAAACCCACAGAAAAATGTATTTCTAACCATTTAAAGTCAAAATATTGAAAATATACATTTCAATTTTTTGGGTCATTTCTTAAGGTCACAAACCACTAAATAAATTTGTTCTTTAGCTCAATGTAAAGTTACAATAGTCAGTCCCAGGTTGATACATGTTAAAGTCTATGGCCAGGTGGCAGACATATATCAATGAAAAGAAGGGGCTACCAGCTTTAAGAAAATACAAAAAGAACAGGGGGTCACGTATCATATAAGAAAAATTTTGTCCGTCCAACGCGGTGAACATATTTTTACAGGCGCGCGGACCGACCAAATCCGGGTTTTACCCTACCCTACTTTCGCTTTGGTATTTTGGCCAAAATCTCAAAATATGTAAAATAAAACAGTTTCAATACATCACATACATGTATACAATGCCTGTAAACCCAATTAGATGATTCCAGTTCCACCTTGTCAAAGCATACTACCATTTAAACACAATCACAAGTTTATTTAGGGACTATTTGAGTGTATCCTATTTTGGTTCGTGGAGGCATTTAGTGGTTTGTAACCTTAAGACAACCCTTTTCCCCCATTTTAATTGATTTAAACACTTATTTGACAACTACTATGTATATACAACTCCAAATGATGACTTTCCAGACTGAAATGACATGATTTCTCAAAATTTTGACAAGAGAGAGTAAGCGCCTTTAACGCAATTTCTTGGATTCTGCTGGCCATATTGTATGAATCTGGCTATTTAAACAGTTGCAGTTTTGTATAAACCTTACATTGGGCAATTATTTTATGTTGGGTGCTTAATTATGTGACTATTCCTCATATATATACACAATAACCCAGGTCTGATACCTAAATAAGGTCAAAATTGGTATGAAAATGTCATTTTGTGGAGGAAAAATCTTCATTTTTTTCTAAAATTTTCACCCCAAAACACATTTTTTTTCACATTTGAGACAAATTTCACTGAAAAATGGAATAAAACCCACAGAAAAATGTATTTCTAACCATTTAAAGTCAAAATATTGAAAATATACATTTCAATTTTTTGGGTCATTTCTTAAGGTCACAAACCACTAAATAAATTTGTTCTTTAGCTCAATGTAAAGTTACAATAGTCAGTCCCAGGTTGATACATGTTAAAGTCTATGGGCAGGTGGCAGACATATATCAATGAAAAGAAGGGGCTACCAGCTTTAAGAAAATACAAAAAAAACAGGGGGTCACGTATCATATAAGAAAAATTTTGTCCGTCCAACGCGGTGAACATATTTTTACAGGCGCGCGGACCGACCAAATCCGGGTTTTACCCTACCCTACTTTCGCTTTGGTATTTTGGCCAAAATCTCAAAATATGTAAAATAAAACAGTTTCAATACATCACATACATGTATACAATGCCTGTAAACCCAATTAGATGATTCCAGTTCCACCTTGTCAAAGCATACTACCATTTAAACACAATCACAAGTTTATTTAGGGACTATTTGAGTGTATCCTATTTTGGTTCGTGGAGGCATTTAGTGGTTTGTAACCTTAAGACAACCCTTTTCCCCCATTTTAATTGATTTAAACACTTATTTGACAACTACTATGTATATACAACTCCAAATGATGACTTTCCAGACTGAAATGACATGATTTCTCAAAATTTTGACAAGAGAGAGTAAGCGCCTTTAACGCAATTTCTTGGATTCTGCTGGCCATATTGTATGAATCTGGCTATTTAAACAGTTGCAGTTTTGTATAAACCTTACATTGGGCAATTATTTTATGTTGGGTGCTTAATTATGTGACTATTCCTCATATATATACACAATAACCCAGGTCTGATACCTAAATAAGGTCAAAATTGGTATGAAAATGTCATTTTGTGGAGGAAAAATCTTCATTTTTTTCTAAAATTTTCACCCCAAAACACATTTTTTTTCACATTTGAGACAAATTTCACTGAAAAATGGAATAAAACCCACAGAAAAATGTATTTCTAACCATTTAAAGTCAAAATATTGAAAATATACATTTCAATTTTTTGGGTCATTTCTTAAGGTCACAAACCACTAAATAAATTTGTTCTTTAGCTCAATGTAAAGTTACAATAGTCAGTCCCAGGTTGATACATGTTAAAGTCTATGGCCAGGTGGCAGACATATATCAATGAAAAGAAGGGGCTACCAGCTTTAAGACAATACAAAAAAACAGGGGGTCACGTATCATATAAGAAAAATTTTGTCCGTCCAACGCGGTGAACATATTTTTACAGGCGCGCGGACCGACCAAATCCGGGTTTTACCCTACCCTACTTTCGCTTTGGTATTTTGGCCAAAATCTCAAAATATGTAAAATAAAACAGTTTCAATACATCACATACATGTATACAATGCCTGTAAACCCAATTAGATGATTCCAGTTCCACCTTGTCAAAGCATACTACCATTTAAACACAATCACAAGTTTATTTAGGGACTATTTGAGTGTATCCTATTTTGGTTCGTGGAGGCATTTAGTGGTTTGTAACCTTAAGACAACCCTTTTCCCCCATTTTAATTGATTTAAACACTTATTTGACAACTACTATGTATATACAACTCCAAATGATGACTTTCCAGACTGAAATGACATGATTTCTCAAAATTTTGACAAGAGAGAGTAAGCGCCTTTAACGCAATTTCTTGGATTCTGCTGGCCATATTGTATGAATCTGGCTATTTAAACAGTTGCAGTTTTGTATAAACCTTACATTGGGCAATTATTTTATGTTGGGTGCTTAATTATGTGACTATTCCTCATATATATACACAATAACCCAGGTCTGATACCTAAATAAGGTCAAAATTGGTATGAAAATGTCATTTTGTGGAGGAAAAATCTTCATTTTTTTCTAAAATTTTCACCCCAAAACACATTTTTTTTCACATTTGAGACAAATTTCACTGAAAAATGGAATAAAACCCACAGAAAAATGTATTTCTAACCATTTAAAGTCAAAATATTGAAAATATACATTTCAATTTTTTGGGTCATTTCTTAAGGTCACAAACCACTAAATAAATTTGTTCTTTAGCTCAATGTAAAGTTACAATAGTCAGTCCCAGGTTGATACATGTTAAAGTCTATGGCCAGGTGGCAGACATATATCAATGAAAAGAAGGGGCTACCAGCTTTAAGAAAATACAAAAAAAACAGGGGGTCACGTATCATATAAGAAAAATTTTGTCCGTCCAACGCGGTGAACATATTTTTACAGGCGCGCGGACCGACCAAATCCGGGTTTTACCCTACCCTACTTTCGCTTTGGTATTTTGGCCAAAATCTCAAAATATGTAAAATAAAACAGTTTCAATACATCACATACATGTATACAATGCCTGTAAACCCAATTAGATGATTCCAGTTCCACCTTGTCAAAGCATACTACCATTTAAACACAATCACAAGTTTATTTAGGGACTATTTGAGTGTATCCTATTTTGGTTCGTGGAGGCATTTAGTGGTTTGTAACCTTAAGACAACCCTTTTCCCCCATTTTAATTGATTTAAACAGTTATTTGACAACTACTATGTATATACAACTCCAAATGATGACTTTCCAGACTGAAATGACATGATTTCTCAAAATTTTGACAAGAGAGAGTAAGCGCCTTTAACGCAATTTCTTGGATTCTGCTGGCCATATTGTATGAATCTGGCTATTTAAACAGTTGCAGTTTTGTATAAACCTTACATTGGGCAATTATTTTATGTTGGGTGCTTAATTATGTGACTATTCCTCATATATATACACAATAACCCAGGTCTGATACCTAAATAAGGTCAAAATTGGTATGAAAATGTCATTTTGTGGAGGAAAAATCTTCATTTTTTTCTAAAATTTTCACCCCAAAACACATTTTTTTTCACATTTGAGACAAATTTCACTGAAAAATGGAATAAAACCCACAGAAAAATGTATTTCTAACCATTTAAAGTCAAAATATTGAAAATATACATTTCAATTTTTTGGGTCATTTCTTAAGGTCACAAACCACTAAATAAATTTGTTCTTTAGCTCAATGTAAAGTTACAATAGTCAGTCCCAGGTTGATACATGTTAAAGTCTATGGCCAGGTGGCAGACATATATCAATGAAAAGAAGGGGCTACCAGCTTTAAGAAAATACAAAAAAAACAGGGGGTCACGTATCATATAAGAAAAATTTTGTCCGTCCAACGCGGTGAACATATTTTTACAGGCGCGCGGACCGACCAAATCCGGGTTTTACCCTACCCTACTTTCGCTTTGGTATTTTGGCCAAAATCTCAAAATATGTAAAATAAAACAGTTTCAATACATCACATACATGTATACAATGCCTGTAAACCCAATTAGATGATTCCAGTTCCACCTTGTCAAAGCATACTACCATTTAAACACAATCACAAGTTTATTTAGGGACTATTTGAGTGTATCCTATTTTGGTTCGTGGAGGCATTTAGTGGTTTGTAACCTTAAGACAACCCTTTTCCCCCATTTTAATTGATTTAAACACTTATTTGACAACTACTATGTATATACAACTCCAAATGATGACATTCCAGACTGAAATGACATGATTTCTCAAAATTTTGACAAGAGAGAGTAAGCGCCTTTAACGCAATTTCTTGGATTCTGCTGGCCATATTGTATGAATCTGGCTATTTAAACAGTTGCAGTTTTGTATAAACCTTACATTGGGCAATTATTTTATGTTGGGTGCTTAATTATGTGACTATTCCTCATATATATACACAATAACCCAGGTCTGATACCTAAATAAGGTCAAAATTGGTATGAAAATGTCATTTTGTGGAGGAAAAATCTTCATTTTTTTCTAAAATTTTCACCCCAAAACACATTTTTTTTCACATTTGAGACAAATTTCACTGAAAAATGGAATAAAACCCACAGAAAAATGTATTTCTAACCATTTAAAGTCAAAATATTGAAAATATACATTTCAATTTTTTGGGTCATTTCTTAAGGTCACAAACCACTAAATAAATTTGTTCTTTAGCTCAATGTAAAGTTACAATAGTCAGTCCCAGGTTGATACATGTTAAAGTCTATGGCCAGGTGGCAGACATATATCAATGAAAAGAAGGGGCTACCAGCTTTAAGAAAATACAAAAAAAACAGGGGGTCACGTATCATATAAGAAAAATTTTGTCCGTCCAACGCGGTGAACATATTTTTACAGGCGCGCGGACCGACCAAATCCGGGTTTTACCCTACCCTACTTTCGCTTTGGTATTTTGGCCAAAATCTCAAAATATGTAAAATAAAACAGTTTCAATACATCACATACATGTATACAATGCCTGTAAACCCAATTAGATGATTCCAGTTCCACCTTGTCAAAGCATACTACCATTTAAACACAATCACAAGTTTATTTAGGGACTATTTGAGTGTATCCTATTTTGGTTCGTGGAGGCATTTAGTGGTTTGTAACCTTAAGACAACCCTTTTCCCCCATTTTAATTGATTTAAACACTTATTTGACAACTACTATGTATATACAACTCCAAATGATGACTTTCCAGACTGAAATGACATGATTTCTCAAAATTTTGACAAGAGAGAGTAAGCGCCTTTAACGCAATTTCTTGGATTCTGCTGGCCATATTGTATGAATCTGGCTATTTAAACAGTTGCAGTTTTGTATAAACCTTACATTGGGCAATTATTTTATGTTGGGTGCTTAATTATGTGACTATTCCTCATATATATACACAATAACCCAGGTCTGATACCTAAATAAGGTCAAAATTGGTATGAAAATGTCATTTTGTGGAGGAAAAATCTTCATTTTTTTCTAAAATTTTCACCCCAAAACACATTTTTTTTCACATTTGAGACAAATTTCACTGAAAAATGGAATAAAACCCACAGAAAAATGTATTTCTAACCATTTAAAGTCAAAATATTGAAAATATACATTTCAATTTTTTGGGTCATTTCTTAAGGTCACAAACCACTAAATAAATTTGTTCTTTAGCTCAATGTAAAGTTACAATAGTCAGTCCCAGGTTGATACATGTTAAAGTCTATGGCCAGGTGGCAGACATATATCAATGAAAAGAAGGGGCTACCAGCTTTAAGAAAATACAAAAAGAACAGGGGGTCACGTATCATATAAGAAAAATTTTGTCCGTCCAACGCGGTGAACATATTTTTACAGGCGCGCGGACCGACCAAATCCGGGTTTTACCCTACCCTACTTTCGCTTTGGTATTTTGGCCAAAATCTCAAAATATGTAAAATAAAACAGTTTCAATACATCACATACATGTATACAATGCCTGTAAACCCAATTAGATGATTCCAGTTCCACCTTGTCAAAGCATACTACCATTTAAACACAATCACAAGTTTATTTAGGGACTATTTGAGTGTATCCTATTTTGGTTCGTGGAGGCATTTAGTGGTTTGTAACCTTAAGACAACCCTTTTCCCCCATTTTAATTGATTTAAACACTTATTTGACAACTACTATGTATATACAACTCCAAATGATGACTTTCCAGACTGAAATGACATGATTTCTCAAAATTTTGACAAGAGAGAGTAAGCGCCTTTAACGCAATTTCTTGGATTCTGCTGGCCATATTGTATGAATCTGGCTATTTAAACAGTTGCAGTTTTGTATAAACCTTACATTGGGCAATTATTTTATGTTGGGTGCTTAATTATGTGACTATTCCTCATATATATACACAATAACCCAGGTCTGATACCTAAATAAGGTCAAAATTGGTATGAAAATGTCATTTTGTGGAGGAAAAATCTTCATTTTTTTCTAAAATTTTCACCCCAAAACACATTTTTTTTCACATTTGAGACAAATTTCACTGAAAAATGGAATAAAACCCACAGAAAAATGTATTTCTAACCATTTAAAGTCAAAATATTGAAAATATACATTTCAATTTTTTGGGTCATTTCTTAAGGTCACAAACCACTAAATAAATTTGTTCTTTAGCTCAATGTAAAGTTACAATAGTCAGTCCCAGGTTGATACATGTTAAAGTCTATGGCCAGGTGGCAGACATATATCAATGAAAAGAAGGGGCTACCAGCTTTAAGAAAATACAAAAAAAACAGGGGGTCACGTATCATATAAGAAAAATTTTGTCCGTCCAACGCGGTGAACATATTTTTACAGGCGCGCGGACCGACCAAATCCGGGTTTTACCCTACCCTACTTTCGCTTTGGTATTTTGGCCAAAATCTCAAAATATGTAAAATAAAACAGTTTCAATACATCACATACATGTATACAATGCCTGTAAACCCAATTAGATGATTCCAGTTCCACCTTGTCAAAGCATACTACCATTTAAACACAATCACAAGTTTATTTAGGGACTATTTGAGTGTATCCTATTTTGGTTCGTGGAGGCATTTAGTGGTTTGTAACCTTAAGACAACCCTTTTCCCCCATTTTAATTGATTTAAACAGTTATTTGACAACTACTATGTATATACAACTCCAAATGATGACTTTCCAGACTGAAATGACATGATTTCTCAAAATTTTGACAAGAGAGAGTAAGCGCCTTTAACGCAATTTCTTGGATTCTGCTGGCCATATTGTATGAATCTGGCTATTTAAACAGTTGCAGTTTTGTATAAACCTTACATTGGGCAATTATTTTATGTTGGGTGCTTAATTATGTGACTATTCCTCATATATATACACAATAACCCAGGTCTGATACCTAAATAAGGTCAAAATTGGTATGAAAATGTCATTTTGTGGAGGAAAAATCTTCATTTTTTTCTAAAATTTTCACCCCAAAACACATTTTTTTTCACATTTGAGACAAATTTCACTGAAAAATGGAATAAAACCCACAGAAAAATGTATTTCTAACCATTTAAAGTCAAAATATTGAAAATATACATTTCAATTTTTTGGGTCATTTCTTAAGGTCACAAACCACTAAATAAATTTGTTCTTTAGCTCAATGTAAAGTTACAATAGTCAGTCCCAGGTTGATACATGTTAAAGTCTATGGCCAGGTGGCAGACATATATCAATGAAAAGAAGGGGCTACCAGCTTTAAGAAAATACAAAAAAAACAGGGGGTCACGTATCATATAAGAAAAATTTTGTCCGTCCAACGCGGTGAACATATTTTTACAGGCGCGCGGACCGACCAAATCCGGGTTTTACCCTACCCTACTTTCGCTTTGGTATTTTGGCCAAAATCTCAAAATATGTAAAATAAAACAGTTTCAATACATCACATACATGTATACAATGCCTGTAAACCCAATTAGATGATTCCAGTTCCACCTTGTCAAAGCATACTACCATTTAAACACAATCACAAGTTTATTTAGGGACTATTTGAGTGTATCCTATTTTGGTTCGTGGAGGCATTTAGTGGTTTGTAACCTTAAGACAACCCTTTTCCCCCATTTTAATTGATTTAAACAGTTATTTGACAACTACTATGTATATACAACTCCAAATGATGACTTTCCAGACTGAAATGACATGATTTCTCAAAATTTTGACAAGAGAGAGTAAGCGCCTTTAACGCAATTTCTTGGATTCTGCTGGCCATATTGTATGAATCTGGCTATTTAAACAGTTGCAGTTTTGTATAAACCTTACATTGGGCAATTATTTTATGTTGGGTGCTTAATTATGTGACTATTCCTCATATATATACACAATAACCCAGGTCTGATACCTAAATAAGGTCAAAATTGGTATGAAAATGTCATTTTGTGGAGGAAAAATCTTCATTTTTTTCTAAAATTTTCACCCCAAAACACATTTTTTTTCACATTTGAGACAAATTTCACTGAAAAATGGAATAAAACCCACAGAAAAATGTATTTCTAACCATTTAAAGTCAAAATATTGAAAATATACATTTCAATTTTTTGGGTCATTTCTTAAGGTCACAAACCACTAAATAAATTTGTTCTTTAGCTCAATGTAAAGTTACAATAGTCAGTCCCAGGTTGATACATGTTAAAGTCTATGGCCAGGTGGCAGACATATATCAATGAAAAGAAGGGGCTACCAGCTTTAAGAAAATACAAAAAAAACAGGGGGTCACGTATCATATAAGAAAAATTTTGTCCGTCCAACGCGGTGAACATATTTTTACAGGCGCGCGGACCGACCAAATCCGGGTTTTACCCTACCCTACTTTCGCTTTGGTATTTTGGCCAAAATCTCAAAATATGTAAAATAAAACAGTTTCAATACATCACATACATGTATACAATGCCTGTAAACCCAATTAGATGATTCCAGTTCCACCTTGTCAAAGCATACTACCATTTAAACACAATCACAAGTTTATTTAGGGACTATTTGAGTGTATCCTATTTTGGTTCGTGGAGGCATTTAGTGGTTTGTAACCTTAAGACAACCCTTTTCCCCCATTTTAATTGATTTAAACACTTATTTGACAACTACTATGTATATACAACTCCAAATGATGACATTCCAGACTGAAATGACATGATTTCTCAAAATTTTGACAAGAGAGAGTAAGCGCCTTTAACGCAATTTCTTGGATTCTGCTGGCCATATTGTATGAATCTGGCTATTTAAACAGTTGCAGTTTTGTATAAACCTTACATTGGGCAATTATTTTATGTTGGGTGCTTAATTATGTGACTATTCCTCATATATATACACAATAACCCAGGTCTGATACCTAAATAAGGTCAAAATTGGTATGAAAATGTCATTTTGTGGAGGAAAAATCTTCATTTTTTTCTAAAATTTTCACCCCAAAACACATTTTTTTTCACATTTGAGACAAATTTCACTGAAAAATGGAATAAAACCCACAGAAAAATGTATTTCTAACCATTTAAAGTCAAAATATTGAAAATATACATTTCAATTTTTTGGGTCATTTCTTAAGGTCACAAACCACTAAATAAATTTGTTCTTTAGCTCAATGTAAAGTTACAATAGTCAGTCCCAGGTTGATACATGTTAAAGTCTATGGCCAGGTGGCAGACATATATCAATGAAAAGAAGGGGCTACCAGCTTTAAGAAAATACAAAAAAAACAGGGGGTCACGTATCATATAAGAAAAATTTTGTCCGTCCAACGCGGTGAACATATTTTTACAGGCGCGCGGACCGACCAAATCCGGGTTTTACCCTACCCTACTTTCGCTTTGGTATTTTGGCCAAAATCTCAAAATATGTAAAATAAAACAGTTTCAATACATCACATACATGTATACAATGCCTGTAAACCCAATTAGATGATTCCAGTTCCACCTTGTCAAAGCATACTACCATTTAAACACAATCACAAGTTTATTTAGGGACTATTTGAGTGTATCCTATTTTGGTTCGTGGAGGCATTTAGTGGTTTGTAACCTTAAGACAACCCTTTTCCCCCATTTTAATTGATTTAAACACTTATTTGACAACTACTATGTATATACAACTCCAAATGATGACTTTCCAGACTGAAATGACATGATTTCTCAAAATTTTGACAAGAGAGAGTAAGCGCCTTTAACGCAATTTCTTGGATTCTGCTGGCCATATTGTATGAATCTGGCTATTTAAACAGTTGCAGTTTTGTATAAACCTTACATTGGGCAATTATTTTATGTTGGGTGCTTAATTATGTGACTATTCCTCATATATATACACAATAACCCAGGTCTGATACCTAAATAAGGTCAAAATTGGTATGAAAATGTCATTTTGTGGAGGAAAAATCTTCATTTTTTTCTAAAATTTTCACCCCAAAACACATTTTTTTTCACATTTGAGACAAATTTCACTGAAAAATGGAATAAAACCCACAGAAAAATGTATTTCTAACCATTTAAAGTCAAAATATTGAAAATATACATTTCAATTTTTTGGGTCATTTCTTAAGGTCACAAACCACTAAATAAATTTGTTCTTTAGCTCAATGTAAAGTTACAATAGTCAGTCCCAGGTTGATACATGTTAAAGTCTATGGCCAGGTGGCAGACATATATCAATGAAAAGAAGGGGCTACCAGCTTTAAGAAAATACAAAAAAAACAGGGGGTCACGTATCATATAAGAAAAATTTTGTCCGTCCAACGCGGTGAACATATTTTTACAGGCGCGCGGACCGACCAAATTCGGGTTTTACCCTACCCTACTTTCGCTTTGGTATTTTGGCCAAAATCTCAAAATATGTAAAATAAAACAGTTTCAATACATCACATACATGTATACAATGCCTGTAAACCCAATTAGATGATTCCAGTTCCACCTTGTCAAAGCATACTACCATTTAAACACAATCACAAGTTTATTTAGGGACTATTTGAGTGTATCCTATTTTGGTTCGTGGAGGCATTTAGTGGTTTGTAACCTTAAGACAACCCTTTTCCCCCATTTTAATTGATTTAAACACTTATTTGACAACTACTATGTATATACAACTCCAAATGATGACTTTCCAGACTGAAATGACATGATTTCTCAAAATTTTGACAAGAGAGAGTAAGCGCCTTTAACGCAATTTCTTGGATTCTGCTGGCCATATTGTATGAATCTGGCTATTTAAACAGTTGCAGTTTTGTATAAACCTTACATTGGGCAATTATTTTATGTTGGGTGCTTAATTATGTGACTATTCCTCATATATATACACAATAACCCAGGTCTGATACCTAAATAAGGTCAAAATTGGTATGAAAATGTCATTTTGTGGAGGAAAAATCTTCATTTTTTTCTAAAATTTTCACCCCAAAACACATTTTTTTTCACATTTGAGACAAATTTCACTGAAAAATGGAATAAAACCCACAGAAAAATGTATTTCTAACCATTTAAAGTCAAAATATTGAAAATATACATTTCAATTTTTTGGGTCATTTCTTAAGGTCACAAACCACTAAATAAATTTGTTCTTTAGCTCAATGTAAAGTTACAATAGTCAGTCCCAGGTTGATACATGTTAAAGTCTATGGCCAGGTGGCAGACATATATCAATGAAAAGAAGGGGCTACCAGCTTTAAGAAAATACAAAAAAAACAGGGGGTCACGTATCATATAAGAAAAATTTTGTCCGTCCAACGCGGTGAACATATTTTTACAGGCGCGCGGACCGACCAAATCCGGGTTTTACCCTACCCTACTTTCGCTTTGGTATTTTGGCCAAAATCTCAAAATATGTAAAATAAAACAGTTTCAATACATCACATACATGTATACAATGCCTGTAAACCCAATTAGATGATTCCAGTTCCACCTTGTCAAAGCATACTACCATTTAAACACAATCACAAGTTTATTTAGGGACTATTTGAGTGTATCCTATTTTGGTTCGTGGAGGCATTTAGTGGTTTGTAACCTTAAGACAACCCTTTTCCCCCATTTTAATTGATTTAAACACTTATTTGACAACTACTATGTATATACAACTCCAAATGATGACTTTCCAGACTGAAATGACATGATTTCTCAAAATTTTGACAAGAGAGAGTAAGCGCCTTTAACGCAATTTCTTGGATTCTGCTGGCCATATTGTATGAATCTGGCTATTTAAACAGTTGCAGTTTTGTATAAACCTTACATTGGGCAATTATTTTATGTTGGGTGCTTAATTATGTGACTATTCCTCATATATATACACAATAACCCAGGTCTGATACCTAAATAAGGTCAAAATTGGTATGAAAATGTCATTTTGTGGAGGAAAAATCTTCATTTTTTTCTAAAATTTTCACCCCAAAACACATTTTTTTTCACATTTGAGACAAATTTCACTGAAAAATGGAATAAAACCCACAGAAAAATGTATTTCTAACCATTTAAAGTCAAAATATTGAAAATATACATTTCAATTTTTTGGGTCATTTCTTAAGGTCACAAACCACTAAATAAATTTGTTCTTTAGCTCAATGTAAAGTTACAATAGTCAGTCCCAGGTTGATACATGTTAAAGTCTATGGCCAGGTGGCAGACATATATCAATGAAAAGAAGGGGCTACCAGCTTTAAGAAAATACAAAAAAAACAGGGGGTCACGTATCATATAAGAAAAATTTTGTCCGTCCAACGCGGTGAACATATTTTTACAGGCGCGCGGACCGACCAAATCCGGGTTTTACCCTACCCTACTTTCGCTTTGGTATTTTGGCCAAAATCTCAAAATATGTAAAATAAAACAGTTTCAATACATCACATACATGTATACAATGCCTGTAAACCCAATTAGATGATTCCAGTTCCACCTTGTCAAAGCATACTACCATTTAAACACAATCACAAGTTTATTTAGGGACTATTTGAGTGTATCCTATTTTGGTTCGTGGAGGCATTTAGTGGTTTGTAACCTTAAGACAACCCTTTTCCCCCATTTTAATTGATTTAAACACTTATTTGACAACTACTATGTATATACAACTCCAAATGATGACTTTCCAGACTGAAATGACATGATTTCTCAAAATTTTGACAAGAGAGAGTAAGCGCCTTTAACGCAATTTCTTGGATTCTGCTGGCCATATTGTATGAATCTGGCTATTTAAACAGTTGCAGTTTTGTATAAACCTTACATTGGGCAATTATTTTATGTTGGGTGCTTAATTATGTGACTATTCCTCATATATATACACAATAACCCAGGTCTGATACCTAAATAAGGTCAAAATTGGTATGAAAATGTCATTTTGTGGAGGAAAAATCTTCATTTTTTTCTAAAATTTTCACCCCAAAACACATTTTTTTTCACATTTGAGACAAATTTCACTGAAAAATGGAATAAAACCCACAGAAAAATGTATTTCTAACCATTTAAAGTCAAAATATTGAAAATATACATTTCAATTTTTTGGGTCATTTCTTAAGGTCACAAACCACTAAATAAATTTGTTCTTTAGCTCAATGTAAAGTTACAATAGTCAGTCCCAGGTTGATACATGTTAAAGTCTATGGCCAGGTGGCAGACATATATCAATGAAAAGAAGGGGCTACCAGCTTTAAGAAAATACAAAAAAAACAGGGGGTCACGTATCATATAAGAAAAATTTTGTCCGTCCAACGCGGTGAACATATTTTTACAGGCGCGCGGACCGACCAAATCCGGGTTTTACCCTACCCTACTTTCGCTTTGGTATTTTGGCCAAAATCTCAAAATATGTAAAATAAAACAGTTTCAATACATCACATACATGTATACAATGCCTGTAAACCCAATTAGATGATTCCAGTTCCACCTTGTCAAAGCATACTACCATTTAAACACAATCACAAGTTTATTTAGGGACTATTTGAGTGTATCCTATTTTGGTTCGTGGAGGCATTTAGTGGTTTGTAACCTTAAGACAACCCTTTCCCCCCATTTTAATTGATTTAAACACTTATTTGACAACTACTATGTATATACAACTCCAAATGATGACTTTCCAGACTGAAATGACATGATTTCTCAAAATTTTGACAAGAGAGAGTAAGCGCCTTTAACGCAATTTCTTGGATTCTGCTGGCCATATTGTATGAATCTGGCTATTTAAACAGTTGCAGTTTTGTATAAACCTTACATTGGGCAATTATTTTATGTTGGGTGCTTAATTATGTGACTATTCCTCATATATATACACAATAACCCAGGTCTGATACCTAAATAAGGTCAAAATTGGTATGAAAATGTCATTTTGTGGAGGAAAAATCTTCATTTTTTTCTAAAATTTTCACCCCAAAACACATTTTTTTTCACATTTGAGACAAATTTCACTGAAAAATGGAATAAAACCCACAGAAAAATGTATTTCTAACCATTTAAAGTCAAAATATTGAAAATATACATTTCAATTTTTTGGGTCATTTCTTAAGGTCACAAACCACTAAATAAATTTGTTCTTTAGCTCAATGTAAAGTTACAATAGTCAGTCCCAGGTTGATACATGTTAAAGTCTATGGCCAGGTGGCAGACATATATCAATGAAAAGAAGGGGCTACCAGCTTTAAGAAAATACAAAAAAAACAGGGGGTCACGTATCATATAAGAAAAATTTTGTCCGTCCAACGCGGTGAACATATTTTTACAGGCGCGCGGACCGACCAAATCCGGGTTTTACCCTACCCTACTTTCGCTTTGGTATTTTGGCCAAAATCTCAAAATATGTAAAATAAAACAGTTTCAATACATCACATACATGTATACAATGCCTGTAAACCCAATTAGATGATTCCAGTTCCACCTTGTCAAAGCATACTACCATTTAAACACAATCACAAGTTTATTTAGGGACTATTTGAGTGTATCCTATTTTGGTTCGTGGAGGCATTTAGTGGTTTGTAACCTTAAGACAACCCTTTTCCCCCATTTTAATTGATTTAAACACTTATTTGACAACTACTATGTATATACAACTCCAAATGATGACTTTCCAGACTGAAATGACATGATTTCTCAAAATTTTGACAAGAGAGAGTAAGCGCCTTTAACGCAATTTCTTGGATTCTGCTGGCCATATTGTATGAATCTGGCTATTTAAACAGTTGCAGTTTTGTATAAACCTTACATTGGGCAATTATTTTATGTTGGGTGCTTAATTATGTGACTATTCCTCATATATATACACAATAACCCAGGTCTGATACCTAAATAAGGTCAAAATTGGTATGAAAATGTCATTTTGTGGAGGAAAAATCTTCATTTTTTTCTAAAATTTTCACCCCAAAACACATTTTTTTTCACATTTGAGACAAATTTCACTGAAAAATGGAATAAAACCCACAGAAAAATGTATTTCTAACCATTTAAAGTCAAAATATTGAAAATATACATTTCAATTTTTTGGGTCATTTCTTAAGGTCACAAACCACTAAATAAATTTGTTCTTTAGCTCAATGTAAAGTTACAATAGTCAGTCCCAGGTTGATACATGTTAAAGTCTATGGCCAGGTGGCAGACATATATCAATGAAAAGAAGGGGCTACCAGCTTTAAGAAAATACAAAAAAAACAGGGGGTCACGTATCATATAAGAAAAATTTTGTCCGTCCAACGCGGTGAACATATTTTTACAGGCGCGCGGACCGACCAAATCCGGGTTTTACCCTACCCTACTTTCGCTTTGGTATTTTGGCCAAAATCTCAAAATATGTAAAATAAAACAGTTTCAATACATCACATACATGTATACAATGCCTGTAAACCCAATTAGATGATTCCAGTTCCACCTTGTCAAAGCATACTACCATTTAAACACAATCACAAGTTTATTTAGGGACTATTTGAGTGTATCCTATTTTGGTTCGTGGAGGCATTTAGTGGTTTGTAACCTTAAGACAACCCTTTTCCCCCATTTTAATTGATTTAAACACTTATTTGACAACTACTATGTATATACAACTCCAAATGATGACTTTCCAGACTGAAATGACATGATTTCTCAAAATTTTGACAAGAGAGAGTAAGCGCCTTTAACGCAATTTCTTGGATTCTGCTGGCCATATTGTATGAATCTGGCTATTTAAACAGTTGCAGTTTTGTATAAACCTTACATTGGGCAATTATTTTATGTTGGGTGCTTAATTATGTGACTATTCCTCATATATATACACAATAACCCAGGTCTGATACCTAAATAAGGTCAAAATTGGTATGAAAATGTCATTTTGTGGAGGAAAAATCTTCATTTTTTTCTAAAATTTTCACCCCAAAACACATTTTTTTTCACATTTGAGACAAATTTCACTGAAAAATGGAATAAAACCCACAGAAAAATGTATTTCTAACCATTTAAAGTCAAAATATTGAAAATATACATTTCAATTTTTTGGGTCATTTCTTAAGGTCACAAACCACTAAATAAATTTGTTCTTTAGCTCAATGTAAAGTTACAATAGTCAGTCCCAGGTTGATACATGTTAAAGTCTATGGCCAGGTGGCAGACATATATCAATGAAAAGAAGGGGCTACCAGCTTTAAGAAAATACAAAAAAAACAGGGGGTCACGTATCATATAAGAAAAATTTTGTCCGTCCAACGCGGTGAACATATTTTTACAGGCGCGCGGACCGACCAAATCCGGGTTTTACCCTACCCTACTTTCGCTTTGGTATTTTGGCCAAAATCTCAAAATATGTAAAATAAAACAGTTTCAATACATCACATACATGTATACAATGCCTGTAAACCCAATTAGATGATTCCAGTTCCACCTTGTCAAAGCATACTACCATTTAAACACAATCACAAGTTTATTTAGGGACTATTTGAGTGTATCCTATTTTGGTTCGTGGAGGCATTTAGTGGTTTGTAACCTTAAGACAACCCTTTTCCCCCATTTTAATTGATTTAAACACTTATTTGACAACTACTATGTATATACAACTCCAAATGATGACTTTCCAGACTGAAATGACATGATTTCTCAAAATTTTGACAAGAGAGAGTAAGCGCCTTTAACGCAATTTCTTGGATTCTGCTGGCCATATTGTATGAATCTGGCTATTTAAACAGTTGCAGTTTTGTATAAACCTTACATTGGGCAATTATTTTATGTTGGGTGCTTAATTATGTGACTATTCCTCATATATATACACAATAACCCAGGTCTGATACCTAAATAAGGTCAAAATTGGTATGAAAATGTCATTTTGTGGAGGAAAAATCTTCATTTTTTTCTAAAATTTTCACCCCAAAACACATTTTTTTTCACATTTGAGACAAATTTCACTGAAAAATGGAATAAAACCCACAGAAAAATGTATTTCTAACCATTTAAAGTCAAAATATTGAAAATATACATTTCAATTTTTTGGGTCATTTCTTAAGACAACCCTTTTCCCCCATTTTAATTGATTTAAACACTTATTTGACAACTACTATGTATATACAACTCCAAATGATGACTTTCCAGACTGAAATGACATGATTTCTCAAAATTTTGACAAGAGAGAGTAAGCGCCTTTAACGCAATTTCTTGGATTCTGCTGGCCATATTGTATGAATCTGGCTATTTAAACAGTTGCAGTTTTGTATAAACCTTACATTGGGCAATTATTTTATGTTGGGTGCTTAATTATGTGACTATTCCTCATATATATACACAATAACCCAGGTCTGATACCTAAATAAGGTCAAAATTGGTATGAAAATGTCATTTTGTGGAGGAAAAATCTTCATTTTTTTCTAAAATTTTCACCCCAAAACACATTTTTTTTCACATTTGAGACAAATTTCACTGAAAAATGGAATAAAACCCACAGAAAAATGTATTTCTAACCATTTAAAGTCAAAATATTGAAAATATACATTTCAATTTTTTGGGTCATTTCTTAAGGTCACAAACCACTAAATAAATTTGTTCTTTAGCTCAATGTAAAGTTACAATAGTCAGTCCCAGGTTGATACATGTTAAAGTCTATGGCCAGGTGGCAGACATATATCAATGAAAAGAAGGGGCTACCAGCTTTAAGAAAATACAAAAAAAACAGGGGGTCACGTATCATATAAGAAAAATTTTGTCCGTCCAACGCGGTGAACATATTTTTACAGGCGCGCGGACCGACCAAATCCGGGTTTTACCCTACCCTACTTTCGCTTTGGTATTTTGGCCAAAATCTCAAAATATGTAAAATAAAACAGTTTCAATACATCACATACATGTATACAATGCCTGTAAACCCAATTAGATGATTCCAGTTCCACCTTGTCAAAGCATACTACCATTTAAACACAATCACAAGTTTATTTAGGGACTATTTGAGTGTATCCTATTTTGGTTCGTGGAGGCATTTAGTGGTTTGTAACCTTAAGACAACCCTTTTCCCCCATTTTAATTGATTTAAACACTTATTTGACAACTACTATGTATATACAACTCCAAATGATGACTTTCCAGACTGAAATGACATGATTTCTCAAAATTTTGACAAGAGAGAGTAAGCGCCTTTAACGCAATTTCTTGGATTCTGCTGGCCATATTGTATGAATCTGGCTATTTAAACAGTTGCAGTTTTGTATAAACCTTACATTGGGCAATTATTTTATGTTGGGTGCTTAATTATGTGACTATTCCTCATATATATACACAATAACCCAGGTCTGATACCTAAATAAGGTCAAAATTGGTATGAAAATGTCATTTTGTGGAGGAAAAATCTTCATTTTTTTCTAAAATTTTCACCCCAAAACACATTTTTTTTCACATTTGAGACAAATTTCACTGAAAAATGGAATAAAACCCACAGAAAAATGTATTTCTAACCATTTAAAGTCAAAATATTGAAAATATACATTTCAATTTTTTGGGTCATTTCTTAAGGTCACAAACCACTAAATAAATTTGTTCTTTAGCTCAATGTAAAGTTACAATAGTCAGTCCCAGGTTGATACATGTTAAAGTCTATGGCCAGGTGGCAGACATATATCAATGAAAAGAAGGGGCTACCAGCTTTAAGAAAATACAAAAAAAACAGGGGGTCACGTATCATATAAGAAAAATTTTGTCCGTCCAACGCGGTGAACATATTTTTACAGGCGCGCGGACCGACCAAATCCGGGTTTTACCCTACCCTACTTTCGCTTTGGTATTTTGGCCAAAATCTCAAAATATGTAAAATAAAACAGTTTCAATACATCACATACATGTATACAATGCCTGTAAACCCAATTAGATGATTCCAGTTCCACCTTGTCAAAGCATACTACCATTTAAACACAATCACAAGTTTATTTAGGGACTATTTGAGTGTATCCTATTTTGGTTCGTGGAGGCATTTAGTGGTTTGTAACCTTAAGACAACCCTTTTCCCCCATTTTAATTGATTTAAACACTTATTTGACAACTACTATGTATATACAACTCCAAATGATGACTTTCCAGACTGAAATGACATGATTTCTCAAAATTTTGACAAGAGAGAGTAAGCGCCTTTAACGCAATTTCTTGGATTCTGCTGGCCATATTGTATGAATCTGGCTATTTAAACAGTTGCAGTTTTGTATAAACCTTACATTGGGCAATTATTTTATGTTGGGTGCTTAATTATGTGACTATTCCTCATATATATACACAATAACCCAGGTCTGATACCTAAATAAGGTCAAAATTGGTATGAAAATGTCATTTTGTGGAGGAAAAATCTTCATTTTTTTCTAAAATTTTCACCCCAAAACACATTTTTTTTCACATTTGAGACAAATTTCACTGAAAAATGGAATAAAACCCACAGAAAAATGTATTTCTAACCATTTAAAGTCAAAATATTGAAAATATACATTTCAATTTTTTGGGTCATTTCTTAAGACAACCCTTTTCCCCCATTTTAATTGATTTAAACACTTATTTGACAACTACTATGTATATACAACTCCAAATGATGACTTTCCAGACTGAAATGACATGATTTCTCAAAATTTTGACAAGAGAGAGTAAGCGCCTTTAACGCAATTTCTTGGATTCTGCTGGCCATATTGTATGAATCTGGCTATTTAAACAGTTGCAGTTTTGTATAAACCTTACATTGGGCAATTATTTTATGTTGGGTGCTTAATTATGTGACTATTCCTCATATATATACACAATAACCCAGGTCTGATACCTAAATAAGGTCAAAATTGGTATGAAAATGTCATTTTGTGGAGGAAAAATCTTCATTTTTTTCTAAAATTTTCACCCCAAAACACATTTTTTTTCACATTTGAGACAAATTTCACTGAAAAATGGAATAAAACCCACAGAAAAATGTATTTCTAACCATTTAAAGTCAAAATATTGAAAATATACATTTCAATTTTTTGGGTCATTTCTTAAGGTCACAAACCACTAAATAAATTTGTTCTTTAGCTCAATGTAAAGTTACAATAGTCAGTCCCAGGTTGATACATGTTAAAGTCTATGGCCAGGTGGCAGACATATATCAATGAAAAGAAGGGGCTACCAGCTTTAAGAAAATACAAAAAAAACAGGGGGTCACGTATCATATAAGAAAAATTTTGTCCGTCCAACGCGGTGAACATATTTTTACAGGCGCGCGGACCGACCAAATCCGGGTTTTACCCTACCCTACTTTCGCTTTGGTATTTTGGCCAAAATCTCAAAATATGTAAAATAAAACAGTTTCAATACATCACATACATGTATACAATGCCTGTAAACCCAATTAGATGATTCCAGTTCCACCTTGTCAAAGCATACTACCATTTAAACACAATCACAAGTTTATTTAGGGACTATTTGAGTGTATCCTATTTTGGTTCGTGGAGGCATTTAGTGGTTTGTAACCTTAAGACAACCCTTTTCCCCCATTTTAATTGATTTAAACACTTATTTGACAACTACTATGTATATACAACTCCAAATGATGACTTTCCAGACTGAAATGACATGATTTCTCAAAATTTTGACAAGAGAGAGTAAGCGCCTTTAACGCAATTTCTTGGATTCTGCTGGCCATATTGTATGAATCTGGCTATTTAAACAGTTGCAGTTTTGTATAAACCTTACATTGGGCAATTATTTTATGTTGGGTGCTTAATTATGTGACTATTCCTCATATATATACACAATAACCCAGGTCTGATACCTAAATAAGGTCAAAATTGGTATGAAAATGTCATTTTGTGGAGGAAAAATCTTCATTTTTTTCTAAAATTTTCACCCCAAAACACATTTTTTTTCACATTTGAGACAAATTTCACTGAAAAATGGAATAAAACCCACAGAAAAATGTATTTCTAACCATTTAAAGTCAAAATATTGAAAATATACATTTCAATTTTTTGGGTCATTTCTTAAGGTCACAAACCACTAAATAAATTTGTTCTTTAGCTCAATGTAAAGTTACAATAGTCAGTCCCAGGTTGATACATGTTAAAGTCTATGGCCAGGTGGCAGACATATATCAATGAAAAGAAGGGGCTACCAGCTTTAAGAAAATACAAAAAAAACAGGGGGTCACGTATCATATAAGAAAAATTTTGTCCGTCCAACGCGGTGAACATATTTTTACAGGCGCGCGGACCGACCAAATCCGGGTTTTACCCTACCCTACTTTCGCTTTGGTATTTTGGCCAAAATCTCAAAATATGTAAAATAAAACAGTTTCAATACATCACATACATGTATACAATGCCTGTAAACCCAATTAGATGATTCCAGTTCCACCTTGTCAAAGCATACTACCATTTAAACACAATCACAAGTTTATTTAGGGACTATTTGAGTGTATCCTATTTTGGTTCGTGGAGGCATTTAGTGGTTTGTAACCTTAAGACAACCCTTTTCCCCCATTTTAATTGATTTAAACACTTATTTGACAACTACTATGTATATACAACTCCAAATGATGACTTTCCAGACTGAAATGACATGATTTCTCAAAATTTTGACAAGAGAGAGTAAGCGCCTTTAACGCAATTTCTTGGATTCTGCTGGCCATATTGTATGAATCTGGCTATTTAAACAGTTGCAGTTTTGTATAAACCTTACATTGGGCAATTATTTTATGTTGGGTGCTTAATTATGTGACTATTCCTCATATATATACACAATAACCCAGGTCTGATACCTAAATAAGGTCAAAATTGGTATGAAAATGTCATTTTGTGGAGGAAAAATCTTCATTTTTTTCTAAAATTTTCACCCCAAAACACATTTTTTTTCACATTTGAGACAAATTTCACTGAAAAATGGAATAAAACCCACAGAAAAATGTATTTCTAACCATTTAAAGTCAAAATATTGAAAATATACATTTCAATTTTTTGGGTCATTTCTTAAGACAACCCTTTTCCCCCATTTTAATTGATTTAAACACTTATTTGACAACTACTATGTATATACAACTCCAAATGATGACTTTCCAGACTGAAATGACATGATTTCTCAAAATTTTGACAAGAGAGAGTAAGCGCCTTTAACGCAATTTCTTGGATTCTGCTGGCCATATTGTATGAATCTGGCTATTTAAACAGTTGCAGTTTTGTATAAACCTTACATTGGGCAATTATTTTATGTTGGGTGCTTAATTATGTGACTATTCCTCATATATATACACAATAACCCAGGTCTGATACCTAAATAAGGTCAAAATTGGTATGAAAATGTCATTTTGTGGAGGAAAAATCTTCATTTTTTTCTAAAATTTTCACCCCAAAACACATTTTTTTTCACATTTGAGACAAATTTCACTGAAAAATGGAATAAAACCCACAGAAAAATGTATTTCTAACCATTTAAAGTCAAAATATTGAAAATATACATTTCAATTTTTTGGGTCATTTCTTAAGGTCACAAACCACTAAATAAATTTGTTCTTTAGCTCAATGTAAAGTTACAATAGTCAGTCCCAGGTTGATACATGTTAAAGTCTATGGCCAGGTGGCAGACATATATCAATGAAAAGAAGGGGCTACCAGCTTTAAGAAAATACAAAAAAAACAGGGGGTCACGTATCATATAAGAAAAATTTTGTCCGTCCAACGCGGTGAACATATTTTTACAGGCGCGCGGACCGACCAAATCCGGGTTTTACCCTACCCTACTTTCGCTTTGGTATTTTGGCCAAAATCTCAAAATATGTAAAATAAAACAGTTTCAATACATCACATACATGTATACAATGCCTGTAAACCCAATTAGATGATTCCAGTTCCACCTTGTCAAAGCATACTACCATTTAAACACAATCACAAGTTTATTTAGGGACTATTTGAGTGTATCCTATTTTGGTTCGTGGAGGCATTTAGTGGTTTGTAACCTTAAGACAACCCTTTTCCCCCATTTTAATTGATTTAAACACTTATTTGACAACTACTATGTATATACAACTCCAAATGATGACTTTCCAGACTGAAATGACATGATTTCTCAAAATTTTGACAAGAGAGAGTAAGCGCCTTTAACGCAATTTCTTGGATTCTGCTGGCCATATTGTATGAATCTGGCTATTTAAACAGTTGCAGTTTTGTATAAACCTTACATTGGGCAATTATTTTATGTTGGGTGCTTAATTATGTGACTATTCCTCATATATATACACAATAACCCAGGTCTGATACCTAAATAAGGTCAAAATTGGTATGAAAATGTCATTTTGTGGAGGAAAAATCTTCATTTTTTTCTAAAATTTTCACCCCAAAACACATTTTTTTTCACATTTGAGACAAATTTCACTGAAAAATGGAATAAAACCCACAGAAAAATGTATTTCTAACCATTTAAAGTCAAAATATTGAAAATATACATTTCAATTTTTTGGGTCATTTCTTAAGGTCACAAACCACTAAATAAATTTGTTCTTTAGCTCAATGTAAAGTTACAATAGTCAGTCCCAGGTTGATACATGTTAAAGTCTATGGCCAGGTGGCAGACATATATCAATGAAAAGAAGGGGCTACCAGCTTTAAGAAAATACAAAAAAAACAGGGGGTCACGTATCATATAAGAAAAATTTTGTCCGTCCAACGCGGTGAACATATTTTTACAGGCGCGCGGACCGACCAAATCCGGGTTTTACCCTACCCTACTTTCGCTTTGGTATTTTGGCCAAAATCTCAAAATATGTAAAATAAAACAGTTTCAATACATCACATACATGTATACAATGCCTGTAAACCCAATTAGATGATTCCAGTTCCACCTTGTCAAAGCATACTACCATTTAAACACAATCACAAGTTTATTTAGGGACTATTTGAGTGTATCCTATTTTGGTTCGTGGAGGCATTTAGTGGTTTGTAACCTTAAGACAACCCTTTTCCCCCATTTTAATTGATTTAAACACTTATTTGACAACTACTATGTATATACAACTCCAAATGATGACTTTCCAGACTGAAATGACATGATTTCTCAAAATTTTGACAAGAGAGAGTAAGCGCCTTTAACGCAATTTCTTGGATTCTGCTGGCCATATTGTATGAATCTGGCTATTTAAACAGTTGCAGTTTTGTATAAACCTTACATTGGGCAATTATTTTATGTTGGGTGCTTAATTATGTGACTATTCCTCATATATATACACAATAACCCAGGTCTGATACCTAAATAAGGTCAAAATTGGTATGAAAATGTCATTTTGTGGAGGAAAAATCTTCATTTTTTTCTAAAATTTTCACCCCAAAACACATTTTTTTTCACATTTGAGACAAATTTCACTGAAAAATGGAATAAAACCCACAGAAAAATGTATTTCTAACCATTTAAAGTCAAAATATTGAAAATATACATTTCAATTTTTTGGGTCATTTCTTAAGGTCACAAACCACTAAATAAATTTGTTCTTTAGCTCAATGTAAAGTTACAATAGTCAGTCCCAGGTTGATACATGTTAAAGTCTATGGCCAGGTGGCAGACATATATCAATGAAAAGAAGGGGCTACCAGCTTTAAGAAAATACAAAAAAAACAGGGGGTCACGTATCATATAAGAAAAATTTTGTCCGTCCAACGCGGTGAACATATTTTTACAGGCGCGCGGACCGACCAAATCCGGGTTTTACCCTACCCTACTTTCGCTTTGGTATTTTGGCCAAAATCTCAAAATATGTAAAATAAAACAGTTTCAATACATCACATACATGTATACAATGCCTGTAAACCCAATTAGATGATTCCAGTTCCACCTTGTCAAAGCATACTACCATTTAAACACAATCACAAGTTTATTTAGGGACTATTTGAGTGTATCCTATTTTGGTTCGTGGAGGCATTTAGTGGTTTGTAACCTTAAGACAACCCTTTTCCCCCATTTTAATTGATTTAAACACTTATTTGACAACTACTATGTATATACAACTCCAAATGATGACTTTCCAGACTGAAATGACATGATTTCTCAAAATTTTGACAAGAGAGAGTAAGCGCCTTTAACGCAATTTCTTGGATTCTGCTGGCCATATTGTATGAATCTGGCTATTTAAACAGTTGCAGTTTTGTATAAACCTTACATTGGGCAATTATTTTATGTTGGGTGCTTAATTATGTGACTATTCCTCATATATATACACAATAACCCAGGTCTGATACCTAAATAAGGTCAAAATTGGTATGAAAATGTCATTTTGTGGAGGAAAAATCTTCATTTTTTTCTAAAATTTTCACCCCAAAACACATTTTTTTTCACATTTGAGACAAATTTCACTGAAAAATGGAATAAAACCCACAGAAAAATGTATTTCTAACCATTTAAAGTCAAAATATTGAAAATATACATTTCAATTTTTTGGGTCATTTCTTAAGACAACCCTTTTCCCCCATTTTAATTGATTTAAACACTTATTTGACAACTACTATGTATATACAACTCCAAATGATGACTTTCCAGACTGAAATGACATGATTTCTCAAAATTTTGACAAGAGAGAGTAAGCGCCTTTAACGCAATTTCTTGGATTCTGCTGGCCATATTGTATGAATCTGGCTATTTAAACAGTTGCAGTTTTGTATAAACCTTACATTGGGCAATTATTTTATGTTGGGTGCTTAATTATGTGACTATTCCTCATATATATACACAATAACCCAGGTCTGATACCTAAATAAGGTCAAAATTGGTATGAAAATGTCATTTTGTGGAGGAAAAATCTTCATTTTTTTCTAAAATTTTCACCCCAAAACACATTTTTTTTCACATTTGAGACAAATTTCACTGAAAAATGGAATAAAACCCACAGAAAAATGTATTTCTAACCATTTAAAGTCAAAATATTGAAAATATACATTTCAATTTTTTGGGTCATTTCTTAAGGTCACAAACCACTAAATAAATTTGTTCTTTAGCTCAATGTAAAGTTACAATAGTCAGTCCCAGGTTGATACATGTTAAAGTCTATGGCCAGGTGGCAGACATATATCAATGAAAAGAAGGGGCTACCAGCTTTAAGAAAATACAAAAAAAACAGGGGGTCACGTATCATATAAGAAAAATTTTGTCCGTCCAACGCGGTGAACATATTTTTACAGGCGCGCGGACCGACCAAATCCGGGTTTTACCCTACCCTACTTTCGCTTTGGTATTTTGGCCAAAATCTCAAAATATGTAAAATAAAACAGTTTCAATACATCACATACATGTATACAATGCCTGTAAACCCAATTAGATGATTCCAGTTCCACCTTGTCAAAGCATACTACCATTTAAACACAATCACAAGTTTATTTAGGGACTATTTGAGTGTATCCTATTTTGGTTCGTGGAGGCATTTAGTGGTTTGTAACCTTAAGACAACCCTTTTCCCCCATTTTAATTGATTTAAACACTTATTTGACAACTACTATGTATATACAACTCCAAATGATGACTTTCCAGACTGAAATGACATGATTTCTCAAAATTTTGACAAGAGAGAGTAAGCGCCTTTAACGCAATTTCTTGGATTCTGCTGGCCATATTGTATGAATCTGGCTATTTAAACAGTTGCAGTTTTGTATAAACCTTACATTGGGCAATTATTTTATGTTGGGTGCTTAATTATGTGACTATTCCTCATATATATACACAATAACCCAGGTCTGATACCTAAATAAGGTCAAAATTGGTATGAAAATGTCATTTTGTGGAGGAAAAATCTTCATTTTTTTCTAAAATTTTCACCCCAAAACACATTTTTTTTCACATTTGAGACAAATTTCACTGAAAAATGGAATAAAACCCACAGAAAAATGTATTTCTAACCATTTAAAGTCAAAATATTGAAAATATACATTTCAATTTTTTGGGTCATTTCTTAAGGTCACAAACCACTAAATAAATTTGTTCTTTAGCTCAATGTAAAGTTACAATAGTCAGTCCCAGGTTGATACATGTTAAAGTCTATGGCCAGGTGGCAGACATATATCAATGAAAAGAAGGGGCTACCAGCTTTAAGAAAATACAAAAAAAACAGGGGGTCACGTATCATATAAGAAAAATTTTGTCCGTCCAACGCGGTGAACATATTTTTACAGGCGCGCGGACCGACCAAATCCGGGTTTTACCCTACCCTACTTTCGCTTTGGTATTTTGGCCAAAATCTCAAAATATGTAAAATAAAACAGTTTCAATACATCACATACATGTATACAATGCCTGTAAACCCAATTAGATGATTCCAGTTCCACCTTGTCAAAGCATACTACCATTTAAACACAATCACAAGTTTATTTAGGGACTATTTGAGTGTATCCTATTTTGGTTCGTGGAGGCATTTAGTGGTTTGTAACCTTAAGACAACCCTTTTCCCCCATTTTAATTGATTTAAACACTTATTTGACAACTACTATGTATATACAACTCCAAATGATGACTTTCCAGACTGAAATGACATGATTTCTCAAAATTTTGACAAGAGAGAGTAAGCGCCTTTAACGCAATTTCTTGGATTCTGCTGGCCATATTGT
This sequence comes from Spisula subtruncata, assembly GCA_963678985.1. Classification (NCBI taxonomy): domain Eukaryota; kingdom Metazoa; phylum Mollusca; class Bivalvia; order Venerida; family Mactridae; genus Spisula; species Spisula subtruncata. Next base: position 15,098 of record CAVMCB010000023.1, on the reverse strand, counting down.
ATGAATCTGGCTATTTAAACAGTTGCAGTTTTGTATAAACCTTACATTGGGCAATTATTTTATGTTGGGTGCTTAATTATGTGACTATTCCTCATATATATACACAATAACCCAGGTCTGATACCTAAATAAGGTCAAAATTGGTATGAAAATGTCATTTTGTGGAGGAAAAATCTTCATTTTTTTCTAAAATTTTCACCCCAAAACACATTTTTTTTCACATTTGAGACAAATTTCACTGAAAAATGGAATAAAACCCACAGAAAAATGTATTTCTAACCATTTAAAGTCAAAATATTGAAAATATACATTTCAATTTTTTGGGTCATTTCTTAAGGTCACAAACCACTAAATAAATTTGTTCTTTAGCTCAATGTAAAGTTACAATAGTCAGTCCCAGGTTGATACATGTTAAAGTCTATGGCCAGGTGGCAGACATATATCAATGAAAAGAAGGGGCTACCAGCTTTAAGAAAATACAAAAAAAACAGGGGGTCACGTATCATATAAGAAAAATTTTGTCCGTCCAACGCGGTGAACATATTTTTACAGGCGCGCGGACCGACCAAATCCGGGTTTTACCCTACCCTACTTTCGCTTTGGTATTTTGGCCAAAATCTCAAAATATGTAAAATAAAACAGTTTCAATACATCACATACATGTATACAATGCCTGTAAACCCAATTAGATGATTCCAGTTCCACCTTGTCAAAGCATACTACCATTTAAACACAATCACAAGTTTATTTAGGGACTATTTGAGTGTATCCTATTTTGGTTCGTGGAGGCATTTAGTGGTTTGTAACCTTAAGACAACCCTTTTCCCCCATTTTAATTGATTTAAACACTTATTTGACAACTACTATGTATATACAACTCCAAATGATGACTTTCCAGACTGAAATGACATGATTTCTCAAAATTTTGACAAGAGAGAGTAAGCGCCTTTAACGCAATTTCTTGGATTCTGCTGGCCATATTGTATGAATCTGGCTATTTAAACAGTTGCAGTTTTGTATAAACCTTACATTGGGCAATTATTTTATGTTGGGTGCTTAATTATGTGACTATTCCTCATATATATACACAATAACCCAGGTCTGATACCTAAATAAGGTCAAAATTGGTATGAAAATGTCATTTTGTGGAGGAAAAATCTTCATTTTTTTCTAAAATTTTCACCCCAAAACACATTTTTTTTCACATTTGAGACAAATTTCACTGAAAAATGGAATAAAACCCACAGAAAAATGTATTTCTAACCATTTAAAGTCAAAATATTGAAAATATACATTTCAATTTTTTGGGTCATTTCTTAAGGTCACAAACCACTAAATAAATTTGTTCTTTAGCTCAATGTAAAGTTACAATAGTCAGTCCCAGGTTGATACATGTTAAAGTCTATGGCCAGGAAGCAGACATATATCAATGAAAAGAAGGGGCTACCAGCTTTAAGAAAATACAAAAAAAACAGGGGGTCACGTATCATATAAGAAAAATTTTGTCCGTCCAACGCGGTGAACATATTTTTACAGGCGCGCGGACCGACCAAATCCGGGTTTTACCCTACCCTACTTTCGCTTTGGTATTTTGGCCAAAATCTCAAAATATGTAAAATAAAACAGTTTCAATACATCACATACATGTATACAATGCCTGTAAACCCAATTAGATGATTCCAGTTCCACCTTGTCAAAGCATACTACCATTTAAACACAATCACAAGTTTATTTAGGGACTATTTGAGTGTATCCTATTTTGGTTCGTGGAGGCATTTAGTGGTTTGTAACCTTAAGACAACCCTTTTCCCCCATTTTAATTGATTTAAACACTTATTTGACAACTACTATGTATATACAACTCCAAATGATGACTTTCCAGACTGAAATGACATGATTTCTCAAAATTTTGACAAGAGAGAGTAAGCGCCTTTAACGCAATTTCTTGGATTCTGCTGGCCATATTGTATGAATCTGGCTATTTAAACAGTTGCAGTTTTGTATAAACCTTACATTGGGCAATTATTTTATGTTGGGTGCTTAATTATGTGACTATTCCTCATATATATACACAATAACCCAGGTCTGATACCTAAATAAGGTCAAAATTGGTATGAAAATGTCATTTTGTGGAGGAAAAATCTTCATTTTTTTCTAAAATTTTCACCCCAAAACACATTTTTTTTCACATTTGAGACAAATTTCACTGAAAAATGGAATAAAACCCACAGAAAAATGTATTTCTAACCATTTAAAGTCAAAATATTGAAAATATACATTTCAATTTTTTGGGTCATTTCTTAAGGTCACAAACCACTAAATAAATTTGTTCTTTAGCTCAATGTAAAGTTACAATAGTCAGTCCCAGGTTGATACATGTTAAAGTCTATGGCCAGGTGGCAGACATATATCAATGAAAAGAAGGGGCTACCAGCTTTAAGAAAATACAAAAAAAACAGGGGGTCACGTATCATATAAGAAAAATTTTGTCCGTCCAACGCGGTGAACATATTTTTACAGGCGCGCGGACCGACCAAATCCGGGTTTTACCCTACCCTACTTTCGCTTTGGTATTTTGGCCAAAATCTCAAAATATGTAAAATAAAACAGTTTCAATACATCACATACATGTATACAATGCCTGTAAACCCAATTAGATGATTCCAGTTCCACCTTGTCAAAGCATACTACCATTTAAACACAATCACAAGTTTATTTAGGGACTATTTGAGTGTATCCTATTTTGGTTCGTGGAGGCATTTAGTGGTTTGTAACCTTAAGACAACCCTTTTCCCCCATTTTAATTGATTTAAACACTTATTTGACAACTACTATGTATATACAACTCCAAATGATGACTTTCCAGACTGAAATGACATGATTTCTCAAAATTTTGACAAGAGAGAGTAAGCGCCTTTAACGCAATTTCTTGGATTCTGCTGGCCATATTGTATGAATCTGGCTATTTAAACAGTTGCAGTTTTGTATAAACCTTACATTGGGCAATTATTTTATGTTGGGTGCTTAATTATGTGACTATTCCTCATATATATACACAATAACCCAGGTCTGATACCTAAATAAGGTCAAAATTGGTATGAAAATGTCATTTTGTGGAGGAAAAATCTTCATTTTTTTCTAAAATTTTCACCCCAAAACACATTTTTTTTCACATTTGAGACAAATTTCACTGAAAAATGGAATAAAACCCACAGAAAAATGTATTTCTAACCATTTAAAGTCAAAATATTGAAAATATACATTTCAATTTTTTGGGTCATTTCTTAAGGTCACAAACCACTAAATAAATTTGTTCTTTAGCTCAATGTAAAGTTACAATAGTCAGTCCCAGGTTGATACATGTTAAAGTCTATGGCCAGGTGGCAGACATATATCAATGAAAAGAAGGGGCTACCAGCTTTAAGAAAATACAAAAAAAACAGGGGGTCACGTATCATATAAGAAAAATTTTGTCCGTCCAACGCGGTGAACATATTTTTACAGGCGCGCGGACCGACCAAATCCGGGTTTTACCCTACCCTACTTTCGCTTTGGTATTTTGGCCAAAATCTCAAAATATGTAAAATAAAACAGTTTCAATACATCACATACATGTATACAATGCCTGTAAACCCAATTAGATGATTCCAGTTCCACCTTGTCAAAGCATACTACCATTTAAACACAATCACAAGTTTATTTAGGGACTATTTGAGTGTATCCTATTTTGGTTCGTGGAGGCATTTAGTGGTTTGTAACCTTAAGACAACCCTTTTCCCCCATTTTAATTGATTTAAACACTTATTTGACAACTACTATGTATATACAACTCCAAATGATGACTTTCCAGACTGAAATGACATGATTTCTCAAAATTTTGACAAGAGAGAGTAAGCGCCTTTAACGCAATTTCTTGGATTCTGCTGGCCATATTGTATGAATCTGGCTATTTAAACAGTTGCAGTTTTGTATAAACCTTACATTGGGCAATTATTTTATGTTGGGTGCTTAATTATGTGACTATTCCTCATATATATACACAATAACCCAGGTCTGATACCTAAATAAGGTCAAAATTGGTATGAAAATGTCATTTTGTGGAGGAAAAATCTTCATTTTTTTCTAAAATTTTCACCCCAAAACACATTTTTTTTCACATTTGAGACAAATTTCACTGAAAAATGGAATAAAACCCACAGAAAAATGTATTTCTAACCATTTAAAGTCAAAATATTGAAAATATACATTTCAATTTTTTGGGTCATTTCTTAAGGTCACAAACCACTAAATAAATTTGTTCTTTAGCTCAATGTAAAGTTACAATAGTCAGTCCCAGGTTGATACATGTTAAAGTCTATGGCCAGGTGGCAGACATATATCAATGAAAAGAAGGGGCTACCAGCTTTAAGAAAATACAAAAAAAACAGGGGGTCACGTATCATATAAGAAAAATTTTGTCCGTCCAACGCGGTGAACATATTTTTACAGGCGCGCGGACCGACCAAATCCGGGTTTTACCCTACCCTACTTTCGCTTTGGTATTTTGGCCAAAATCTCAAAATATGTAAAATAAAACAGTTTCAATACATCACATACATGTATACAATGCCTGTAAACCCAATTAGATGATTCCAGTTCCACCTTGTCAAAGCATACTACCATTTAAACACAATCACAAGTTTATTTAGGGACTATTTGAGTGTATCCTATTTTGGTTCGTGGAGGCATTTAGTGGTTTGTAACCTTAAGACAACCCTTTTCCCCCATTTTAATTGATTTAAACACTTATTTGACAACTACTATGTATATACAACTCCAAATGATGACTTTCCAGACTGAAATGACATGATTTCTCAAAATTTTGACAAGAGAGAGTAAGCGCCTTTAACGCAATTTCTTGGATTCTGCTGGCCATATTGTATGAATCTGGCTATTTAAACAGTTGCAGTTTTGTATAAACCTTACATTGGGCAATTATTTTATGTTGGGTGCTTAATTATGTGACTATTCCTCATATATATACACAATAACCCAGGTCTGATACCTAAATAAGGTCAAAATTGGTATGAAAATGTCATTTTGTGGAGGAAAAATCTTCATTTTTTTCTAAAATTTTCACCCCAAAACACATTTTTTTTCACATTTGAGACAAATTTCACTGAAAAATGGAATAAAACCCACAGAAAAATGTATTTCTAACCATTTAAAGTCAAAATATTGAAAATATACATTTCAATTTTTTGGGTCATTTCTTAAGGTCACAAACCACTAAATAAATTTGTTCTTTAGCTCAATGTAAAGTTACAATAGTCAGTCCCAGGTTGATACATGTTAAAGTCTATGGCCAGGTGGCAGACATATATCAATGAAAAGAAGGGGCTACCAGCTTTAAGAAAATACAAAAAAAACAGGGGGTCACGTATCATATAAGAAAAATTTTGTCCGTCCAACGCGGTGAACATATTTTTACAGGCGCGCGGACCGACCAAATCCGGGTTTTACCCTACCCTACTTTCGCTTTGGTATTTTGGCCAAAATCTCAAAATATGTAAAATAAAACAGTTTCAATACATCACATACATGTATACAATGCCTGTAAACCCAATTAGATGATTCCAGTTCCACCTTGTCAAAGCATACTACCATTTAAACACAATCACAAGTTTATTTAGGGACTATTTGAGTGTATCCTATTTTGGTTCGTGGAGGCATTTAGTGGTTTGTAACCTTAAGACAACCCTTTTCCCCCATTTTAATTGATTTAAACACTTATTTGACAACTACTATGTATATACAACTCCAAATGATGACTTTCCAGACTGAAATGACATGATTTCTCAAAATTTTGACAAGAGAGAGTAAGCGCCTTTAACGCAATTTCTTGGATTCTGCTGGCCATATTGTATGAATCTGGCTATTTAAACAGTTGCAGTTTTGTATAAACCTTACATTGGGCAATTATTTTATGTTGGGTGCTTAATTATGTGACTATTCCTCATATATATACACAATAACCCAGGTCTGATACCTAAATAAGGTCAAAATTGGTATGAAAATGTCATTTTGTGGAGGAAAAATCTTCATTTTTTTCTAAAATTTTCACCCCAAAACACATTTTTTTTCACATTTGAGACAAATTTCACTGAAAAATGGAATAAAACCCACAGAAAAATGTATTTCTAACCATTTAAAGTCAAAATATTGAAAATATACATTTCAATTTTTTGGGTCATTTCTTAAGGTCACAAACCACTAAATAAATTTGTTCTTTAGCTCAATGTAAAGTTACAATAGTCAGTCCCAGGTTGATACATGTTAAAGTCTATGGCCAGGTGGCAGACATATATCAATGAAAAGAAGGGGCTACCAGCTTTAAGAAAATACAAAAAAAACAGGGGGTCACGTATCATATAAGAAAAATTTTGTCCGTCCAACGCGGTGAACATATTTTTACAGGCGCGCGGACCGACCAAATCCGGGTTTTACCCTACCCTACTTTCGCTTTGGTATTTTGGCCAAAATCTCAAAATATGTAAAATAAAACAGTTTCAATACATCACATACATGTATACAATGCCTGTAAACCCAATTAGATGATTCCAGTTCCACCTTGTCAAAGCATACTACCATTTAAACACAATCACAAGTTTATTTAGGGACTATTTGAGTGTATCCTATTTTGGTTCGTGGAGGCATTTAGTGGTTTGTAACCTTAAGACAACCCTTTTCCCCCATTTTAATTGATTTAAACACTTATTTGACAACTACTATGTATATACAACTCCAAATGATGACTTTCCAGACTGAAATGACATGATTTCTCAAAATTTTGACAAGAGAGAGTAAGCGCCTTTAACGCAATTTCTTGGATTCTGCTGGCCATATTGTATGAATCTGGCTATTTAAACAGTTGCAGTTTTGTATAAACCTTACATTGGGCAATTATTTTATGTTGGGTGCTTAATTATGTGACTATTCCTCATATATATACACAATAACCCAGGTCTGATACCTAAATAAGGTCAAAATTGGTATGAAAATGTCATTTTGTGGAGGAAAAATCTTCATTTTTTTCTAAAATTTTCACCCCAAAACACATTTTTTTTCACATTTGAGACAAATTTCACTGAAAAATGGAATAAAACCCACAGAAAAATGTATTTCTAACCATTTAAAGTCAAAATATTGAAAATATACATTTCAATTTTTTGGGTCATTTCTTAAGGTCACAAACCACTAAATAAATTTGTTCTTTAGCTCAATGTAAAGTTACAATAGTCAGTCCCAGGTTGATACATGTTAAAGTCTATGGCCAGGTGGCAGACATATATCAATGAAAAGAAGGGGCTACCAGCTTTAAGAAAATACAAAAAAAACAGGGGGTCACGTATCATATAAGAAAAATTTTGTCCGTCCAACGCGGTGAACATATTTTTACAGGCGCGCGGACCGACCAAATCCGGGTTTTACCCTACCCTACTTTCGCTTTGGTATTTTGGCCAAAATCTCAAAATATGTAAAATAAAACAGTTTCAATACATCACATACATGTATACAATGCCTGTAAACCCAATTAGATGATTCCAGTTCCACCTTGTCAAAGCATACTACCATTTAAACACAATCACAAGTTTATTTAGGGACTATTTGAGTGTATCCTATTTTGGTTCGTGGAGGCATTTAGTGGTTTGTAACCTTAAGACAACCCTTTTCCCCCATTTTAATTGATTTAAACACTTATTTGACAACTACTATGTATATACAACTCCAAATGATGACTTTCCAGACTGAAATGACATGATTTCTCAAAATTTTGACAAGAGAGAGTAAGCGCCTTTAACGCAATTTCTTGGATTCTGCTGGCCATATTGTATGAATCTGGCTATTTAAACAGTTGCAGTTTTGTATAAACCTTACATTGGGCAATTATTTTATGTTGGGTGCTTAATTATGTGACTATTCCTCATATATATACACAATAACCCAGGTCTGATACCTAAATAAGGTCAAAATTGGTATGAAAATGTCATTTTGTGGAGGAAAAATCTTCATTTTTTTCTAAAATTTTCACCCCAAAACACATTTTTTTTCACATTTGAGACAAATTTCACTGAAAAATGGAATAAAACCCACAGAAAAATGTATTTCTAACCATTTAAAGTCAAAATATTGAAAATATACATTTCAATTTTTTGGGTCATTTCTTAAGGTCACAAACCACTAAATAAATTTGTTCTTTAGCTCAATGTAAAGTTACAATAGTCAGTCCCAGGTTGATACATGTTAAAGTCTATGGCCAGGTGGCAGACATATATCAATGAAAAGAAGGGGCTACCAGCTTTAAGAAAATACAAAAAAAACAGGGGGTCACGTATCATATAAGAAAAATTTTGTCCGTCCAACGCGGTGAACATATTTTTACAGGCGCGCGGACCGACCAAATCCGGGTTTTACCCTACCCTACTTTCGCTTTGGTATTTTGGCCAAAATCTCAAAATATGTAAAATAAAACAGTTTCAATACATCACATACATGTATACAATGCCTGTAAACCCAATTAGATGATTCCAGTTCCACCTTGTCAAAGCATACTACCATTTAAACACAATCACAAGTTTATTTAGGGACTATTTGAGTGTATCCTATTTTGGTTCGTGGAGGCATTTAGTGGTTTGTAACCTTAAGACAACCCTTTTCCCCCATTTTAATTGATTTAAACACTTATTTGACAACTACTATGTATATACAACTCCAAATGATGACTTTCCAGACTGAAATGACATGATTTCTCAAAATTTTGACAAGAGAGAGTAAGCGCCTTTAACGCAATTTCTTGGATTCTGCTGGCCATATTGTATGAATCTGGCTATTTAAACAGTTGCAGTTTTGTATAAACCTTACATTGGGCAATTATTTTATGTTGGGTGCTTAATTATGTGACTATTCCTCATATATATACACAATAACCCAGGTCTGATACCTAAATAAGGTCAAAATTGGTATGAAAATGTCATTTTGTGGAGGAAAAATCTTCATTTTTTTCTAAAATTTTCACCCCAAAACACATTTTTTTTCACATTTGAGACAAATTTCACTGAAAAATGGAATAAAACCCACAGAAAAATGTATTTCTAACCATTTAAAGTCAAAATATTGAAAATATACATTTCAATTTTTTGGGTCATTTCTTAAGGTCACAAACCACTAAATAAATTTGTTCTTTAGCTCAATGTAAAGTTACAATAGTCAGTCCCAGGTTGATACATGTTAAAGTCTATGGCCAGGTGGCAGACATATATCAATGAAAAGAAGGGGCTACCAGCTTTAAGAAAATACAAAAAAAACAGGGGGTCACGTATCATATAAGAAAAATTTTGTCCGTCCAACGCGGTGAACATATTTTTACAGGCGCGCGGACCGACCAAATCCGGGTTTTACCCTACCCTACTTTCGCTTTGGTATTTTGGCCAAAATCTCAAAATATGTAAAATAAAACAGTTTCAATACATCACATACATGTATACAATGCCTGTAAACCCAATTAGATGATTCCAGTTCCACCTTGTCAAAGCATACTACCATTTAAACACAATCACAAGTTTATTTAGGGACTATTTGAGTGTATCCTATTTTGGTTCGTGGAGGCATTTAGTGGTTTGTAACCTTAAGACAACCCTTTTCCCCCATTTTAATTGATTTAAACACTTATTTGACAACTACTATGTATATACAACTCCAAATGATGACTTTCCAGACTGAAATGACATGATTTCTCAAAATTTTGACAAGAGAGAGTAAGCGCCTTTAACGCAATTTCTTGGATTCTGCTGGCCATATTGTATGAATCTGGCTATTTAAACAGTTGCAGTTTTGTATAAACCTTACATTGGGCAATTATTTTATGTTGGGTGCTTAATTATGTGACTATTCCTCATATATATACACAATAACCCAGGTCTGATACCTAAATAAGGTCAAAATTGGTATGAAAATGTCATTTTGTGGAGGAAAAATCTTCATTTTTTTCTAAAATTTTCACCCCAAAACACATTTTTTTTCACATTTGAGACAAATTTCACTGAAAAATGGAATAAAACCCACAGAAAAATGTATTTCTAACCATTTAAAGTCAAAATATTGAAAATATACATTTCAATTTTTTGGGTCATTTCTTAAGACAACCCTTTTCCCCCATTTTAATTGATTTAAACACTTATTTGACAACTACTATGTATATACAACTCCAAATGATGACTTTCCAGACTGAAATGACATGATTTCTCAAAATTTTGACAAGAGAGAGTAAGCGCCTTTAACGCAATTTCTTGGATTCTGCTGGCCATATTGTATGAATCTGGCTATTTAAACAGTTGCAGTTTTGTATAAACCTTACATTGGGCAATTATTTTATGTTGGGTGCTTAATTATGTGACTATTCCTCATATATATACACAATAACCCAGGTCTGATACCTAAATAAGGTCAAAATTGGTATGAAAATGTCATTTTGTGGAGGAAAAATCTTCATTTTTTTCTAAAATTTTCACCCCAAAACACATTTTTTTTCACATTTGAGACAAATTTCACTGAAAAATGGAATAAAACCCACAGAAAAATGTATTTCTAACCATTTAAAGTCAAAATATTGAAAATATACATTTCAATTTTTTGGGTCATTTCTTAAGGTCACAAACCACTAAATAAATTTGTTCTTTAGCTCAATGTAAAGTTACAATAGTCAGTCCCAGGTTGATACATGTTAAAGTCTATGGCCAGGTGGCAGACATATATCAATGAAAAGAAGGGGCTACCAGCTTTAAGAAAATACAAAAAAAACAGGGGGTCACGTATCATATAAGAAAAATTTTGTCCGTCCAACGCGGTGAACATATTTTTACAGGCGCGCGGACCGACCAAATCCGGGTTTTACCCTACCCTACTTTCGCTTTGGTATTTTGGCCAAAATCTCAAAATATGTAAAATAAAACAGTTTCAATACATCACATACATGTATACAATGCCTGTAAACCCAATTAGATGATTCCAGTTCCACCTTGTCAAAGCATACTACCATTTAAACACAATCACAAGTTTATTTAGGGACTATTTGAGTGTATCCTATTTTGGTTCGTGGAGGCATTTAGTGGTTTGTAACCTTAAGACAACCCTTTTCCCCCATTTTAATTGATTTAAACACTTATTTGACAACTACTATGTATATACAACTCCAAATGATGACTTTCCAGACTGAAATGACATGATTTCTCAAAATTTTGACAAGAGAGAGTAAGCGCCTTTAACGCAATTTCTTGGATTCTGCTGGCCATATTGTATGAATCTGGCTATTTAAACAGTTGCAGTTTTGTATAAACCTTACATTGGGCAATTATTTTATGTTGGGTGCTTAATTATGTGACTATTCCTCATATATATACACAATAACCCAGGTCTGATACCTAAATAAGGTCAAAATTGGTATGAAAATGTCATTTTGTGGAGGAAAAATCTTCATTTTTTTCTAAAATTTTCACCCCAAAACACATTTTTTTTCACATTTGAGACAAATTTCACTGAAAAATGGAATAAAACCCACAGAAAAATGTATTTCTAACCATTTAAAGTCAAAATATTGAAAATATACATTTCAATTTTTTGGGTCATTTCTTAAGGTCACAAACCACTAAATAAATTTGTTCTTTAGCTCAATGTAAAGTTACAATAGTCAGTCCCAGGTTGATACATGTTAAAGTCTATGGCCAGGTGGCAGACATATATCAATGAAAAGAAGGGGCTACCAGCTTTAAGAAAATACAAAAAAAACAGGGGGTCACGTATCATATAAGAAAAATTTTGTCCGTCCAACGCGGTGAACATATTTTTACAGGCGCGCGGACCGACCAAATCCGGGTTTTACCCTACCCTACTTTCGCTTTGGTATTTTGGCCAAAATCTCAAAATATGTAAAATAAAACAGTTTCAATACATCACATACATGTATACAATGCCTGTAAACCCAATTAGATGATTCCAGTTCCACCTTGTCAAAGCATACTACCATTTAAACACAATCACAAGTTTATTTAGGGACTATTTGAGTGTATCCTATTTTGGTTCGTGGAGGCATTTAGTGGTTTGTAACCTTAAGACAACCCTTTTCCCCCATTTTAATTGATTTAAACACTTATTTGACAACTACTATGTATATACAACTCCAAATGATGACTTTCCAGACTGAAATGACATGATTTCTCAAAATTTTGACAAGAGAGAGTAAGCGCCTTTAACGCAATTTCTTGGATTCTGCTGGCCATATTGTATGAATCTGGCTATTTAAACAGTTGCAGTTTTGTATAAACCTTACATTGGGCAATTATTTTATGTTGGGTGCTTAATTATGTGACTATTCCTCATATATATACACAATAACCCAGGTCTGATACCTAAATAAGGTCAAAATTGGTATGAAAATGTCATTTTGTGGAGGAAAAATCTTCATTTTTTTCTAAAATTTTCACCCCAAAACACATTTTTTTTCACATTTGAGACAAATTTCACTGAAAAATGGAATAAAACCCACAGAAAAATGTATTTCTAACCATTTAAAGTCAAAATATTGAAAATATACATTTCAATTTTTTGGGTCATTTCTTAAGGTCACAAACCACTAAATAAATTTGTTCTTTAGCTCAATGTAAAGTTACAATAGTCAGTCCCAGGTTGATACATGTTAAAGTCTATGGCCAGGTGGCAGACATATATCAATGAAAAGAAGGGGCTACCAGCTTTAAGAAAATACAAAAAAAACAGGGGGTCACGTATCATATAAGAAAAATTTTGTCCGTCCAACGCGGTGAACATATTTTTACAGGCGCGCGGACCGACCAAATCCGGGTTTTACCCTACCCTACTTTCGCTTTGGTATTTTGGCCAAAATCTCAAAATATGTAAAATAAAACAGTTTCAATACATCACATACATGTATACAATGCCTGTAAACCCAATTAGATGATTCCAGTTCCACCTTGTCAAAGCATACTACCATTTAAACACAATCACAAGTTTATTTAGGGACTATTTGAGTGTATCCTATTTTGGTTCGTGGAGGCATTTAGTGGTTTGTAACCTTAAGACAACCCTTTTCCCCCATTTTAATTGATTTAAACACTTATTTGACAACTACTATGTATATACAACTCCAAATGATGACTTTCCAGACTGAAATGACATGATTTCTCAAAATTTTGACAAGAGAGAGTAAGCGCCTTTAACGCAATTTCTTGGATTCTGCTGGCCATATTGTATGAATCTGGCTATTTAAACAGTTGCAGTTTTGTATAAACCTTACATTGGGCAATTATTTTATGTTGGGTGCTTAATTATGTGACTATTCCTCATATATATACACAATAACCCAGGTCTGATACCTAAATAAGGTCAAAATTGGTATGAAAATGTCATTTTGTGGAGGAAAAATCTTCATTTTTTTCTAAAATTTTCACCCCAAAACACATTTTTTTTCACATTTGAGACAAATTTCACTGAAAAATGGAATAAAACCCACAGAAAAATGTATTTCTAACCATTTAAAGTCAAAATATTGAAAATATACATTTCAATTTTTTGGGTCATTTCTTAAGGTCACAAACCACTAAATAAATTTGTTCTTTAGCTCAATGTAAAGTTACAATAGTCAGTCCCAGGTTGATACATGTTAAAGTCTATGGCCAGGTGGCAGACATATATCAATGAAAAGAAGGGGCTACCAGCTTTAAGAAAATACAAAAAAAACAGGGGGTCACGTATCATATAAGAAAAATTTTGTCCGTCCAACGCGGTGAACATATTTTTACAGGCGCGCGGACCGACCAAATCCGGGTTTTACCCTACCCTACTTTCGCTTTGGTATTTTGGCCAAAATCTCAAAATATGTAAAATAAAACAGTTTCAATACATCACATACATGTATACAATGCCTGTAAACCCAATTAGATGATTCCAGTTCCACCTTGTCAAAGCATACTACCATTTAAACACAATCACAAGTTTATTTAGGGACTATTTGAGTGTATCCTATTTTGGTTCGTGGAGGCATTTAGTGGTTTGTAACCTTAAGACAACCCTTTTCCCCCATTTTAATTGATTTAAACACTTATTTGACAACTACTATGTATATACAACTCCAAATGATGACTTTCCAGACTGAAATGACATGATTTCTCAAAATTTTGACAAGAGAGAGTAAGCGCCTTTAACGCAATTTCTTGGATTCTGCTGGCCATATTGTATGAATCTGGCTATTTAAACAGTTGCAGTTTTGTATAAACCTTACATTGGGCAATTATTTTATGTTGGGTGCTTAATTATGTGACTATTCCTCATATATATACACAATAACCCAGGTCTGATACCTAAATAAGGTCAAAATTGGTATGAAAATGTCATTTTGTGGAGGAAAAATCTTCATTTTTTTCTAAAATTTTCACCCCAAAACACATTTTTTTTCACATTTGAGACAAATTTCACTGAAAAATGGAATAAAACCCACAGAAAAATGTATTTCTAACCATTTAAAGTCAAAATATTGAAAATATACATTTCAATTTTTTGGGTCATTTCTTAAGGTCACAAACCACTAAATAAATTTGTTCTTTAGCTCAATGTAAAGTTACAATAGTCAGTCCCAGGTTGATACATGTTAAAGTCTATGGCCAGGTGGCAGACATATATCAATGAAAAGAAGGGGCTACCAGCTTTAAGAAAATACAAAAAAAACAGGGGGTCACGTATCATATAAGAAAAATTTTGTCCGTCCAACGCGGTGAACATATTTTTACAGGCGCGCGGACCGACCAAATCCGGGTTTTACCCTACCCTACTTTCGCTTTGGTATTTTGGCCAAAATCTCAAAATATGTAAAATAAAACAGTTTCAATACATCACATACATGTATACAATGCCTGTAAACCCAATTAGATGATTCCAGTTCCACCTTGTCAAAGCATACTACCATTTAAACACAATCACAAGTTTATTTAGGGACTATTTGAGTGTATCCTATTTTGGTTCGTGGAGGCATTTAGTGGTTTGTAACCTGGATA
>CAVMCB010000022.1:0-59171 GCA_963678985.1 Spisula subtruncata | reverse complement strand
TCTGACCATATTTTTTTTCGCTGAAACCATTTGAGCAAAATAAAGCCACTAGTCCTTAAATGATAAGAGATAATAAAAAAATCAGACAATTGAAAGCGGTGCTATGGTTAACGGATTTAAAAACGCGACACTTGGGTATGTTGGTATATTTTAGAAAAGCGAGTTCCTATATCAAATATCTTGATATTTCCGTAAAGGTGAATTCAATGTCGTCATTTTGATACCAAATGTATTAAAATCCAACAGGTATTACATAAATTATAGCGTGAATAAGACATTGGTCCAGAAAACGAAAGTAACATCTTTATTGGCGTATCGAGTGCACTGCTGAATAACAAAGTCGAATGTTTAGGCTACGTAAGGATAGTCTTAACTTTATACAAATATTATAAATTAAATGGAATAAATGACATACGTGTATCCAATTATTTAAAATGTGTCTATATCGTACCAGAACGCGAACCATATTCCCAGAAATAGAAATCTCCTAACGTTGCAATTGGTTATTAAGGATGGTGTGATTACATTGATTTTATTCCATAAAAATGAATACATTTGATTTCACTGAAATGATCCCTGATTAACACATGTGTAACACTCACATGTCACAACATGATGAGTATTTAATACAGTTCATCAAAGTGTTAAAATAGGCAGTGTCCTCCACCAGCATTCCTAACAGCAACACATCGCTGTCTCATAGAACTGCACAATGTTCGAATAAATGCCTAAGGGATCTGTCGCCATTCCATCTGCAGTGCAACTTGGAGGTCATGTACTGTGTTAAGATGACTTAGCCGAATTCGTGGCTTCAGATAGTACCATAAATGGATCCATTCGACCTCGTAGGTTTTAAATGTGTCCTAATGACATAATAAGCGCTACAAAAACATCGAACTAAATTTAGCCATGGTGCTTCCGTCAAACATAAGACCGCGCAATTAATTTGAATACATCGATCGGCGCAATACCTATTGCCAAATGGTCAGAATGCGACTTTCGTTTTCTGGATCGACTTATTGATTGTACAATATATTTATTAATACTCATCTGATTTTTATTATTTTGGTACCAAAATGACGGCAATAAATAGATCCTTAACTTGCATTATTCAAATAAAGGCATTAACATGAACCGTTTGCAAAAATACAACATACCCCAGTGTCGCGTTTTTAAATCCGTTTAGTATATATAGAAACATCAAAACACTAAAGGCAATAAAACATGAACAGCGTACAAATTACTAGCTCTGCATGAATGTGGTCCCGGTCAAACTGATGAATATCAAAGATATAATCATACCGTCCCTGGCAAATATCGAATAAACGTGATTGTATGTTGCATAATAAAAAGCATTAAAGTGTAATGCGTCTGAATTACAAATATAATTCAGCAGCACATTTACCATTGCCAATTATTATGTTTGCCAAGTCTTATGTCTGAAAGTCAAACACGGGTTACACAAATACTTGACTGGCATTTGCATTCGGAATGAACACGTGATGGCTGTCCTTGCTGTATGGTATCGTTTGTTGAGTATACACATGAGTTTGCTTGGTAACTATACTCCGGTTGCTGACATTAATGCACTTTACATAGTCAGAAAGTAAATGGTAAAACAAAACAAAAAACATACACATATAAGAAAAAGTAAACTAGCATCTGTGAACACCGACTGGTTAGCGACAGCGACATTTTAGCGGACAAGTGAAATTATTAAAAGTGTAGTCATTTACAAGGTTGAAGAATTATAACAGTGTGAGACATGGAACCTCTTCTGTCAGACTTCTAAAACAGATTGTGTTCTCCTTATTGTTCTTGTTTACGAGATGTATGAAGGTCCATAATGAGAAGGGATATATGCTGTCGGGCGTGAATGAAGCATTATCATAGAGAAGCCAATATATAATACTGTCATGGTGTTTATGTATATGCGATCATTAGCGACCGATAACCAGTCTTGCACACATCTATCCATTCACAGGTATTGATTCCATTAAGTAAGTACATTTAAAGAAATCTTTCATCTGTTCTGAAATAATCGGAAGTAACAAGGATATAATCACGTGATAGAACAGTTTGTATTGCTATATAATTACAGCGTATCGGAATATTTGAATGACATTTCCTTTTACTCAATCCAATGTGTAGTTAACAACACCCTAGAAGTTCGTTTCTCTAAGCACGCAATGAAAACTACGGAGTAATTAAGGTTCCCTGGAAATGTAATCTGCACTGAGTTGAGATTATTACATTTATACAAATGTCAATTATTGACATACTTTTTATTAGGAGACACCCTACAAAACAACTCATCACTCGACTTCCGGAACCAACACCATTTTATTTTTTTGTATTGATTGTTATAATGTAAAGTTAGATTTTAAGCACCTCGTACCAAAAACATATGTTTCCATTCGCATCCGCTTACAAAATATGTATTTCTTTCTTCTAACCTTGGTTCAACATGCTTACTTATTTCAAAGACGTTGGTATCCCCTTTATGCATTGAATCCATACAATGTTAAAATGTATTTTAATTCAAAATACTGTAGTTTTCTTCAAAAAGAGTTTATTCTTACATTACCAAATTGTATATGATCGCTAAACCTTCTTTATTACGAGCATATGTTTATCCATACACGTCATCTTGCATTCTTGCGACGACAGCGTGCTACATGACCATGCTACATGTATAATAGCTACTTGATATATTTGATAGTCAATTTTAGTGACCGACGTTACTACACCAAGAATACTAATGCAATCATCTGAACATACCGATACGTTATACCGTACCAAATGAATTATCATATTCACTTTACACTAGGCTGGCTTAGCATTTAGAAACTTAAAAGTTTATAGGACCTTCTACACAGTAAGTATCTCTTTGTCGGTAATACTAGTAACGCATCTACGTGTCTGCTCAATATCCAAACCTCATACATTTAGCACAAGAAACAATGCTCGTACTAAATTGTTTGCTACATGCAATGTAAAAATCCTCTTGCATATAACATTTTGCATTTTTTCTAGATCATCTCCTGATACAGAACAATTGCAAAACATGCAAATTAAGTATGGCGATTTGCGCTGAACTGCTTTTACCTCTTTTTCATTTAATTTTTAAGATAAAACTGTAGTAGTCCTTGCTGAAATTATACTTGTACGAAAAAAGTATTCTCTCGAATTGAATACAAAACTATACCTTATTAGCGGTTATAGTAAATAGAATGTATATCCAACTTGTAGACAAAAATATATTATGAATTCTCAATGATTTGCATGTACGAAATATTTGAACGGCGAATTCTGACCATGTCTACGTGTCAATTCTCTCAGATTTTCCCTGTTATAAGCTGCTTGATTGTCGATCAGATGACCTGAAATGATATAGAAGCGATCGAAAATGACTTCATACAACTGGTTACATATAATGATGATATATTGTTTATACAAGCACTGGTATAGTTTGCGTCACGTCAACTGTGGATCATGAGTGAGTGGTTATATTTTACAATTATACTGTATTTGGATAGTCTCGAATGGTATGAATTGATACCCGAACAAAACTATAAAGATATATTTGAATATGTGAACACAAATTAGTCCAGCAATAATGTCTCCAAAAATCGAGTAATCATTAATTTTTGGAGAAAGTTGCCAAACTTGGTATATACATTGGGCAAACATATTGGAAATTTTTTTTCATGAGACCCATCTCGTATCTGCCATTATGGTTGCCATGGCAACCATTTTTAAAGATGGCCGCCAAAAACGAAAAATCGGTGTATATCTTCTATATCGCATGATAACAACGTTATTATGAGTAATTGTAAAGTATTTTTGTTAGAAAAACTTAACCAACATCTGACTTTTACCTTTAACCGAAAAATGTTTTTGAAATATCCAAAATGGCCGACAAAATGGCCGCCAAATTAGAAATAATCTGTATAATAGTCTTTAGGTATACTGATACTATATTTTTAACAGTTCTAGAAAAAAAATCTGGTTAAATGTATTCCAGTTTAATTATTGATTAGTGGATAAAGCAGGTATTTTATTCTAGGGAGGTAAATTTCAATATAAATAAGCCTCGATCTGAGAAAAGGGCCCATAATGACATTGACATGAAATTGAGAAAATTGAGTTTTTAAGTTATGTCATCATTTTCTGCGAATTTTAGAACAGGGCACAAAATGCACATAAATGTTTTATGTTATATCCTGTCACACAATTGTTGCCTTGTAACATACTTAATTGGGAGTTCTATGCTAACACTTGAGACCAATATTTTTGGGGTAAATCATGAGAAACTACAAACAAAAGTGAGGATTTTTGGAATTGGCCGACCACAATGTCAATTATAGTAGTATTTTATTGAAAACCCCTGCAATATAAGTGTAGTATCTTGTAGTATTATATATCATACGAAATTATCAGCTATTGATCAAGATACGATATTTTGGGGTAAAATACTTCAAAATGAAAACAAAAATGATGATTCTTGGAATCAGTTCACTGTAATGTCGTTTATTATGGTATTTGATTATAAATCAATAGGATGGACACATATTGTCTTCCTTCTTATGATATTACTAAGCTGGTGCCTAAATGTTATGTATTTTAAGACATTTATATCGCAAAAACATTGGAAATGTAAACAAAAGTGAGGATTTTAGGAATCAATTGGCCACGATGTCATTTAAAATCGTATGATTTAGAAAACAACTGCAATTAGTTTGTAGTGACTTAAAGTTTAGTATATCAAATAATATATTATCATTTATGATTACTGAATGCTATTTTGGGGTAAAATCGTACAAAATATAAACTAAAATGGTGATTTTTGCAAAAAGGTTTACTACAATGGCACCAATCACACTATTTAGTTATAAATCACTACGACAGACATATATGCAGTTTTTCCTCTTAAGATAATAATAATCTAGTTTTCAAAATGACTTGCGTCTTGGGATATATTTGGGGTGAAACAGTCCAAAATATAAATAAAAGTGAGGATTTTTGGAATATAATGATCACAATGTCATAACGCCACAAACTGTGCTATTTTATAATTAATCACTACGATAGGCACATGTTGTCTTTTCGCATAAGAAATAAATAATCTGTTCTAAAAGTTGTTTATATGTTTTCTTTTTTGGGGTAAAATATTACTAACTATAAACAGAAATTAAGTATTTCTGGAATCAGAAGACCACACACTTATTAATCATCGTATTCGTCAATAACTCACTGCATTTGGTTGGTAGTAACAATTTGCTTAATACATCAAAACATTTATGTATGAAATAACTTGTGTAAAATGCAATTCTTTGGAAAAATATAAATGAAACAACCTACTCCAAGCAGTTATGTATCAGGCAATGATGTGTACCACAAAAAGCCGTTATCTACCAAAGTCATTGCAAGACAGGAATAAAACACAACGTGTCGCCAAGAAAGGAATTTCTGACGAGGAATTGCTGTGCCCGACCAAACAAGGTATCTTTAGTGTCAGGATAAAAATGTTCAGTAAGACCTAGGCATAATGATGAAAACTACACAGGCATGGAATCTCTGCATATTGCATTTTGAGTAGATCATATTGTTTGAGATGGCTTTACCTGGTCATATTTTCAAATACTAGTACCTGGAGTGGCCCGGACATTTTCGAAAATATACAGGGCTTCAAGTCTGCTAATCAAATGAGGTTAACACTACATGTGGGTCCCATTTCCTTGATTACTGTTACAAAATTTGTTAAGTATTACACTCTAAGGTCACCATCTCATATATTTTTGTTAACATTGCATTGTTTGAAATATTCGAAAAACACCCACTGAAGTTCCACAACAAGAAACTATGAAATTCCATGAAAAGTTGAAAATCATATTTTCATGTCGGCCAAATAATCTGGCGCACAATACGCTATGTATTCTTCAGACAAGCTACATTTACAGCAATTGCCATCATAATATCTCATTCAAAGCAATTTGATAGTAAACTGATACTCTCATAAAGTAACTATGACGTTGACCCCCTAATGCTCCACTTATATATGAGCCGTAATCCAGGAAAACCTGCTGTCTTGACATCATGTAATTACTGTATAAAACAAGGTTTTGAAAAGGCTCTAAAATAAGTGAAAAATGTATATATCTCTTGATTCTACTTTAGGTAATTTATCCATATAGTACTATATCTTAGCTTTAAATTGCCTCATAAATTATGTTGAAACTATATACTTTGTTGCCATGGTTACCAATTTCGGAAAAATACTTCAATTTAAAAAAACTGACACTAAGCTTTTTAAAACACCAGTAGCCTTTCTCTTAATGCAACATGTTTCTTTTATGATTTATAGTTTAAAAATCAGAACATAATTCTAAAATGTGACACTATTTTGAACATTTTATGTCAAGAATTAATCATATTGTGTAATTACGAAGTACTTTTTACAGTCAAATACCGTTAGAATGGCGTTCGCGACGTCAGACAAAAAACTCGGAATATGGACTTTACGAAAACAGCTGTAACTTCCTCAAAACTCAAGATATTTACACAATTTCTTTTGAATTATGCTTCATTGACATTAGTCATTATAACTATGAAACATCACAAAAATATGTTTCTTGTCAAAATAGCTGGTTAACCTGGAGACTGGGTCATAAATATAACATAGTAAACTCAAGGTTTGTCCGTTTATAAAACTGGATCCGGTCATAGCTTAAACAGTTTTGAAGCTAGGTTAATGAAACTTGGTATGTGGATACGGATTAATAAGCAGATTATTCATGTCAATGTGTGTTTTATTCAGACAACAATTGTGGTTGCCATGGTAACAAAAATATAGAAAACCAAACAGGGTGCTTATATATTGCTTGTAATTCGTAATAAATTGTTATTATTAAGCAAACACTGACTGTTTATTTTAGCAACGTTGACCTTGACCCCATTTACACCTATTTTATTGGAAAGTATCTTCGCGAAAGCTATATATAGATCACGTTTCATTCATATATGTCATTCCGGACTAAATATAGTCAGCGGAAACCGATTTTCTATTTTTAGTAACAGTGACCTTGACCCCAAATGTCCCATTTTTTATCCGAATGTGTATCATCCTACAAGCAACGTATATAGCAAGTTTCATTCAAATATCTCATTCTTAACGGAAGTTATTGAGCAAAAACTGATTTTCTATTTTTAGTAACAGTGACCTAGATATTGACCCCACGAATCAAACTTTTTTTTTTTGGTGGAGTATTGAGTCAAGCTACTTATACATCAAGTTTCATCACGTTATGCAATTCTAAACTGAATTTATTGGGCGAAAACCGCCATTTGATCAATTTGGCGGTCATTTTGAAAACCGTTGCTATGGCAACCAAAGAAAATATTTTGAGTGGGTCTCATGAAAAAAATGTTTCAAATGGACCAAGGAACAGTTGAACCAAGTTTGGTATCTTTCTCCAAAAATTAATGTTTAGTGGACATTATTGCTGGACTAAATACTCAAATTGGAAATTGCACACGAACGTTTACAAGATTCGTTCATTTGGTACTATAAGGGGTGATTTTGGCCCAACTTCCGATTTTCATGAAACTTTTGTCATTCAAATGTATGCACATCCCGACTTTGATTTTGATATTTTTATTGATAACTTGCAATTTTTGTTGCCAAAGCAACCATTCCTTTTAATTACTCATAAATGCCAAAATGCGCGCTATACAGTACGGCTCGCGAATATGTTCCATGTATTCGAGAAATACCTCTAACGATTAACGCATAACGCCCGTTTAAACGTTAATCAGGAACCGATAAACGTTAAAGCGATTGACCAATCAAATCGGCGCATTTTCGTTACTCAGGAACGTGTAATCGAGAAACCGTGTAAAACCGTGATTTTTCGTGCAAAAGCGTTATTTTTCGTGTAGACCGTTTTTTATCGTTTAGAACCGTTATTTTTCGTTTATTACCGATAATTTTCGTGCATATCCGTTAATTCGTCTGTATAGGCGAGATTTTTCGTTTATAAGCCTTTATTTTCGTGTTTATGTATGAGTGAATAGATCTAGCTTTTAGATCAATTTGAATTCATAGTAGATCTATATAGTATAGACTATCCATGACAGAAACTAATGTTAGTATGATATTAAACATATACGGATAAGATCTATCTTGATTCGCTTATACGGAGTATACTTATAATATATATAAAGTTTGGTGATATCAATATTATATTTAAGTGTACGCCCTACTGGACTATTTACTCTTTGTAAAGTCCGTTACTGTATGTATACACGTTTTAAATTATAAATTGCCATTTTCGTGTTATGGATTTCGTTCAATAAAAGATCCGATTGGAATTTTCTGTGGAAGAGTTGACGTACTGGCAGGCCTAAAATTTAGAAAATTGGAATACAAGATTGTGCTAGACTGTTCGGTGTAACAGGAGAAGAATGTGTTCCGGAATACGTACAGTGATAATCAAAACCTCCCAAGCGTCTGCGCACCTTGAAATTTCCGGTGTCGACGTGCGTTTGTTATTACGATAAATATGTTATTTCAATCATGGATTTACGACTTGATACATCTGATGACGACGAATAAGGGTTGCATTGAGGCAACCATTGACACAGGTAAGTCATATGAATCCTGTTGTCTAAACTAGTTGACAATGTAGGCTCTAGGTGACATTGATCAGTTGATGGGAAATTACTGTGACCAAAATCAAGCCAGCCGCCACTAATGCCGCCAGTAAGAAATTTTTTGTAAAGTGCATATAACGACACGAAATTTTGTAATATGCGGTCCGCTAAAAAATGTACTTCTTTTTTTTCAAACCCATGATCAAAGACCCATAGACTCTTAAATAAGGAATGTGACGGAACAAATCAAGTACCATATTGAAGCTTCTATACAGACTTTCAACAGAATGTGTCCGATATATCCGAGAAAAACCGAAAATGGTTTATAAGTCGCTGATATGAGTAAAAATCGTAGTATAAACCAAATTCGATGACCCCCTAGATCCTCAAATAAGGAATGTGACACAAAAAGTCAGGTACCATATTATAGTTATTAAATAGACATACAACATTATGTATGCAATATATGTGTTTCTTGGCCCTGGAAGTTCAAGAAAAGACTAAAATGGTTCATAAGTCGCTAAAATTAGTAAAAAAAACAGAGTCCAACACAAGATCAATGGCCCCTATTTCCTTTAATACGGAATGTGACGCAATAAGTCAGGTACCACAACGAAGCTAACATAAAGACATTCAAAATTATGAAAGCGAAGTATTTGTATCTTGGCCCTGGATGGTCGAGAAAAGCCTAAAATGGTTCATAGGTCGCGAAATATAGTAAAAAACATAGTTTAGCCCCTGATCAACGGCCCCTAGTTCCTATAATAGGGAATGTGACGCAACAAATCAGTTACCATATTGAAGCTACCATATAGACCTACCAAATTATGCATGCCATTTATTTGTAGCTTGTCCCTGGATGTTCGATAAAAGCCTAAAATGGTTCATAAGTAGCAAAATTTGTTAAAAAATGTAGTTCAACCCCAGATCAATGACCCCTAGACCCTATAATAGGGAATGTGACGCAAAAGGTCGGGTACCATATTGAAGCTATCATATATACCTACAAACTTATATATCCAATTTATTTCTAACTTGGCCATGGATGTTCGATAAAAGCCTAAAATGGTTCATAAGTCGCAAAATTTGTTAAAAAATGTAGTTCAACCCCAGATCAATGACCCCTAGACCCTATAATAGGGAATGTGACGCAACAGGTCGGATACCATATTGAAGCTATCATATATACCTACAAACTTATATATCCAATTTATTTCTAACTTGGCCATGGATGTTCGATAAAAGCCTAAAATGGTTCATCAGTCGCGAAAATTAGTAAAAAACACAGTTCAACCCCTAATCAATGGCCCCTAGACCCTATAATAGGGAATTTGACGAAACAAGTATGGTACCATATTGAAGCTATTATATATAGCTACAAACTTATGTATCCAATTTATCTCTAGCTTGGCCATGCATGTTCGATAAAAGCCAAAAATGGTTCATCAGTCGCGAAATATGGTAAAAAAACATAGTGAAACGTGGTTCAACCCCTGAACCATGACCCCTAGACCGTATAATAGGGAATGTGACGCAACAAGTCGGGTACCATATTGAAGCTATTATACATACCTACAAACTTATGTATTCAATTTATCTTTAGCTTGGCCATGCATGTTCGATAAAAGCCAAAAATGGTTCATCAGTCGCCTAAGTAAGTGAAAAAAGAAAGTTCAACCCCTGATCAATGGCCCCTAGACCCTATAATAGGGAATGTGACGCAACAAGTCGGGTACCACACTGAAGCTATCATATATACCTATAAACTTATGTATCCAATTTATTTCTAGCTTGGCCATGGATGATCGGTAAAAGCCTAAAATGGTCATCAGTTGCTAAACATAGTGTAAAACATACTGACACGTAGTTCAACCCCTAATCAATGGCCCCTAGACCATATAATAGGGAATGTGACGCAACAAGTTGGGTACCATATTGAAGCTATTATATTTACCTACAAACTTATGTATCCAATTTATTTCTAGCTTGGCCATGGATGTTCGATTAAAGCCCTAAATGGTTCATCAGTCGCGAAAAATAGTAAAAAAACACAGTTCAACCCCCGATCAATGGCCCCTAGACCCTATAATAGGGAATGTGACGCAACTAGTCAGGTTCCATATTGGAGCTATCATATATGTCTACAAATGTATGTATCCAATTTATTTCTAGCTTGGCCATGGATGTTCGATAAAAGCCAAAAATGGTTCATCAGTCGCGAAATATAGTAAAAAAACAAAGTTCAACCCCTGATCAATGGCCCCTAGACCCTATAATAGGGAATGTGACAAAACAAGTATGGTACCATATTGAAGCTAGCATATATACCTACAAACTTATGTATCCAATTTATTTCTAGCTTGGCCATGGATGTTCGATAAAAGCTTACAATGGTTCATAAGTCGCGAAATTTGGTAAAAAAACATAGTGAAACGTAGTTCAACCCCTGATCCATGACCCCTAGACCGTATAATAGGGAATGTGACGCAACAAGTCGGGTACCACATTGAAGCTATCATATATACCTATAAACTTATGTATCCAATTGATTTCTAGCTTGGCCATGGATGATCGATAAAAGCCTAAAATGGTTCACCAGTTGCTAAACATAGTGTAAAAACATACTGAAACGTAGTTTGACCCCTAATCAATGGTCCCTAGACCCTATAATAGGGAATGTGACGCAACAAGTCGGGTACCATATTGAAGCTATTATATATACCTACAAATTTATGTATCCAATTTATCTCTAGCTTGGCCATGCATGTTCGATAAAAGCCAAAAATGGTTCATCAGTCGCGAAAGTAAGTGAAAAAAGAAAGTTCAACCTCTGATCAATGGTCCCTAGACCCTATAATAGGGAATGTGACACAACAAGCCGGGTACCACATTGAAGCTATCATATATACCTACAAAGTTATGCATCCAATTTATTTCTAGCTTGGCCATGGATGATCGGTAAAAGCCTAAAATGGTCATCAGTTGCTAAACATAGTGTAAAACATACTGACACGTAGTTCAACCCCTAATCAATGGCCCCTAGACCATATAATAGGGAATGTGACGCAACAAGTTGGGTACCATATTGAAGCTATTATATTTACCTACAAACTTATGTATCCAATGTATTTCTAGCTTGGCCATGGATGTTCGATTAAAGCCCTAAATGGTTCATCAGTCGCGAAAAATAGTAAAAAAACACAGTTCAACCCCCGATCAATGGCCCCTAGACCCTATAATAGGGAATGTGACGCAACTAGTCAGGTTCCATATTGGAGCTATCATATATGTCTACAAATGTATGTATCCAATTTATTTCTAGCTTGGCCATGGATGTTCGATAAAAGCCAAAAATGGTTCATCAGTCGCGAAATATAGTAAAAAAACAAAGTTCAACCCCTGATCAATGGCCCCTAGACCCTATAATAGGGAATGTGACAAAACAAGTATGGTACCATATTGAAGCTAGCATATATACCTACAAACTTATGTATCCAATTTATTTCTAGCTTGGCCATGGATGTTCGATAAAAGCTTACAATGGTTCATAAGTCGCGAAATTTGGTAAAAAAACATAGTGAAACGTAGTTCAACCCCTGATCCATGACCCCTAGACCGTATAATAGGGAATGTGACGCAACAAGTCGGGTACCACATTGAAGCTATCATATATACCTATAAACTTATGTATCCAATTGATTTCTAGCTTGGCCATGGATGATCGATAAAAGCCTAAAATGGTTCACCAGTTGCTAAACATAGTGTAAAAACATACTGAAACGTAGTTTGACCCCTAATCAATGGTCCCTAGACCCTATAATAGGGAATGTGACGCAACAAGTCGGGTACCATATTGAAGCTATTATATATACCTACAAACTTATGTATTCAATTTATCTCTAGCTTGGCCATGCATGTTCGATAAAAGCCAAAAATGGTTCATCAGTCGCGAAAGTAAGTGAAAAAAGAAAGTTCAACCTCTGATCAATGGTCCCTAGACCCTATAATAGGGAATGTGACACAACAAGCCGGGTACCACATTGAAGCTATCATATATACCTACAAAGTTATGCATCCAATTTATTTATAGCTTGGCCATGCATGTTCGATAAAAGCCTAAAATTGTTCATTATAAGTCGCGAAATTTGTTTAAAAAAAAACAAATAAAATAGTAAATTTTACATTAACAAAACTTCATTCATGGAAGCGAATTTTGCTTAATATACTCGTACATATATAAATTTGGTTTATTACGTGGTAACTGGAAATTAATCAGTTCAAGCAGGTGTTCCGGGGGCATGCTCCCCCTGTGACAATTTTATAAACAATGGATCAATCTGGTGCATTGTGTGTGTTCTGAGATCACTTATTTGGTATAAAAACAGGAGATATTTTATTACTGAATACATGTACATGCAATTTAAGTTCTTAGATCAATCATAATTTAAAAAATGCCTGCGCAAATAAATTGCCCGATTTGAGATTGAAGCGTAAGGTGAAGACGTGTGTTTTAAGAGCTTTATAAAAAAGTTTATATATAATTGACAACTTATCAATTATAGGAGATGGGACGTTATATCACAAATTATTTTGTTTTCGAGCGAAGGGGCAAAACAATGTTTTTACGTTTTCACCTAGAATTGAAGGCAAATTACCTATGACGATACATGTATGTATTAGACCGTTAATTATAATTTTCGTCTGATTTGGGGGGGGGGGTATGTTGAAGTCATTTACAATAACAGCCACATCTTTCGTGAATCATTTATCATTTAAAATATTATAATATCTGCCGAGGTAAGGGCAGTAGTTTAACAGAGGCAAGTGGCGACCGGTCGTTGTTTTTCTACGTATGTGAATGTTTCATATTTTAAAAAGGAGCGGGATTTATATAAGTGTTTTCAAACTTGTTTCCCAATCCTTCATAGCTTATATTTGATTACCACATGTAGTAAAAAAAGTTATTGAATAAATATTGTTTAAACTAACAGAGGCAAGTGATGGATAGATTTTACCTTTTTCTATTGAGCTATCTGATTCGCTAGTGTACGTCTATAAACCTTAAGACACGTCTATAGGTATTTCTTCTGAGAAACACCAAAAGAGATCGTACAAGAAATATCAGTTTAGACACCAGTGGAAATGAAAACAAAATTTTCCGGCAAAGTAACAACGAGCACAAGAAGGTAAGAAGTACAGACAAATGTGAAAGTGTCTCCCAATACTAACTGCCCCGTTTGCAAACAGCGAACTATCTGCAAGTCGGGGAAAATTGGAGACGGATATTTACGTGTACATCCAGACCTACCAGAGGCAAGCTCCGATGTTCTTCGAATTTCATTATTTAAATTGTTCAAGCGTAATTTAATGCCTCTCGTTTCACGGTAGTAATCCAGTACATATACAAGGCAAACAAAGAAACATACATTAAGCACATAGGAAGATGGCGTACATTTAGGGTATATCTAGTTACATCTTCCCAAACCAAGTCGAACTATATTAACTAAGTTTGACCTGGTTTGGACAGGTCAAATTACTGTTATTAGATTGACAGGAACCTGACACATATTACACGGAAGACTATCGGTATTCAATGATATTTTGCAGAGAGAAATACACATATTTACGATACATTCTTAACGTTCTAACGAGTTCATTTAAAGGAGTCGTTCTTATTGCATCCATGGTAACTAAACGCCATAAAGAGTTATCTGGAACAAATTTGACGCCTCATCCAGGAAAGTGCCAAACTAACCAATGAATTTCAAAATTTCATAAGAGTGTTATCTATCAGGTAGTTGTCCAAACGTAATACTCTAAGGAAGAGGTACACCAAATTTCGAGACACGCTTGTTTTCTCTCGCTTATCTATAGAATTATGTCCCTCATTACATTCTACATAGTACTTCTCTTTAATATTTAAAAAAACTTTGTTGCCATGAGGGTAAAAGAGAAGAGAAGCCAGATTCCCTTTAATGATGATCGCCAAGCCAGGGAATTGCAGGTTCCATGATTTGTTTCGTCTCCCGCACCTGAAGCGAACGCTCTACCACTAGGCTATGGAGGAGGCGGAGGAGGATTAGCATTGCATATACATGTATCAGGTATGTATAATTATTCCAATGAGTGCAATGTTACAAAAATCCATTTTATAGAAAAGTACAAATAGGCAAGACACCCTCCCCCACTGATGAGCATTGGATTTAGCGACACCATTTCTTTTGACACCAATGTAACTTACCGTAGCCCTGATATACACGTATAATAAGCGGCTAACCGGTCCTCTGACATGGTATATGAAGATATTCGTTTCATTACATGAAAGCAAGGTGCAGGGGTCTATGATCTGGAGTTTACTAAATAATCGAGTATACCTTCTTCAAAGTTCAATACATTAATATACCTGATATTCTCATAAAAATGCGATGTCAGGTTATGGTCAAAATGTATTGAACGCCGCACGTATATTGTATTTTCATTAAATTTCGCGACTTATGAACACTTTTATGCAGTTGTCAAGATAAAAATATATCTGTTACATAATGTAGTAGGAATATATGGTACATGTAGCTTCACTATTGTAACGTTACCTGTCTTATGTGTCACATTCCATGTTATAGGACCGGGGTTGAACTATGTTTTTCACTAAATTTACCGACTTACGAAACAATTTTAGGGTTATCTTGGACTTCCAGAGCCATGTTACAAATATATCAGATGCATAATTTTGTAGGTTAACATGGAAGCTTCAATATGATACCTGGCTTAATCCGTTACGTTCCCTATTTTAGGGTCTAGGGCCATTGATCTGGGGTAAAACTACCGGTATGTGTTTTACTAAAGTCCGTTACTTATTAACCAGTTTAGGCTTTTATCGAACATCCAGGGCCAAGCTACAAATATGCCACATACATAAGTTTGTATGTTTATACGCTAGCTCAATATGGTACCCGACATGTTGCGTCACATTCCCTATTTTAGGGTCTAAGGGTCATTGATCTGCTTAAACTATGTTTTTTTACCAAATTTCACTACTTATGAACCATTTTAGGCTTTTATTGAACACCAGGGCCAAGCTAGAAATGAATTGGATACATAGGTTTGTAGGTATATATAATAGCTTCAATATGGTAACTGACTTGTTGCAGCACATTCCCTATTATAGGGTCTAGGGGCCATTGATCAGGGGTTGAACTACGTTTCACTATGTTTTTTCACTATGTTTAGCAACTGATGAACCATTTTAGGCTTTTATCGACCATCCATGGCCAAGCTAGAAATAAATTGGATACATAAGTTTGTAGGTATATATGATAGCTTCAATATGGTACCCGACTTGTTGCGTCACATTTCCTATTACAGGGTCTAGGGGCCATTGATCAGGGGTTGAGCTACGCTTCACTATGCTTTTTCACTATGTTAAGCAACTGATGAACCATCTTAGGCTTTTATCGACCATCCATGGCCAAGCTAGAAATAAATTGGATACATAAGTTTGTCGGTATATATGATAGCTTTAATATGGTACCCGACTTTTTGCGTCACATTCCCTATTATAGGGTCTAGGGGGCCATTGATCAGGGGTTGAACTGTGTTTTTTACTAACTTTCGCGACTGATGAACCATTTTAGGCTTTTATCGACCATCCATGGCCAAGCTAGAAATAAATTGGATACATAAGTTTGTCGGTATATATGATAGCTTCAGTGTGGTACCCGACTTTTTGCGTCACATTCCCTATTATAGGGTCTAGGGGGCCATTGATCAGGGGTTGAACTGTGTTTTTTTACTAACTTTCGCGACTGATGAACCATTTTAGGCTTTTATCGACCATCCATGGCCAAGCTAGAAATAAATTGAATACATAAGTTTGTAGGTATATATGCTAGCTTCAATATGGTACCCGACTTGTTGCGGCACATTCCCTATTACAGGGTCTAGGGGCCATTGATCAGGGGTTGAGCTACGTTTCACTATGTTTTTTCACTATGTTTAGCAACTGATGAACCATTTTAGGCTTTTATCGAACATCCATGGCCAAGCTAGAAATAAATTGGATCCATAAGTTTGTAGGTATATATGATAGCTTTAATATGGTACCCGACTTTTTGCGTCACATTCCCTATTATAGGGTCTAGGGGCCATTGATCAGGGGTTGAACTGTGTTTTTTACTAACTTTCGCGACTTATGAACAATTTTAGGCTTTTATCGACCATCCATGGCCAAGCTAGAAATAAATTGAATACATAAGTTTGTAGGTATATATGATAGCTTCAATATGGTACCCGACTTGTTGCGTCACATTCCCTAATACGGGGTCTAGGGGCCATTGATCAGGGGTTGAGCTACGTTACACTATGTTTTTTCACTATGTTTAGCAACTGATGAACCATTTTAGGCTTTTATCGAACATCCATGGCCAAGCTAGAAATAAATTGGATACATAAGTTTGTAGGTATATATGATAGCTTTAATATGGTACCCGACTTGTTGCGTCACATTGCCTATTATAGAGTCTAGGGGCCATTGATCAGGGGTTGAACTACGTTTCACCATGTTTTTTCTCTATGTTTAGCAACTGATGAACCATTTAGGGCTTTAATCGAACATCCATGGCCAAGCTAGAAATAAATTGGATACATAAGTTTGTAGGGATATATGATAGCTTTAATATGGTACCCGACTTTGTGCGTCACATTCCCTATTATAGGGTCTAGGTGCCATTGATCAGGGGTTGAACTTTGTTTCACTATGTTTTTTCACTATGTTTAGCAACTGATGAACCATTTTAGGCTTTTATCGAACACCCATGACCAAGCTTGTAATAAATTGGATACATAAGTTTGTAGGTATATATGATAGCTTTCATATGGGAACCGACTTTTTGCGTCACATTCCCTATTATAGGGTCTAGGGGCCATTGATCAGGGGTTGAACTGTGTTTTTTTACTAACTTTCGCGCCTGATGAACCATTTTAGGCTTTTATCGACCATCCATGGCCAAGCTATAAATAAATTGGATACATACGTTTGTAGGTATATATGATAGCTTCAATATGGTACCCGACCTGTTGCGTCACATTCCCTATTACAGGGTCTAGTAGCCATTGATCAGGGGTTGAGCTACGTTTCACTATGTTTTTTCACTATGTTTAGCAACTGATGGACCATTTTAGGCTTTTATCGAACATCCATGGCCAAGCTAGAAATAAATTGGATACATAAGTCTGTAGGTATATATGATAGCTTCAATATGGTACCCGACTTGTTGCGTCACATTTCCTATTACAGGGTCTAGGGGCCATTGATCAGGGGTTGAACTGTGTTTTTTACTAACTTTCGCGACTGATGAACCATTTTAGGCTTTTATCGACCATCCATGGCCAAGCTAGGAATAAATTGAATACATAAGTTTGTAGGTATATATGCTAGCTTTAATATGATACCCGACTTTTTGCGTCACATTCCCTATTATAGGGTCTAGGGGCCATTGATCAGGGGTTGAACTGTGTTTTTTACTAACTTTCGCGACTGATGAACCATTTTAGGCTTTTATCGACCATCCATGGCCAAGCTAGAAATAAATTGAATACATAAGTTTGTAGGTATATATGATAGCTTCAATATGGTACCCGACTTGTTGCGTCACATTCCCTATTACAGGGTCTAGGGGCCATTGATCAGGGGTTGAGCTACGTTTCGCTTTGTTTTTTCACTATGTTTAGCAACTGATGAACCATTTTAGGCTTTTATCGAACATCCATGGCCAAGCTAGAAATAAATTGGATCCATAAGTTTGTAGGTATATATGATAGCTTTAATATGGTACCCGACTTTTTGCGTCACATTCCCTATTATAGGGTCTAGGGGCCATTGATCAGGGGTTGAACTGTGTTTTTTACTAACTTTCGCGACTTATGAACAATTTTAGGCTTTTATCGACCATCCATGGCCAAGTATTAGATACAGTACTAGTTTTCGTTCAAAAGTGTCTTCTTACAAGCGTTATTGTACAGTTTCGGAAGGACAAACAACATAATTGTCCGAGGCGAAGCCGAGGATAATTTGTTGTTCGTCCTTCCAAAACTGTACAATAACACTTGTAAGAAGACACTTTTGAGCGATAACAAGTTCTGTATCTGACTTATACTCCGACAAAAAGCAAAATGATCCCCAGAGAGACCATGGTTATCCAAAAGTTCCTTGCACTATCCATGAACAAAGCATCATTCGCAGCATAGAAAATATAGTTCTAATGTAAAAATGTGCTTGGCCTATAATGTACCAAAGGGATTAAGTTAACTGTCCAAAAATGTCCATTCATAGGTTTAATTAGCTTGTGATTAAAATTCATACAAGTGTCAATGTGTTTATACACCTTATAAGTGCTTATAATACACTTGCATCTAGTTTTCTTCATTCATTGATAAAGGACTTAGTGCACAAAGGTAGAAATTTATGCATCTTATTTTCACAATTGTCATATTTCTATGAAAATATTGGTATTGTTTTATTTCTAATACACATAACAAGGTTATATTCGTACTGCCCATGTTGACGCTCACAGTCATATTAATATATAGAATAAAGTTCACCTGATGGACAATTATAGTAACTCTTTGTATCCTGTATATATTCAGGTTTCTTGTACATGTAATTAATTGCACAATGAATCTTAAATTTGCTTAAATTGTTACAAATACTTTAAAAAATAACGTAAAAGCACTGCTTTTCTTGGGAATAATAAGAAAATGAATTTTGCTTGGTATGAATATTCTGTAACTTTGCTTCAATTGCTATAATTAATTTCTACTTTTCTTGGTCATTACAATGATATAAATTTTGCTCCCCATTTTGCAGTTTACAAAACAATAAACAATTTCTCTAACATTTGTTCTGGCCTAAATAAATCAAGAATATTGGAATTCATGATTTAGTTATCTACACTATTGATTCGAGTAAAAGCCACAAATAAGATGGTTTTTCAGTAGTACAGTCTAATATTGCACTATCTTTGGGTGGACTTACAATTTTCCAGCTACATGTTTTTGACGAGTAAAAATAATTAAATTTCAATGTGACAAAATTTGTGGATTTGGTGAAAAAGACCATTTCGTGGAAAGTTCAATGTAATTTAAAGGATTTTCGTGGTTGAAATCATCCACAAAATTCAAGAAATTAAATGGCCCTCTAATATTATTGATTTTACAGTATGTCATTTATTTAATTGTTCATGTAGTTATAAGCGGATTTGTCATGATTGACCAATTATTTTCTGAGTAAATGTTTTGTACAAACAACTTTCTTACAAATCAAAAAGTGTACAATTACGAAAATAATGTATACTTTATCAATGGAGTCACAGGGCGTATCGGAGTATAAGCTAGAAATAAATTGAATACATAAGTTTGTAGGTATATATGATAGCTTCAATATGGTACCCGACTTGTTGCGTCACATTCCCTAATACGGGGTCTAGGGGCCATTGATCAGGGGTTGAGCTACGTTACACTATGTTTTTTCACTATGTTTAGCAACTGATGAACCATTTTAGGCTTTTATCGAACATCCATGGCCAAGCTAGAAATAAATTGGATACATAAGTTTGTAGGTATATATGATAGCTTTAATATGGTACCCGACTTGTTGCGTCACATTGCCTATTATAGAGTCTAGGGGCCATCGATCAGGGGTTGAACTACGTTTCACCATGTTTTTTCACTATGTTTAGCAACTGATGAACCATTTAGGGCTTTAATCGAACATCCATGGCCAAGCTAGAAATAAATTGGATACATAAGTTTGTAGGTATATATGATAGCTTTCATATGGGAACCGACTTTTTGCGTCACATTCCCTATTATAGGGTCTAGGGGCCATTGATCAGGGGTTGAACTGTGTTTTTTACTAACTTTCGCGACTTATGAACAATTTTAGGCTTTTATCGACCATCCATGGCCAAGCTAGAAATAAATTGAATACATAAGTTTGTAGGTATATATGATAGCTTCAATATGGTACCCGACTTGTTGCGTCACATTCCCTAATACGGGGTCTAGGGGCCATTGATCAGGGGTTGAGCTACGTTACACTATGTTTTTTCACTATGTTTAGCAACTGATGAACCATTTTAGGCTTTTATCGAACATCCATGGCCAAGCTAGAAATAAATTGGATACATAAGTTTGTAGGTATATATGATAGCTTTAATATGGTACCCGACTTGTTGCGTCACATTGCCTATTATAGAGTCTAGGGGCCATTGATCAGGGGTTGAACTACGTTTCACCATGTTTTTTCACTATGTTTAGCAACTGATGAACCATTTAGGGCTTTAATCGAACATCCATGGCCAAGCTAGAAATAAATTGGATACATAAGTTTGTAGGGATATATGATAGCTTTAATATGGTACCCGACTTTGTGCGTCACATTCCCTATTATAGGGTCTAGGTGCCATTGATCAGGGGTTGAACTTTGTTTCACTATGTTTTTTCACTATGTTTAGCAACTGATGAACCATTTTAGGCTTTTATCGAACACCCATGACCAAGCTTGTAATAAATTGGATACATAAGTTTGTAGGTATATATGATAGCTTTCATATGGGAACCGACTTTTTGCGTCACATTCCCTATTATAGGGTCTAGGGGCCATTGATCAGGGGTTGAACTGTGTTTTTTTACTAACTTTCGCGCCTGATGAACCATTTTAGGCTTTTATCGACCATCCATGGCCAAGCTATAAATAAATTGGATACATACGTTTGTAGGTATATATGATAGCTTCAATATGGTACCCGACCTGTTGCGTCACATTCCCTATTACAGGGTCTAGTAGCCATTGATCAGGGGTTGAGCTACGTTTCACTATGTTTTTTCACTATGTTTAGCAACTGATGGACCATTTTAGGCTTTTATCGAACATCCATGGCCAAGCTAGAAATAAATTGGATACATAAGTCTGTAGGTATATATGATAGCTTCAATATGGTACCCGACTTGTTGCGTCACATTTCCTATTACAGGGTCTAGGGGCCATTGATCAGGGGTTGAACTGTGTTTTTTACTAACTTTCGCGACTGATGAACCATTTTAGGCTTTTATCGACCATCCATGGCCAAGCTAGAAATAAATTGAATACATAAGTTTGTAGGTATATATGCTAGCTTTAATATGATACCCGACTTTTTGCGTCACATTCCCTATTATAGGGTCTAGGGGCCATTGATCAGGGGTTGAACTGTGTTTTTTACTAACTTTCGCGACTGATGAACCATTTTAGGCTTTTATCGACCATCCATGGCCAAGCTAGAAATAAATTGAATACATAAGTTTGTAGGTATATATGATAGCTTCAATATGGTACCCGACTTGTTGCGTCACATTCCCTATTACAGGGTCTAGGGGCCATTGATCAGGGGTTGAGCTACGTTTCGCTTTGTTTTTTCACTATGTTTAGCAACTGATGAACCATTTTAGGCTTTTATCGAACATCCATGGCCAAGCTAGAAATAAATTGGATCCATAAGTTTGTAGGTATATATGATAGCTTTAATATGGTACCCGACTTTTTGCGTCACATTCCCTATTATAGGGTCTAGGGGCCATTGATCAGGGGTTGAACTGTGTTTTTTACTAACTTTCGCGACTTATGAACAATTTTAGGCTTTTATCGACCATCCATGGCCAAGCTAGAAATAAATTGAATACATAAGTTTGTAGGTATATATGATAGCTTCAATATGGTACCCGACTTGTTGCGTCACATTCCCTAATACGGGGTCTAGGGGCCATTGATCAGGGGTTGAGCTACGTTACACTATGTTTTTTCACTATGTTTAGCAACTGATGAACCATTTTAGGCTTTTATCGAACATCCATGGCCAAGCTAGAAATAAATTGGATACATAAGTTTGTAGGTATATATGATAGCTTTAATATGGTACCCGACTTGTTGCGTCACATTGCCTATTATAGAGTCTAGGGGCCATCGATCAGGGGTTGAACTACGTTTCACCATGTTTTTTCACTATGTTTAGCAACTGATGAACCATTTAGGGCTTTAATCGAACATCCATGGCCAAGCTAGAAATAAATTGGATACATAAGTTTGTAGGGATATATGATAGCTTTAATATGGTACCCGACTTTGTGCGTCACATTCCCTATTATAGGGTCTAGGTGCCATTGATCAGGGGTTGAACTTTGTTTCACTATGTTTTTTCACTATGTTTAGCAACTGATGAACCATTTTAGGCTTTTATCGAACACCCATGACCAAGCTTGTAATAAATTGGATACATAAGTTTGTAGGTATATATGATAGCTTTCATATGGGAACCGACTTTTTGCGTCACATTCCCTATTATAGGGTCTAGGGGCCATTGATCAGGGGTTGAACTGTGTTTTTTTACTAACTTTCGCGCCTGATGAACCATTTTAGGCTTTTATCGACCATCCATGGCCAAGCTATAAATAAATTGGATACATACGTTTGTAGGTATATATGCTAGCTTCAATATGGTACCCGACCTGTTGCGTCACATTCCCTATTACAGGGTCTAGTAGCCATTGATCAGGGGTTGAGCTACGTTTCACTATGTTTTTTCACTATGTTTAGCAACTGATGGACCATTTTAGGCTTTTATCGAACATCCATGGCCAAGCTAGAAATAAATTGGATACATAAGTCTGTAGGTATATATGATAGCTTCAATATGGTACCCGACTTGTTGCGTCACATTTCCTATTACAGGGTCTAGGGGCCATTGATCAGGGGTTGAACTGTGTTTTTTACTAACTTTCGCGACTGATGAACCATTTTAGGCTTTTATCGACCATCCATGGCCAAGCTAGAAATAAATTGAATACATAAGTTTGTAGGTATATATGCTAGCTTTAATATGATACCCGACTTTTTGCGTCACATTCCCTATTATAGGGTCTAGGGGCCATTGATCAGGGGTTGAACTGTGTTTTTTACTAACTTTCGCGACTGATGAACCATTTTAGGCTTTTATCGACCATCCATGGCCAAGCTAGAAATAAATTGAATACATAAGTTTGTAGGTATATATGATAGCTTCAATATGGTACCCGACTTGTTGCGTCACATTCCCTATTACAGGGTCTAGGGGCCATTGATCAGGGGTTGAGCTACGTTTCGCTTTGTTTTTTCACTATGTTTAGCAACTGATGAACCATTTTAGGCTTTTTTCGAACATCCATGGCCAAGCTAGAAATAAATTGGATACATAAGTTTGTAGGTATATATGATAGCTTTAATATGGTACCCGACTTGTTGCGTCACATTCCCTATTATATGGTCTAGGGGCCATTGATCAGGGGTTGAGCTACGTTTCACTATGTTTTTTCACTATGTTTAGCAACTGATGAACCATTTAGGGCTTTTATCGAACATGCATGACCAAGCTGGAAATAAATTGGATACATAAGTTTGTAGGTATATATGATAGCTTTAATATGGTACCCGACTTTTTGCGTCACATTCCCTATTATATGGTCTAGGGGCCATTGATCGGGGGTTGAACTGTGTTTTTACTAAGTTTCGAGGCTGATGAAGTTATGAACCATTTAAGGCTGTTATCGATCATCCTTGGCAAAGCTAGAAATAAATCGGTGTCCTAAGTTTGTAGCTACATATGATAGCTTCAATATGGTACCTGACTAGTTGCGTCACATTCCCTATTATAGGGTCAAGGGGGTCATCGATCTGGGGCTGGACTATGGTTTTTTACCAAATTTTGCGACTTATGAACCATTTTAGGCTTTTATCGAACATCCATGACCAAGCTACAAATAAAGCAGATACATAAGTTTGTAGCTATATATAATAGCTTAAATATGGAACCTGACTTTTTGCGTCACATTCCCTATTATAGGGTCTAGGGGCCATTGATCTGGGGTTGAACTATGTGTTTTACTAATTTCCGTTACTGATGAACCATTTTGGGCTTTTATCGTACATCCAGGGTCAAGCTACAAATATACCACATACATTATTTTGTAGGTATATATGGTAGCTTTAATATTGTACCTAACTTGTTTCGTCACGTTCCCTATTTTAGTGTCTGGGCCATTGATCTTGGTTGAACTAGATGAACTATGGTTTTTACTCAATTAACCGACTATATATCTTTGGATTATTCTTAAACAAAACATTCATATGGATGTTTTTATTATTAAATTTTAATAATTTACTCATTCATAGCGTAATTAAATGATATATAAACATTTGCAATGATTCCAGTTGCGGTAACGTCTTTATACATGTTCATGGCCATTACCCTAAACCCCCTGCCCCGCATATTTCTTTTCTTTTCCGTTCACTGTTGTGATATCCTTACTGGCGGCTCAGTATAGTTTATCATTACTGTGGGTATGCGGCTATTTCGTAACCAGGCTTAATCGTAACCGTCCATTTTTGGCTAGTTCGTAACCTTCCGTAACCATATATCTGCTGATTCGTAACCTACCTCAAGATAGATTATATTTCAATTTGCTACTGTATTCATTACGTAAATATTAACGAAAATATTAGCCTCTATTCCTATAAGTTTGTGCACACCTACAAGTTCGTGCATTTCAGTAAAACGTTGACTACTCTGCTAAAACTCTCATTTTCATGGCCAAATTAATTTTAGATCATTGAGAAAACATTCGGCCATCCGAATAATGCCAACAAATATTTTGAAAACAGTGTTTGTTACATTTGTGGCAATTTTGTCCGAGCACCGATTCAACTGTTTACATATTCACCGTTTCTGGTCGCAAAAACCAGAGACAATTATTTTTCTTATTTTATTCAATAGATGCGATATATTTCGATCTTAAAAGCTACTGACGTACTAACAATAGATCAAAATTTATTTTGAGCGACTTTTTATTGGAAAAATATTTCACGTGCTCTCATGATGACGTCATCAATTTATGTGCAGGAACTCACAGGTCACAATGTTTATTTCATGACTGCAGACTGCATGTAGCATTGAGGCTGATTTTGTCATTTTTAGCAGATTGACATGATTTGAATTTCAAACGTCATCTCCGATCAATAATGCTTTAATCTACATTTACACAATCGCACTATATAGAAATATCCGCATAAAACGCAGGGATTTCCCTGATGCAGGTTTTCTGCGTCCCTGACGCAATTTTGTGGCTTGGGACCCTCATTTCTGTATTACAGTGCATCCTTGGGACCCCCAATAGGATCCCTCGAATAGACATTTTCATTTTAGCTGGAATATTTTTCTGTCTGCTATTCATTGCACTTAGCCTTGTGGAGCATTGAGCAATCTGAATTTGCTGTTTTATTTATTTATATGTTTGATACTTACCAATAATGAACTTGAAATGCATTACCGTATAATGAAGGGACCCCCAAAATTTCTCAGGGACTCTCAAATATAAAACGTAAGGGTCCCGGGACCCTCGTATGAAAATTCCTAGGGAAAACCCTGAAAACGGGTCTACAGGAATTTACGGGACCATGGGCTGCTATCAAAATTTGCGTGAAACTGGAATTTACGTACGGCATCAGAGACAATACATGGTTTTAAACGTGCAGGTATATAATCTGAAATAAACAGATATCAATTTATAAATGGAATAAGTGATTTCATGTAGGATACCAGAAGTTGACAACTGAATAAAATACACTCAATATGGTGACGTTGGTTTGCAACGTCGTCGAAGAGGACCAGCGCTATATAATAGCGGATGTAGCAAAACACTTAATCTTAATCTTAATTCAATAACTATTGAAAATGCAGCAACTATGATCAC
This sequence comes from Spisula subtruncata, assembly GCA_963678985.1. Lineage (NCBI taxonomy): Eukaryota > Metazoa > Mollusca > Bivalvia > Venerida > Mactridae > Spisula > Spisula subtruncata. Next base: position 32,705 of record CAVMCB010000022.1, on the reverse strand, counting down.
GATGGTTATCCAAAAATACCTACATATTAGTCGCTCGAGAAGCGAAAATGAGTCAAAACGCTAACGTAGGTAGTGACAAACTGTGGCGTTAGTTTGACGTCGTTCATCATATGATGCTGACGTGCTCCGGTATGCAGTTACAGCATGTGTGCGTTTCCATGTAAAAATCATGTAGTTTTGCCTAATTCAATGAAATTTGACAAATTGTTTTGTTATACTTATGATCACGTTATTATAAAATTTGAAAGCATTAGAAGCTGTGGTTTGTGAGTTATGATATTTTTCTACGAACTTTTTGATTCACCCACGTAGATGTCATTTCTTGAGTTTGGAAATTAATATCAAGCAACCAATGTAGTTAGGCCTACTGTACCCACATTCTTATCATGTTATAGTTTTACCAACTTTTTTCAAACTTGCGGGTACAGATACACACTTTTAAAAATTCCTGAGTGCAGGCTGCTACTATGAATGTTATGACAGTCACATACATGTGATCTATATGATCAGATGATGAAATCAAAATAAAACATCAAACAGTTTTTTTTATTCAGCGATTTTTTTCACCAATTTGGGAACGGGTCCTGTACCCCTTGGAATTGGGAATTTTTGTGTCACAAAATCCTTAGAATTGGGAACTGAAAATCTTACAATTATATCAACTGGTACTATTTAATACAGCATAAAGTGTAAAAAAACTTATTCTTATTACTAAATTCAAGCGGGATTCAATTAATATCAACGAATAAAAGTTTACTATTCAACTTATTACAATCAAACAATACAAAACCTCGTGGCGAGCGGCCCATCTTTTGTCCACGGTAAATTATCGGACCTAAATTGTCACGTTTGTTTACACGCTGCCGCAACATGCGTTAGTTTTACCTTGATTAAACCATGTGGACGCGCTGAACCAATCGTAGGTATCGTTATAAATACGTATCTAAAAATAGGCATAGGAAAACCAGTGATTGGGTCGTGTGCAACGGGCACTTGTTACGCACGCGCAAACGAATTGTTTTTAATGTTAACTTCCGGAAACAGATGAATTCAGTTCTGCACATACCTTACAATTGCCGACATTGGATATTAAACCGTTGGGAAAACCCTGTTTCTGATTTGGGAATGAGCTGCGGCAATTTGGGAAGGGGTCAGGGGTCTGGTCCCGATTGGGAACGGGTCCGGTCCCGATTTGGAACGGGTCTGTTTACCGGTACTGTCCAAAGAAGGAAAAAAAACGCTGTTATTGTTTATTGGTAAATGAGACCATTGCTACATTAGGTCGAAAAATTGTCGGGCGGGTACTTTTTAATCTGGGTGTTTTTCTGCAAGTAACCTGCCTGACTGGCTAGTTAAATTGAAAAGCTAATTTCAATGACTGAAATCCTTAAGAAATTATAAATCGGTTTTGTCGCAATTTGTCGCAAACTAAATTTGTTAACTGAAACTATGCTGCAAACTTATTTGCATATTCCATATATACAGTATAATTTATTATGCGGTTATAGAATATTTAGCCGCAATTTTGCGGAAAACTACTTTGCACGTTTAAAAGTTCGCATTGTTGAACCCAATATAGCATGCGGCAAATATGTCGCGAGGCTAATATGGCGCATGTAAGCCATATTCAGATGCTAATATTCATGCTAATTTGTGTAATTAGAAACAAACACATTTACTGTGTAATATATCGTCGCTTCCACTATAATATCCCGGACCTACAAAACACCAACTTTTCAGGAGAAGCAAAAAACTGTTTTTCACGAAATATCTATATATTCAATAATATTTATTAACATATATACATATTGAAACATTCTTTAAACAAGATTTATTGTCAAATTGAATACACACTTGATATTTAATGAGAAATTAGCAAATATATTAGGTTCGGTGTTTTATAATGCGAAATTTTAGACACGGCATGTTATAATTAACCCGAAGCTACATGAAAATTGTAGTTCCGGACTTATATAGTTACCGTCTTGTATAGTTATGTCGCTTTAAAGTGTTATAAAATGCCGGACATGCATATTTTTTGCAGCTCCGGTATTTTATAAGTTTGAAATACTGACCAATGAAGATCCGGTATTTTATAAAAGCGCCAAAAAGACCGTTTCTGCTTGGCTTTCGGGCCTGGTTATTATATGGAACGACGCGGAAAATTATATAGATACGGAAAATGAAATAAAAAAATTTTCGTAAAAATGTAGGTCCGGGATATTATAGTGGAAGCGACGATATGTGTAAATTTCATTATATCTGTGGTCAAATATTGTAGCAGTTAGAATTTAACAAGTTCAAAATGATGATGTATATCTTTAAAAATTAAATCTGTCTCCATGGCTTCCTCTAATTAACACATTTAAAGATTATTATACTTTTAATTAGTTCATATATCTCTGAAAATACTGTGAAATATAATGCAGCATACATGAACACATTACATTAACACTAAAACTTCAATAGTATAAATGAGGTGGTCTTAATGATAAGGAGATCTTTATCTAAGGGTGGAGTGTATCTGGAGTAGGGGGGGTGTATTTTGCTACTATGTTTAAAAGAATTAGAATGGTGTAGATCTATTAATATAAACTCTGAAGAGAATCTTTACAAATTCGAATGGAATACATTTTAATACAACATTTTAAATGGAAAATGAGGTTCATTGTTTATATTATATGTTTTATATGCAATGATCATAAGTTTTGCGAACTTTAAAAGTCTGTGTAAGTCCCGGATATCCTAGTGGAGGAAAGCTGGTATACCATAATAATCCAGAATGTTTTTCGAACAAAAAGGAACTACATTTGTACATTCTCATTGTAACACCGGTGTACCCTGGTCTGACAGAATATTTGAGTACAGTTTCGGTTTCGACAGGGGCCCGAAAAAGCCCGGTTTGGTCCCGGTTGATGCTGGTGGTTGTCCGGTTATTACCCAATTGTACCATGGTTGTGTCCGGTGACATGCCAGTGTTACCCTGAAGTCAAGGTAGACATAAGGTAGAGATCCGGCAGTGTTCCAGAAAAGGCTGGTGGTGTCCCAGTAATGCCCTGATTAAGACAAGTTTTCAATAGCATTCCCTGTGACTTCCGGTTATATTAAACATTTTTTAAAAAAGCAGGGTTGTTAGCCGGTGCTCCACGGTTTATTCCGGAATTATGAAATTAGAGTGTAACCAATCAACAACAAATCACACCCCGGAAAACACTATTAGTAATGAATCGCAAATAAATCATGATTTGGATATGAATCATAGTATAACTTTTGAAGGCGGTTTAATGGGAAAACTGATTTTCATGCGATTAATTAAATGAATCACTGGCAAATCATAGTAATAATTCGAGAAAACCCTGATTTTGGTGCGATTTATGTGTGATTTGTGTATGATTTGTTTACCTATTCTTTGGTTTGGGAATTAACTTCTGGCAATAACATAGTAACCATTAAAAGTGTATGGCAAACCTCTGGCAAAGTATTTTCAAAATATAAGTTTGCGGTGAACTTCTGGCAATAACATAGTATCCATTTAAAGTTTATGGCATACTTTTAGTGAACATTTATATCAAAGAAAGTTTGCCCTGCCATTCGTTCTGGCAAATTTGCGGTGACTTCGCCAGAAGATTGTCGAAAGTTCACCACTACCGGCAAAGTCCTTTCTTCGTAATGTTTTACCCCAAAAAGTTCACATAATGAACAACCTTTTATAATATATTATTAATGTCTTGTGCGGAATGACATGTGCCTATTTGTATAGTTTAATTATAAAATAGTACAGTTTGTGGGCTATGGTTAACCGATTCCAGAAATCATTAATTAAATTTATATTTGTAACATTTTACCCCAAAACATGGTATCTTCAACAGAAACTTAGCAATTTCTTACTATATTATACTACAAACCAATTGCAGTTGTTTTTGATAAAATATGATTATTAATAATATGATCAATTGATTCCAAAAAATTCTCACTTTTGTTAATATTTGGGACAGTTTTACCCCAAAATTAGCTCAAGACTCTTATCACTTTGAAACTTGATTATACACATCTTAAGCGGAATGGCATCATGTGCCAATCTTAGTGATTTATTACTAAATAATTTTTTTATGTGATTAATAGCATTGTAGTAAACCGATTCTGAAAATCACCATTTTAGTTTATAATTTGTACGATATTACCCCAAAATATCATATAGTGATCAAAATGGATAATGTATTATTTGATATACTAAACTTTAATTTACTACAAACTAATTGCAGTTGTTTAAGATATAATACAATTATAAATGTCAATGTGGTCAATCGATTCCAAAAATCCTCACTTTAGTTTAATTTAAATTTGCAATGTTTTGTCCCAAAAATGTCTAAAAATGCACAACATTTAAGACACCAGATTAGCAATATTTTAAGCAGGCAGAAAACATGTGTCAATCATATTGATTTCTAACCTAATAACATAATAAATAAACCGATTCCAAAAATCACCATATTTGTTTAAATTTTGTATGATTTTACCCCAAAATATCCTATCTTAACCAGTAACTGATAATTTCATATATGTATGTGTGGTCTGCCGAATCCAAAAATCCTCACTTTTGTTTGTAATTTATCATGTTTTAACCCAAAAAATATAGGCCTCATGTGTTAGTATAGAACTCCATATTCAGTATGTTGCAAGGCAACAATAATGTGGCAGGATACGACATAAAACATTTCTGTGTATTTTTTGCCCCGTTCAGAAAATGATGACGTAACTGTAAACTGAATTTTCTCAATTTGATGTCAATGTCATTAAGGGCCCTTTTCTGAGATCTTGGCTCATATTTTGATTATTAAAGTAATTTTTTTCAAGGGAGGAATTCTTGTGAAAATATGTAAATTACTAATATTTCGATTTATTCATTTTTAGTTTGAAAAATAGCAGATTTTAATTTATCATTTAACCTAAATTTATTAAGTGTCTAATACCACCATTCATAAGTAAATCAAACTGACCATTTTCATTCAAAAGACTTCAGTGTTTTTATCACCTTCAGGAGCTGTATAAGTTTTTGTTGACTGCTTATATATAAGTAGTTTGTCTGGGCAGATTAAAGTCTATTATTGATGTCATGATATAATGTCCAATATATAGGTCACTATAAGTTATACTATGATAAGTGGCAATAAAACATGTTAGTCGCAAACTTATCCCTATGGAGATTCAGTTACCAGATGGCTCTACCTCTCAGTGTGTTACAGATGTGCTGGAAAAATGGAAAGCTGATTTTAGTACTTTATTGAATAAAAATCACGTAGCTAATCATGCTAGCCAGGATGATGGCAATTTTGTAGAACCTAATTATGAATCCTTTAATGATTATATATCTCTATTGGAAGTTAAGAAGGCATTAGATGGTGCTAAGAGAGGTAAAGCTAGCGGTATTGATGGTATTCCTAGTGAAGTGTTAAAAACTGATACCTCAGTCTTGTTTTTACATTCATTGTTTAATGCTTGTTTCATTAGTGGTTATGTACCATCAGTTTGGGGGAAGTCGATCATAAACCCGATCCCTAAATCATCTACTACTGATCCGAGAGACCCTCTTGCTTATAGAGGCATTTCACTGGCCTCATCTATGTACAAAATTTATTGTAGCGTACTTAATTCTAGACTCAGTGTATGGACAGAAAATAATGGCAAAATCGTAGATGAACAAAATGGCTTTCGCAAGAATCGTAGTACTATCGATCATATTTCATCATTGTCTAGTATTTTGGATTGTAGAAAAAAACGCAGATTATCTACCTTTTGTGCATTTATTGATTTTAGCAAAGCTTATGATTTTATAAATAGGGACAAGCTTTGGAACCGACTAAAAGCTTCTGGTATTACTGGAAATATGTTTCGAGCTATAAGGAATCTTTATTCGTCAGTTTTGTCATGTGTCAGGGTGAATCATTTCAAGACAGAATGGTTTGACATTCATTGCGGATTAAGACAAGGCTGTGTCTTATCACCTATTCTGTTCAATTTGTACATTGATGATCTTGCCATATATTTGAAGTCGTTCAACATTGGATTAACTATTGATGACTGTTGTGTATGTATTCTTATGTATGCAGATGATATTGTTTTATTAGCTGAAACCAGTACAGATCTTCAAGTTCTGTTGAATGCTCTAAATGACTGGTGCTCGTTGAATGACATGGCTATAAACAGCACAAAAAGTAATGTTGTACATTTCCGACCGAAGTCTCTTGTAAAAACTGATATGATTTTTAAATGCGGTGATAATTTGTTAAATGTTGTTGATAAATATACATATCTTGGTATATTATTTAACGAATACATGGACTTTGAAATTACGGCTAAGGCTGTTGCCCAGAGTGCCAATCGAGCGTTAGGCCTTGTCATTGCTAAATGTAAGCTCCTAGGTGGTGTTCCATACAATGTATTTTCTAAGCTCTACGACTCAATAGTTTGGCCAGTTATAGGTTATGGCGCCGCTATATGGGGTCATAACAACTTTTCCTGTATAAATGCCGTACAGAATAGAGCGATGAGGTATTTTCTTGGTGTTGGTAAATATACCCCCAACGCAGCTGTCATTGGTGAAATGGCATGGAGACCCTCGTCTGTCCGACAGTGGAGTTGTATTTCTAACTTCTGGTGTAGATTGGGTAATATGGACGTTTCTAGGCTTAATAAGCGCATAGCACTCTGGGCAAACAGGCTAGCGGGTACAGCTTGTAAAAACTGGTTTTATTCTGTTAAGCACAAGTTATCGTCACTTGGTTTAACTGATCATATTGACATTGCTTTGCCAATTCCTAAATTAAGTTTTAAGAAATCAGTTGAAGAGAGTATGTTGAATCTTTTTCAAATTGATTGGCTCCATTCAATACAAAATGTATCTAGTACAAATGGAAGGGGTAGAAATAAACTCCGTACATACCGTTTATTTAAAAACACATTTACTGTTGAACCTTATTGTACCATGATTTTATCTTTTTGTCATAGGTCAGCATTTAGTAAATTTAGATGTGGTGTAGCCCCCATCCGACTCGAAACTGGAAGATACGAAAACTTGCCAATCAGCGAAAGGAAATGTCCGTTTTGTTATTCCGTAGAGGATGAATGTCATGTTATTTTAGATTGTAATTTATATAATGATATTAGGGTGAAAATGCTGGCAAAAGCAATAGCAATCTGTGATACATTTGAAAATCTGCCAAATACTGATAAACTTGTCATTTTATTTACACATCCAGCTCTGATTAGGTTATGTGCCAAAACCTGCTTTGATATTTTAAAACGTAGATCATTTTACCTTTGTAAATAATGTAACTTATTTATTTATTCATATTTCCTGTTTTACAGATCCTATGTAGCAATTGTTATTCAGTTTATTTTCGATCTGATCGAAGGTGATAAATTTATTTTAAAACGTTTCGTAACTATACACATTAGTGTGATTTTGATTTTCAGTGTTTTATTTGATAGATATTTTAGGGCAGTTTTTATAATTAGAATAACAATGGTTACATAGATTTATATTGTAAATGTTTAATGAAATTGTGATTTGATAGTCTCTTATAATTCTTTTAGAATGGCTTCGTACTGTGATATATGTTTTGTAAATTGTATAGTTTATGTGTACAGAGATGAGACTTAAATAAAGATATATATGTATGTTATATGGCATATCCCCTGCTGTTTTAAGGGAGTCTTTCATTTCCCACCCTTAAACTATTGTTTGTTGCAACGCAAAGTTTTTAAGGTGGGTTGGTACATTATACATTGAGGTCGATTTTTTGTAGGGAAATATTTTTTTTGGAACCCTGTAAAAATTTGTGTTGACATCATGTAAGTTATTTAAGGAAATAGGATGAAAAAGCTTGGTAGGAGAGTTTTCGATGGGTATTGTGGATTAATTCGATGGCTTAGAACCAGAAGGTCGTAACTACCTCTTACGACCTTATAAGACTCATACATATTTGAAATCTGCTTCACAAGGCGCTTCTTATGAGCATATTTTCATGAAAATCTAAAATTGTCATGTTGACCAAAATGAAGTTTTAAAAACATGTTTTCCGATAGGTAAAGAGTAAATTACAGACAGTTTTCTCTTGTTTTCTCAATATATCTATTTGGTAGTTCCGACCTTCTTGTTCTAAGCTGTAGTGTTAGGGCAAACAAACATTTTTAAGGACAGCCTAAGTTAGACTGAAAGAAATCTTGAAAGTAAGGCTAAGAAAGTATATATTTTATGGTTTGCATACATGTATGTCTATACAGTAATTCATTGTAAAACAGAAATAAGCATATACAGCAAAATTGCATAATTTGCAGGTATTAAAATTGGTTGAATTTTGCCAAAAAAAGTTTCCATACTTTCAACATTTTGTGTATTCCCATGTTGTCTAATATTCAAATTCCCATTTATTGAATAGCTAGATTCCCATTTCTTTCTGTTTCCTCTAAAGTTACATTAATTTTATACAAATGTATGATTTAAATTTATATGACTCCCAGATGACATCTAATTTACTTAACCCTCTTCTCAAATCATATTGAAAGCACCTTGTTAATGAAGTCAAATAAGGTGTGAAATATGATATGATGAAATGGGAATTGTTTGTCTAACAGGGTAGTAACTACTGTAAAATCATTAATTTTGTGGGGATTAAATTTCGTGGTTCAACTTTAACCACAAAATAAATTCCCATCAAACTATAATTTTTGCCCTTGTATTTATTACCTGAAATGCAAAATCCAAACATTGGGGTCTGATTGAAATGGTCTTTTTACCAAAACCAAAACCACAACATTTTGTCCCGTCAAAATTGAATGATTTTACAGTACATTATATAGTAGAAGAAATGGGATTAAACGAAAAGGGAATAAACCAAAGTGATGTATATATAGTTCTAGATATTTTGTTTAATAAAATATACATCAACTATTTATAACATTTATACAGCTTTATATGCCATCAGTTATAATGGCATGAAACCAGATAGGGGCATATGATAATTAATCACTAGGTGTAGTTTAAATATGTGTATAATTTTATTTCAATTTAATGTATAATAAACAACACAAAAAATAACTTGTGTATTATTTTGATAAAAGAAATGATACCTTGCAATGATTCATGAGTGTTAACAAGGTCTTAAGATGTATTGTAAGAAACAGGTGAAAGTACTTGAACTGTATATTATATAACTGAATAAATGCATACAGCAAACTTGGTAATTTATTACCCCTTCTTTAATTCTGGACCAGAACTTATAAAGGGAACAGCATGATATCAGCAGGAGATCACTATCCTGTTTATCTAGGGTAATAAAACTAAGAGCCCCTATATCTACTTAATATCAGTAATGTGCTACTGTATATGTAAAGCTTGGTGAATTTGACATGATCCAGGCCCTTTATATATATATTTAGCATAATTAAACTGTAGAGATATGTTAAACAAACACAACATTGAAATACGGATATTGCACTATTTGCTTGTAGAAATTCATGTATTTCAAAGCAAAAACCTTAATGAATAAAATTAATCTACTTAATACTTGAAACATAAATTATTTTTGGCTTGACTATTCAAATAATTCTCGAGCTATATTGTACTTGCCCCCATGCATCGGCAGTGGTGGCATCAGCATCACTGTGTTGTATATAATATGTTAAGAATTTGTGTGTGAGTTGGTATCTCTGTAACCACTGAAGGGAATGGTATTAAACATATTAAATAATTTGACATTGCACACCATTTAAATAAATAATGTCTGAGGATTACCTATCAATGCGTGAAATGTACAGGGATATGATCATATGATTCTGAGAAGAATAATAACCCAGTTCCTTTAAGAAAAGTAGCTTGTTTGATTCCATGAGCTTTAAAATGACTGCATGCAGGTGGGATGACTTTCCTGGGAAAATTATTCATTTGTGTATAGCATTCTTGTGCATTGAATATTCAGATTTTTAAATAACTAATGATGCATTTCAGGTACCATGGCAGTACATGTAATGCGTAGAAGCGGACTGTGCTTCAACAAAAATGTCCCATTGAGCATAAAGTGAGGAATGTCGACATTACTGAGTCAGATGAAGGGTGTCATATTTCTTATTTAGGTGGAACACCTTGGTTGGAAAAGGTAATTATCTTCCTATTTACTATGCTGCCGCAGTTGTAGTATATTATGCATGCTTACTGTAAATACTCAGCCATAAGTTGGGCGAAAACAGTCCCAAAAAAAGTTAAAAAGTCACCCCGCGACTTATGGAAGAGTTTACTACACTACTACCGATTTTGTCAGAAAATCAATACATTACTCCTGACTTTATCTGAAACTGACCGCATCTCCCGACTTTATCTGAAAATGACCACATTCCCATCAACTTTGTTTGAAAATTACTACACTCCTCCATATTCTGTCTGAAAATCACCACATTCCTCCCAACTTTAGCTGAAAATGACCACCTTTCCTACGACATTTGACACTGAGCACATGATTTCAGCTTTCACAAAAATGGAAAACTATACATGCGACCTATGAAAGGGTTAAGACAAAAACCTTGATTTTTTATTCAAAAGTCCCCCTGCGACTTATGGCTGCATGCGAATTATGGCTGCGTATTTACGGTATGTGACATGTCTTAAATGGGGGTCTTGCTATGTAGTTACAGTTACAGCAGTTACATCTACTGATGCAGAAGCAAAAAGTGATTGTTATGTCCATTTTCGTTTGTTTGTCTGTTACAATAATTTACAAAATGATAAACACAAACACTTAGTATTCAATCATTGCAAATGCTTTCAAACAAGTGTTTATGTGCCAGTCAGTGTTATGCCAGGGGGGGGAATGGTGGGATACAGGGGGAATTATATAGACCGACGAATTAATCATCCCGACAGGCGGGAATTTGTGGGGAATAGACTCTGGTTGGTTCCAAGACCCGGTAAATTCTACATGATCATGTGTCCCGACCCCGGGGATTTAGACAGTAATGATGGTTTATGGCCTGGTGTCATTGAAAAAAAATGCTTATTTTTGTGAATTTTACAATTAAATATTTTGTGTCTGAGAGGGGAGGGACATTAAACTAGTTAACAGAGCTACAGATAAGCTGCGTATTGGGGTAATTACCCAATTAATTTTCTTAAAAACCCAATAGATTTTGACAGGAGGGAGTAAGAAAAAGCAATGAAAATCTGAAATACCCAAAAAGAAAAGGATGATATAGTGAAAAATAGTACATAAAAGATCATTTACCCTATGCGTTTGATTAAATACCCAATTAAAATTTGTCAAAACCCAATCAAATTTGAAACTGGGGGTAAAATACCCAATTGACTAAAACCTTATCTGTAGCTCTGACTAGTAGAAAGGCTATCTTTTAAAAGACCAATTAACGCAAAATATACCTCAAAAATGTAATTATTTTACATATTTGTGAAAAACAAAGTATACTGTAGTAAAATGAATTATTTGTTATCAAAGTGAATCTGAATTTTGTCATTGATGAGCAATAATTTAAACTATGCCTCATTATTTTTAACCTAATTATACCTTTTTAACCTTCTGGTTTCAATTAGTTGTAAAACATAATATATGATTGATATATGTTATTTTAAATGTGTATTATTAATGACACTTACAATCAATTTTCTAATATAAAAAAAAATTCAATTTAATGAAGTACGTTAGTATTTAATTTGTTTGTTATAATCATGCCAATATCAGATTGTAATGGATGCTTATTTATACCATCAAAAATGAATAAATTGAATTCTGGTGAATAGTATATTAATTAATATGATATTAAAGCATTGTACTAGTATCTATTAATAATCTTAAATAAAATTTGCACAATATATTGAATGAAAATTCAAGAAAATTAAGTATTTTGGTGATATACCAGACTTGAATGGAATCCGGGCAATATCCCGGGTGGACAGTTAGAATACCGTTCCCTCATTTTTGACAGGGTAGACATAATCCTGTCCATGTTTTTTACAGGGTGGTCAAAATCCCCACCCTATAAATTTTAGGGTGAACATAATGCCCATCATGACTTTGACTTATGTAGAGGGTTATTGCTGCATTAAAATTGTTAATGATTATTGTGCGATTGTGTGATTTTGTAAGGAACTTCTCTATGAATATGTTACAATAAAGGTTAATTTTTTATTCAACATGCATACTTTCAACTATATCTTACATATATCAATGGCTTAGAATTAGAAGGTCGTAACTACCAAATTGATATTTTGAGAAAACACGGAAAAACTGTCTGACATTTACTCTTTACTTATGGTAAAACAAACTTTTACAATTTCATTTTGGTCAACATGACAAGTTCAGATTTTTATGAAAATGGGCTCATAAGAAGCGCCTTGTGATGCTTATTCTAAATATGTATGAATCTTAAAAGGTGGTAAGTGACACTTACAACCTTCTAATTCTAAGCCATCAATATAGTCATGATGGGTATTATGTCCACCCTGAAATTTATAGGGTGGGGATTTTGTCCACCCTGTAAAAACATGGACAGGATTATGCCCATCCTGTCAAAAATGACGGAACGGTATTCTGTCCACCCGGGATTTTGTCCTACACTCGACTTGAATAGTTACAATGTGAATCCTGGGTCTATCAGAATTGGTATAAAGGAGAAAGTTCTTATTCCTCACTATTTCTGTTTAATTGATATTCACATTTTAAAATTTGAATTTAAATATTAACTATAACAAGTTAAATAAGCAATATATCACATACTGTTAAAACTGGCACTGCATAATTTAGTATTTTACTTTGATATCAAACATATTTTATGTACAACTAAATCATCAATTTCTAATGTTAAATAGCAAACAAATATTACAATAAGCTACTGATAACAATCCATGCTACTGTATAAATATGACAGATCTATGGTGAGAGTATATATACTGATTGGTTGTATATTGGTCCTTATTGGAACCCCACTGTGTACACTGATTAGGGTCTAATCTGGATTTCTTATCTGATAGTGCACACTGGGGATCTGTATTGTTTATTGTCTGTCATTAATTAATTGTATAAAACAATTTTGGCAATTTTTGCAAGGATTATGTTTCGGTTTGTTGCTGTAATTCTTAAGTTGTTTAAGTCTCAGAATTGGTTGAATGTAAGTTTAATTATTAGATCTATTTATTACACCAGCCAAACAGTGAACACCCTTGGTGGGTGGGTAGGCTTGCGGCGGCGTCCAGTAATTTGTCTGTACTCTAACTCAAGCAGTTTTTGTCCAATCATCTTCAAACTTGCTGACAATGCTTATGGGTGTTATATCTAGGCCAAGTTCGGATATAGGCCAAATCGGTGCAGGCCTTCTTGGGCTATGGTCCTTCTTTTACAAAAAAAATGTGAAATTGGCCTTGTCTGTACTCTAACTCAAATAGTTTTCGTCCGATTGTCTTCAGACCTGCTGTCAATGTTTATGATTGTAATACCTACGCCAAGTTCGATTACAAAGTTTTACTAGGAAAATGCATGAAAATCTGATGCTAACACATTATACTTAAAATCGGGCAATTTTGGGGACTTCAAATTTCATAAATCTAAAATGGAATGAGATTTCTTCATGAAATGTTGTGCACACCTGCAGCTTAGTGTAATCGAATTGATACATGTATATTTTTCAAAACACTGTAAACCGTTTTTGAGAATTAAGCTTGTACAATACCGTGCATCAGGCCATATAACGTCATTTAGTGGTATTTCTACCAAGATTGTTCAAATTATGGCCCTGGGGTAAAAATTGTGCAGGGCTTCATCTATAATCAGGTATCTTGTTTCATGTATACACATGTTCAAAAGTGCTGTACAATCACCACTAAAACATGGTTAAAACAATATACAATGTCCATAAAAAATACAATTATGGAAAAATTTATAAATCATGTAAAATATATCTACCACTCATTTATGCAAACGGGTAAAATACTACTTAACCCAGTAGGTGGGGCTGTACTTAACCCATTAGGCCTGTACTTAACCCATTAGGCAGGGCCCTACCTAACCCAGTAGGTGGGGTCCTACTTAACCCAGTAGGCGGGGGCTCTACTAAACCCAGTAGACGGGACCCTACTATACCCGGTAGGCTGGGGCTCTACTTAACCCAGTAGGCTGGACTCTGACTAAACCCAGTAGATGGGACCCTACTAAACCCAGTAGGCGGGGGCTCTACTTAACCCAGTAGACGGGACCCTACTAAACCCGGTAGGTGTGGGGGGCTCTACTTAATCCAGTAGGCTGGACTCTACTAAACCCAGTAGACGGGACCCTATCAAACCCGGTAGGGGGGGCTCTACATAACCAAGTAGGCGGGACTCTACTAAATCCAGTAGGCGGGGACTCGACATAATCCAGTAGACGGGACCCTACTAAATCCGGTGGGTGGGGGCTCTTCTTAAGTCTTTAGTCAGTAGGCTGGACTCTAACTAAACCCAGTAGACGGGACCCTACTAAACCCAGTAGGCGGAGCTCTACTTAACCCAGTAGACGGGACCCTACTAAACCCGGTAGGTCGGGGGCTCTACTAAATCCAGTAGGCTTGACTCTACTAAACCAGTAGACGGGACCCTACTAAACCCGGTAGGCAGGGGCTCTACTTAATCAAGTATGCTGGACTCTACTAAACCCAGTAGGCGGGGACTCGACATAATCCAGTAGACGGGACCCTACTAAATCTGGTAGGCGGGGCTCTACTTAACCTAGTATGCTGGACTCTGACTAAACCCAGTAGACGGGACCCTACTAAACCCAGTAGACGGGGACTCTACTTAACCCAGTAGATTGGGGCCTACTTTAAAAACCCGGTAGGTTGGGCTCTTCTTAACCCATTAAGGCACTGGACATAATCCAATAGGCGGGGTAGTTTATAGGTATGGAATTCTCTTCAACTGAAGAGTATTTGTAAGGAGCAATTTCATTAGACACATGGCTACGAGGAGTTATTTCCCTTGCTAAAACTAGAAATTGACAGTTGATTGTTCCACAGTGCTTTATGTTGAACATTGTCTGTACAGATATTAGAGGTCACTATGTTGGCTTATATGTGTATGAAAAAACTAGGTCACAATATCTAACCTTACTTTTTGTGTAATATAGCCCTCTTCAATGTTTTAAAGGGATACAATAATACTGTATTTGCTGTGCGTAAAATGTCTCCAGTTATGAAAACATCATTAAATGTTTTTACATTTTCTTTTTCAGACTTCAAATACCAGTCTAGAGGTTCTGAGGACACATGGAAGATGAGAGTGATGTATGATAACTGCTAGGGGACGGACTATTGCTGGTAGTTTACTGAATATATGATATTGACTGGCTGAACATCTTAGAAATGTTTCTTAGAAATGTGCGTTAGTTTGGCAAATGACAACTTGAAATAAACTTAAACTTGTTAGTGTTTGAAAGTGAAATAAAATTGGTGATCTTGTGATACTTGGTATCTACTAAGCTATCTACCGGTACCTGTTAATTGAATTACTTAATTCACATCAGAAGAAGAATTAATGGGTCAAAATTATACATGATTATGTTCTAACTTGACCAGAATTTTACACAACAGAGTGAGACGCTTGCTTTACCACAGCATATAAACCAAATCACAGTATTACTTATTGTGATACTGTAAAATTCAACTTGTATGGCTTATTGCCATTGAAAGCACATGTCACAATTGACTTTCAGGATATTATACATTTCAACCTGTATGACTTATTGTGATAACCGGAAATGGACTTTTTACACACTGTGAATAGTAAATAACAAGCATTAAAATTTCTGAGGTCATCTCTCATTAACTGGAAATTATTACAGTGAAATTTATCAATATGTTGAAGTTCCCAAGTAGTTCACAGGATAATGACCAGGATAATAACTTGTATGCTACTTTTTGTATATAATGATATTGTATATGATCATGTGCTATGCAACATAGATATGAGCCATTCTCCAGGAAAACCAGGCTTAATGACAAAATTGTGAAAATGTTGATAATATATGGTTAGAAGGAGAAGACTCTTGCGAACAGTTTCTGAAAATTTGAACAAATTATTCCATAAGATTTTTTAAACCAACCACTATCTCCTTCTTTATGACTGACTTCGCGAACATCATTCTCTACGTTTTTGACATAATGTCAACTAGGGATGTAACAGTACGCTCCTCGAACATTGTAATATGTACCGTCAATTTTTCAGACGGTTCGGTATATTTTGGTATGATACAATATTCTCTAACAGCAGATTAATATTTCAATTTTTAAATAACAGTGAATTTGCTGTTTCTATTACAGCACGTATAATATGCATATCAACCATTTTAAATGAATTTCGACAATATGAAGCATTTCTTAATACAATTAAAACGAGTGATATATGATTATTATACATTATAAGTAGCCTGAAGTAGGCTGTCAGATGTTTTCAGTGTCTGAATATGGTTTGCGCTCCGTCAGTCCGTCCGTCCGTCTGTCAGTCCGTCACAGAAGTTTGTCTGGAGCATAACTTCAAAACTAAGCAAGCTATGACTTTGAAACTTTACATATGGATAGATATTAATGAGGAGAAGTGCAGTGCACAAGAACAATAACTCTCCCTTACTTAATTTTTTAGTTATTCCCCTTTGTTAATTTTCTTACTTAAATTTTGTCCAGAGCATAACTCCATTACCAAAAGAGATATGATTTTGAAACTTTACATGAGGATAGATATCAGTGAGGAGAATTGCAGTGCATAAGAACCATAACTCTTCCTTGCTTAATTTTTGGATTATTCCCCTTTGTTAATTTTCATACTTTAATTTTACAATTGGCTACCGGTAGGGGACTTTCATTGCTTGGCAATAGTCTTGTTTTTTATATAAAAAAGCTCATACCGTACCGTACTGAAATTAAGAAGTCTTGTACTGTGAACCGTGGACTGCAGTCTGCGGTGTTTTGTTTACCATGGTATACCGTTACTGCCCTAACGTCAACTGACATTTCAAACATCCACTATCTGATAGAAATTTTATGTAAACTTTTAACATTGTAGCACATTTTAGAATCATTTTCTTGTTTTAATAAAATGTGTCCAATTTGTGAGTGGTTGCTTACAGGGAAAAACTAGCAAGTGATTTAGCCACTTAACCCTTGTTTTCCTTGATATGAGAAACCGATCACCATAGCAACGACAGAAATTATTTTAACACAATATAATTTTAAAGAAAACTTAAATCTAATGGATAGTACTATACTATCCAATTACTTAGGACACACGTTTTTTGTCATTTTAGACATTTTTCTAAATCTTATAGAATTATGACAATACACTGTCATTATAAGCCCGGTTTTCCTGGAGAGTGGCTCATATACACTACATGTTTAGTTTTCGAATAACACACTGAGAGATACCCTTTAGGTATATAGTATATAGGATTATTTTAATACCATGCTTCAGCTTGAGGTAGGTCTGTTGGTTTGTGGCTTGCTTGCTTTGTTAGTTCATGCAATTTGTGTTCACACTGTTTCTCTGGAACCATTGGTGTGCATTTCATTGAAACTTGGTATGACTGATAGGTAGTTAGGTACCAAGTCTAGTTGTGCATATCATCAGCGGACGTTGATCAGATAAATTTTAAGGCAGTTATGGCCCTTTGAATGATCACTCGTATATTTTGCCCATGCCATTTCTCAGTAACTACTGGTCTAACTTCATCAAACCTTGACTGATCTTTACCAAGTCTACTTGTGTATATTGCTGATACATTTTAAGGGAGTCATGGCCCTCTGTTTATACACTTATACATTTTGTCCACACTATTTCTGCAAAACCATATTTCATCAAAGTTTGTATGTCTTATCCATAATTACTTACCAAGTCTAGTTTTGCATATTGCAACGGAAGTCGATTGGATAAATTTATAGAGAGTTTCTGCCCTTTGTTTTTTTACACTTTTACAATTTTATCTGCATTATTTCTCTGTTACCATTAGATAAGTTAAGTTCCCAATTTTCTAGGGCTCTTTTCAGCTGTTGAGCCGCTCAAGCACCCTTTGACATTTTAACTTCCCCTGGTCTTTGGGGTACTTATGGAAACCTACGTTTGTGCCTCCCTGTGAGGCTATTTCTCGCCTGTGGGTGTGGCAGCCAACATTGATCTGCAGCACCCAGGAATAGACATTGTCCTAAGAGGTACCAATTTACACCCTGGTGGAGTGGATCATGTTTGATAATTAAATTATCCAGTGGTCCAGACGGGGGTTGAACCCGGAACATCTCGATCCCGAAGCACACTTCCTACCTCTAAGCCACCGGTCCCCACCTGATTTCATTGAAAGTTGGTATGACTGAACAATCAGTACCATGTCTAGGTGTACATATTGTCAGCAGTCATCATTCGGTTGAATTTCAAAGGAGTAACCGCCATTTATGCACTTATAACTTTTGTCTGTGCCATTTCTCTGTAATCTATATTAGTTGTATTTCAAAGTTGGTATTTAGTTGTGCATTATCGTTGGTAGAAATATAGCTCCAATAATTTTCTGTAATTATTGGTTGGATTTCAATGAAATTTCATCATTTCCTAGACGAAGCCTGAATATGATTGAACTATATGGTTATAGTAGATTTAAGACAGTTTTAAGTTTGTATTCAAATGTATTTATAATTGTGTTAATGTTATGTAGAAACAAACTGAATGAATTTTCGGCCTTTGATTAAACATGCGTAAAGTCTTCCTGAAAACTGTTGATCCGGATCAATAATGATTTTGGGCAAGGTCAGGTGCAAGTCCCTAACATATCTAAAACATTCTAATGATTGACGCTGGCCTGATACGGCCATAAATAAGGCGGGGATAAATACTGGTGTAACAGTCAGTTTTATCCCCCCCGCCTAGTTTATCCCCAGGGGATACAACGGGCCAGCCCGGTTAATTAGTTAATTAACCCCTTTTCGTAATACTAGCAGGTACCTGCACGCTTGGTAGTCATGTTTAACATTTTATGGCATAATTTTTATATACTTATAAATGTTTATAATTTATGTTTATTGTATTTTATTATTTGTTATGATACTGATAAATAAAATTATAACTGGTATCATTTGTACACTTTTAATATTGGACATTTTTAAACTTGCACTTAAGTTAAAATATCTAAAACACAAGGTTGTGTTATTAAGTCTCATACATTATAAGCATGGGCTTAAATAGTATATCTTAGTGTTTGTTCTGTGTCTGAATTGTATCATAGTTCAACCGAGGGTGTTGTGATGACTGATGTGGGTTTGTTCAACAAGTTGTACATTTACCCCATCATTATGTCATAAGTCCCGGAAAGCTGTTACACTCATGTCTGAGGGCAGCTAAAGCACATTACCCTCCTAGTTTCCCTTCACACAACTAGGTTTAGCAATGACACTGATGGACCTCTCAATTTCACACCATACCACTGCTTCAACTTTTTTATGCAAAGGACTCTCACATTGAAGTTACTATCACACTTGTACCCTGATATTTTGACTATATAACAACAACAAGAATTTGAATGTCAGATCTACCACTAGTCAATTGAAATCCTGGCCACCAACCCCATGGAATAGGGGATTTTTACTTGCCATATAAATTAGCGTGTCTCGCATCCAGTGGGCGAGAGGGAGAATTGCGTTACACATGAAGCGACACGCGACAATCAGACGACACACAAAGTGAGGTGCGATATTCACGCATGAGATCTCGCTCTGTCGCAGTATCAAAAACCACGAGATTTCGCAGTAGAATATCGCGCCTCGCTTCGTGTGTCGCGCCATTCTCGCGCTGAAATATCGCGCCTCGCTTTGTGTGTCGCGCCATTCTCGTCCCTAGGTCAAGGCATGAGATGCGAAACGAGACACGAAGCGACATGTGAGATCCAGGTGACAAAGGTAGCGAGGCATGATATTATATCATGCGATTGTCAAATCAAATTTTCAAACCGCGAGACACAACACACAAAGCGACAGGCGATAAAGCACAACACACAAGCGAGGCGCGACATTATATCGCGTACATATCGCTCGATTGTCGCAGTCGCTCTTAAACGGTGTAAAAGTAATTTCACAACTGCATATCCTAGCAAATAATCAGACTTGGTTTGATAAAAAGGAGTGTACTGAGGCAACCAGGCCCTTTGACCCCGGAAGGCCGGATATGTATATGTAGGTCAGGCTGAAGGGAGTCGAAGTTAACTGTCGCTATGCCCCTATCTGTGGGCTGAAAGAGGGGCCAGACCTGCAAAGTAGCCACAAAAGCGGTATGCAATAGGCCCTTCTTTCAGCTCCAAGATAAGGGCCTAGGGTCGACGGTCTAGTTCGACTCCCATCAGCCCGACCTACATCTACATACTCGGTCTCTTTCGGGGTCACAGAACCTGGTTGCCTCAGTACGCTCCTTTTTATCAAACCTAGTCTTATTTAACACCGTTAAAGAGCAACTGCGATATTTGTGCGACATAATGTCGCGCCTCGCTTCTTGTGTCGCGCTATTCTCGCCTGTCGCTTCGCGTGTCGTGTTTCGCGGTGTGAATATTTTATGCCACTGCGATAATTGAGCAATGTAATATCGTGCCTTGCTTTGTGTGTCGTGCAATTCTCGCATGTCACTTCTTGTCTCGCTTCGCATCTCGTGCCTGACCTTGGAACGCGAGACATGCTAATCGCACGACGCACGAAGCGAGGTGCAATATTTCAGCGCGAGACACAAAGTAACATGCGAGCATTGAGCAACACACGAAGCGAGGCACGATATTCTACCGCGAAATCTTGTGGTTTTAGAGACTGAAATGGAGTGAGATTTTATGTTTGAATATCGCGCCTTGCTTCTTGTATCGCCCGATTGTTGTGTGTTGCGGAATCTTGACCCTCGCCCGCTTGAGGCACGATAATTCATATGACACTAACCGGATTCCCTACGCTAATGATGGTAGAGCTGACTCAGTATTAGAATCTTGGTCTGTATAACCCGCAGGAAACAATGGAAGGTGGATGCCACTGGTGGGTCAGCATTGGACGCAGGAAACCATTAAATGTGGATGTTAGAGCTGGTTCTGCATAAGCCACCGATAACCATCAAAAATTATGTCAGATCTGGGTCGGCATTGGCCTCTGGTAACTATCAGATAGGGACGTCAGAGCTAGGTCGCATTAGCCGCAGATAACCATCAAAGCTAGGTTCGAATCCCGGCGGAAGCTGTGTAAATTAGAAAATCCCGGCGGAAGCTGGGTTAATTAGAACTGATGTGGTCGCATGGTGACTTGCCAGCGAATTTGACTTAGGGACATCTTTAATGCCCACAGTACCTCCTAAATTCCTTTGCCTGGCACAGATGGCATGAAAAATACGTATCTCATAAGTAAAATTGGCTTGCCCTTAAAAATCAAACAGAACTGTTTGATGATGTACGTATTGTTGAATGGATTTTAGTGATGAGTTGCCGCCGTCTGTTTGTAAACAAGACTTTATGTATGAACTTTAATACACAAACATCATCAGTCAATAGCATCGGGATCTTCTCTATACAAATATACTGAAGAGCTTCTGATAACATCGTGTAGATAGTGTATTAAAATCGTGAAATGGACCTACACAGTAGTACCTCCCGAATCCCTGCCCATATTGACGGGCGCCTGGTAGATACGGGCCTACGATAACAATTCTTTAACTAGTTGTTAATTAACCCAGCTTCCGCCGGGAATCGAACCTAGCTCTGACCGAAGGCGGACGCCCTAACCACTCGGCCACAGTCACGGACTGTATTTATATCCATTGTTATCGGTAATTTGATGTTCTGAAGTCAATTGCTTTCATTCTTAAGACCAACGGGTGTAATTATTTAATCAAGATATTGACAACAATGCGTTTAAATTAGCGATATTCTATTACTGAAGAACGAATCTAATGAATGACGATTGATAAAAGTTGTATATTTTCGAATACACATATTTTCGAATACACATTTCACGCTGCGCATGCGCAGATAGGTGAAACAATACACGCTGCGCATGCGCAGTAAGTTCACGTTTAAAATTTCAAATTCTCGTTTCACGGTACGCATGCGCAGACGGAAAATCATTACACGGCTATACACGCTGCGCATGCGCATTAAGTTCACGTTTAGAATTTCAAATTCTCGTTTCACGGTACGCATGCGCAGACGGATGAATCGGTACACGCTTTTACACGATTATACACGATGCGCATGCGCAGTTGTAGCAAACGCTTAACGCTTTAACGGTAACGCATTCTCGTTTAACGATCGAACGAAAATAATTTTACACGGAACTTATTCGCGAGCCGTACTGTACATGTTATTTTGTGAAAATATTGTTAATAAAAGACCTAACGTCAGTGAGTATGATTCAACTATTTTTACTTTATTCTCATACTTAATCCGTTGCCATAGCAACCATTTATTCTAAAACTTAAATATGTTAAAAAGCAACTTTAATGCATCTGATTGTTTATATAAGCAATGCAAATGATAGACACATCATTCAATTGTATACTTCAAACTAAGTTCGTTTTTTTTCTTTAATTTTGTTGCCATAGCAACAGTTTTAAAATCTAAAAAAATCCCAATTTTGAGGTAAATTTTGCGAATTTTACATAATTCAAGGACTTAACTTATAAGTATATGAATCAGGCATGTTGTCTTCATTTCCATTGCTTACTGTTGCCATAGCAACCAATACTTGTTAATAAGCAAATATGAAAAAAAACTTATTTAACACTTTCTTCATCTGTGCCAATGCAAAACATTCTGTGCCTATGCAAATCATTACTACTTTGATAATTTTTCATCCAGCATATGTATCTTCTGTTGCCATAACAACCATTTGTTCAAATTAGATAGAATTTGTAGAAAATGTGTTACTCCATGGCAACAAAACACAGGTTGAAATTAGTGTTCAAGAACTGTTATAAAGGTTTTGTTACAGCCAGTGTTGTTATCAGTATATCATCATAATATGCACTACTAAAGTGGTGTGATCTAGTCACAGTGATACTGGTTACTTCTAGAAAAATGGTACTTAATACCATGCCACGCATCTAGCGTACTCGAGTATTCACTATTTTCTCATCAAGAACCACAACTCTTGATACAAATCAACAAATCCGCAATCGATGTGATTGTTTGCAATTACTGTGCATGTTAAATTTATGTTTAAATAAGTCTAGCATCCATTTATAAGTGTTACATATAGGACAGTACAAGCTCAAAGCTTTACACTGCCACTAGGAATAAATTCACATTTCTGTGGTTTTCAGAAATCAGAATTTACGATGCGTTAAAATTGATTGGGAAAAAGTTGAATCGTAAATGGGCCTTAACCATAAACACGAAAAAATAAAATGAATACATGTATTTACTATTGACCAAAGTAGCTAACCACTATTAAAATGAATTCTGACACGTATCGATGCTTGTTTATTGATTTCCCAGCCACTGAAGTAAGTCGTCGTCAAGCATGTTTGTTTACTTAGTTACGTTCGTCACCAAATTGATTCGTACCCACTCGTTGATGTAAGTTAAAATCTACATATTTCGAATAATCGATCAGGTAGCGAACACATTTGTTGTATGAACAAGTCAGATAAATCATTATAAACTTAATTCAACAAATTGTTTGATGTGTACTGAAAGTTAACGATTGTTTGACTAATTTGAAAGATAGCGGTAGTAAAAACCGGATGGGGATGGAATGTTAGCTTTCTAAAAAGCTAGATACGAGCACAGTCGTGTACCAAGTTTATACTTTTCACATTTATTTGTTCTTAAATTATCAACATATGTGCGAAATAAGAACTTGGTACACAGCTGTGCTCGTATTACACTTTGTAATTTATTGGCGATATTTAGGTCAAATTTGCCTATTTCGACAAGTCAAGGGGTCAAAATAGGCACCGTATTAAGTCAAAATACATGTATAAGGATATCTTAATGTTATTTACGGACAGTTTAGACATTGTTTTCTCTAAATATGCAAAGAAAAACGCAACATCGGCGATTTTAGTTTTCTGAAATTCTTAGGGCAAAATCACCCCTTATCGTACCTGCTCCTTTAGTCACAATTCAATATCTGTGATGCAGGAAAGAATAAGTTAATGAATATAAAATGGATCACAATAAGTGTAGCAAATGGGGCGACAGCTCCGTACCGTCGGCTTAAACAAGCCTCTTTTATGACAGCGCAATATACAAAAATACCACTTATTTGTGATATCTTGACACTGCATGTGAATGACATTCAATGTAATATAACTATTTAACAAGACAATTACAGCATGGGACTCCTTTATGTGCATTGCCTAAAGTGTCTGAACACAAAGTTACCCATGATTAATCATATCATCTGTCTGATCAGAACAGATGGATATTAACAAGAAATAATCACTGGTCACTTGATATTTAACAAAATTGAAGGTTTTTACTAAATTTTGTACTATAATTAACGAGAAACAAAGACATCTACAATACGATCTTTTTACTCGAAATTTATCTCAATATTGGTATTCTAGGTTGAACCATGTCTTCATAATAAATACGTTTACCGAAAAGGTTATGAATGTAATGGAACGTATGGTAGAAACGTTGGCATGGAAATGTGTATACATTTACCATGCTTGTAAATTTGTTACCAAATCAAGTTAACAATAAAACCATATTTTAAAAATCAGTAATCAATTATGATACCAATCCAAAAACACCAAAACTGAAAGCTCAGCATTTAAGAATAATGCTATCGATATGACACGTACAGCGCCGTTACGACATCCCAAATTTACCACATTGGTTATTGATGGTTGAGATTGTATACCGATTGGATAGTTACATTCCATTAACTGATCAAATAGGTACTTTATAAGACTTGCGAATCCGAAACAACACAATATTGTCTAAGCATCACCTATAGACATATAGCGCGGTTTGGCCTGTGGGAAATTAGTCTGCCCACCTTTAGAAAAGTTACTGCTGTTATGTGAATGGCGGAGACTTTAGACTTTACAAAGAATGCTAAGATCGTTAGTGAATTTGGTTCCACGCAATTTAGTATTCCTGGTTTGTCACCAATGGTAATAAAATGCACTGCCGACCACTTGGCGAATTACTTCATTAGACATTTAACTAATTATAATGTTAATCTGTCTTATGTCTAATCACACTATTTGCAGCTTCAGTTTCATATGTAAACAATACCAACTTTACTCTAGACAATTATAAATGCACACGCGATGACACTAGCAGACTCATGACGTTCCTTTTAGAATTTAGAGTTAAGAGTGGTTCTGCTGCAAACTATATTATGATCCCCTTTTAGGGATATATTTAAACTGGAAATGAATGTGTTCATTGATAACAGTGTGAAAATACTTTTATTCTTACACCACCCTTCTTACAACAACAAAACTAATCATAAGCCTAGTGACATGCAACATAGATACTCATACAACGGTACGATATTTGTGAATAAATAGCATGCATGTTGATAGTTGTTCGTAGATCCCACACTAAGAAAACCTTCCTATGTTTAAGGCAAAGTACTAATTTATTATTATTGTGGTCATTTTCATTTATTAATTATATTATTATTATAATCATAATAAAATTATTGTCTAATATCAGCTTAGCACTACATTTTGAATGAGTGTAGGCAGGTCTGATTGAATTATTGGTACCGACATTGATGTATCATATTATATAAAGATCAACGGCATTATGCAATGTTTATCCGTAACAGATTTGAAAAATTCATGAAATATTGTCTACAAGTGTGCGATATATAGCTGTGATTGATCTTACATATCAAAAGCTTTCCTAAAAGACAAAATGTAAGTTATATATTGAATGGATACTGATGCTTTGAATGGAAAAATACAGTGCGTATTCAATATTGACTGGAATAGCATCAGTGACAAGGCACATAACACGATAGATTGCCTACAATCTAAGACAGGTCCAGATATCATATGACTACAC
This sequence comes from Spisula subtruncata, assembly GCA_963678985.1. Classification (NCBI taxonomy): domain Eukaryota; kingdom Metazoa; phylum Mollusca; class Bivalvia; order Venerida; family Mactridae; genus Spisula; species Spisula subtruncata. Next base: position 6,657 of record CAVMCB010000022.1, on the reverse strand, counting down.
TGTCAAATCACTGTTCATTTTGTTCGCTGTAATTGGTAGCCATAATGACTACAATAATTTATGAGTGTGTCAGGTATCGCGGTATGTACGTATAACGACCTAAAACATTTCATAATGCTTACTCATTGTACCACACATTCTTAAAGTACATAGACATACACTAGACGTCATCACATTAAAACGGAAATACATTTCTGTCAATGCTGCATTACTCGAATACAGTATTCGATAATGACTATTGTCTGTCGTCGAGTTCAATGTACTTATTTACTTTCTACAATAAAATGTCTTACCCTATGGAATATAAATTGCTCAATACATTTCCCATATTATGTAAATACATTGTCAAAAGCATTTCCCAAGAGAAAACCATAGTAAAAAAGAGACTCGATTATTACATATAAAAGAACATCGTGACAATACATCATTGATGATGGCATCAATTGGAGATTATAATCTTCGTTTTCCGAAGCACAAAACTTAAGGCCTAAATGACGACAATAAGAGATATATCATTTCAGTGAATGCTGCATTACTACAATACATTATTCTGTCGTCGAGTTCGATGTAATTATTTACTTTCTAAAATAAAATATCTTACTCTATAGACACAGCGTTGGTGTACCTGTCATTGTCATTTGTGAATGCATGTACGTGTATTGTTTTATTATGTAAACATGTTTTGATATATCCATGTATGTACTCCAAAACGATGTAAAATCGATCTAATTTAGGTCACAAGTAGGCCACCGTTGCATTAACAGAGATGTGATAATATCGCGCTACATTCTGTGGGCTTACTATGATGTCCAATGGTTATACGTATATAGTTAGTTTTTGTCCTTTCAGTAATGGTATCATGGTGTGCCAAATTTCACACTCTAATGCGATGGCACGTACACGTGTCACGAATGCACCGGTCACTGTTATAACTCAAGTACATGCGTACTGAGTATATGTCATATAACAACACACATGTTCTAAAGGTGATAGTGCGTTATTCGGTATAATAATGATAGCTCAGTGCCACGTCAAATCCAAAGATCATTTCGACATTATATCCACTGCGGTATAACGTACACCGGATATTGCTAGCAAGATGAGTAATATTCTCAATTTTCGCGACATTCTAGTGTTTACAAGGGTAAGTTAAGAGACAATTTGTAGCTTTTCTGAGTGTGTTTAATGTACATTTTATGCAAAACAATCTCGTCCATAAATTTTCCTTGCATGTGCAACCGGTAAATTGCCTGGAATTTCTTAAAAGGGTGATGAAAAGACCTCACTCGCATCGTTACTCACGCAGAAAGTAAGCTCGATCTGTCGAAATTAGATGTTTTTGTTTATATTTTTCGTTAAAATACTCAACTTGAATCGAGCGAATTGTCATTCCTGTTACAAAGATTATATTGCAAATGTAGTATCCGAAACTAATCGAAAATGAGAGTGCATTGCGAGAATAAATACAATTGTTAGTGTACAGAGTATTGCTATATGGTTGCTCCCTGGTGTACGTAGTATTGCTGTATCGTGTACGGAGTATTTCGTATAAGTGCAGTGACTATTTGTCACTCAAATTGAATAAATACAAGGTATAATCAGTGTTATTTTGTAAAATAATTTATACTGAACAGATTTGTACCTATTTAGACTGGATTACATGGACTACATGAAGCAATTAGTGTAACAAGCTTATCCTAGCTCCAAGCCCCCACCCTGCGAATTTTATGGGAAACTTCTATTAGTAACTGTGTTTCACATACATGTACAGTAAAGGGTCATAACTGGGCAATCGCATTAGACAAACACAAAAACACTACAATATCAAATAGTTTGAATTAGCAACTTTGAATGTAAGTCATAGCAAAGACACCTCATTGCAGCATCAGAAATAATTGAGAGATTAAAAATAAACCTAGGTGTGTATATATGGATGTGAAAGCCCTTATTTGCCATTTGACCATAAGCATGACTCTCAAAGAATTACATACATTTATATCCAAGCTAAATATCACATTTGCACTACTCACAAGAACACTTTATGCATAAAATGCAGCATTCTATATAGTTATATATTCTGTATAGTCTATATCGCATTCAACTGCCTGACGGATTGAACTATTTTAGCATCACCATTTAAGAATATTCTTAGTATATCATATAACCCATAAGACATGACCTTATTGGTTTGCAGACGTAATAATACGATAAAACTGTCCATTAACATACTTTATTTACTCATTTTATTAAGCAATACACCAAACAGCAATACTCTGTACACACTCGTGTATCTGTTTTTGGGTGTATCTTAGTTGCTTTTCCAACAGTACTTATGAAATTTGGTCATAACATTTTGGAGTTCAATATAAACAAAATGGCCATTTCAAAAAATCTACAATTTGGTAATACAAAAAAATGTACAGCCTTTCCAGAAGCTTGTACAGTACTGCTGTCAATATTTGCGAGTGAGTAACTGCATAATACTTGATCATTTTAACCTTTCTTTTGATGTACAATAGTGTTCTATAAAGTTACCGAAATTCCCGAAGAAGTTAAACCTCAATTTGGATATGCATAAGAAGTCAGTAATTAAGAAAATATCTCGTCTAAACTCACCCTGGTCTCCATTTCATGTCCTATAAATTGATACTATTACTCACTTTACTAGCAATATCCAGTGTACGTTATACCGCAGTGATATCAGTTGATTATCATATAACAGTACACAGCAGTGGCAATATAATTGAACATTAAGTCATCCAAATACAGCATTTGACATTTTATTTCTTTGGTATTTTAAGTTTTTATCTTTATTCAGAAGGATTGGAGGATATAAGTTACTATGATCTATACGTTAATTGGCAGACACTGTTTCATGTATTTCCTGATCTCTTAATTAGTTGTCTGATTCCTCGTTCGTTCTTTGTACATCATACGCCATGATGCACGTATTGTATAGGATGAGTTTACGCAATCCGTTTTCGCGGAAAACATTGAGAAAATAAGGTCACTATTCTTTCAAGGAATACATTTCAAAAGGAAAAGTATGGACAAGGAAGGTAGTGCTCGGAACAAACAACAAAACACGAACGCCACATAGTACAAATTCATTGCTTTACTTGTTCTTCTTGTTCCGGTCAAAATGACAAATAGTAAGTTATAATAATACAGTCTCTGGGAAAACATCGCATAGACATGATTGTATGCGGCATAATCAACGCACGCACGTGTTGTTCTTCCAAAATACAAAACAATTCGGGAGCAATATTGCCAATGATTATGGTTGGCAAGTCTTATTTCTGTAGGTCAAACAAACTTTACGGTAATACGCGACAGGCTGCCGAAATGTTAACATGACGTCAGGTTTTGCTGTTTGAGTGTTTACGTTTGGTTGTCCCTGTTGTATGTGATTTATTGCTGTGTATACATCAGTATTTGATTAGTGACTGTGCTCCGGATGCTGACCGTATTCAAATTAAATGTTCAGAATGTAAATGGTAAAACAATACATACATCTACAATAAAATCAAAATCATTATAATCCATATAATTATAATATAATTTGAGAGCGCTGATGCTCTTATAGCACATCTCAAAACCAAACTGACTAGCGACAGAAAATACATACAGGACTTTTGACATTATTGAAATTGTAGTCATTTGCGAGGTTGACCTAATTAGGTTTAAGTATGTTTAAATAATCTGGGGCAATGAACCTCTTCGGTCAGACTTCCAACATCAGACTGTGATTGTTTCAATTGTGCAAGGAATATTTGATTTAGGGCATAGATGAAGCATTACTTATCTATTGGTCGTACTCGGAACTGTCATATAAAGAAGCCAATACATGCACACTTAGCGGCACTTCTAACGCTGCCGTTGATATATTTTTGTTTTCTTTAAAACTCCTTAATGGATTGGTATGAAATTTGGCACACGTATACAGCAATATTTGACACAAGTTCAGGCGAATTTTCCGCTCGATCCGATAATAGACTATTGCATTACCCGTCTTCAACTGACTGGATACTTATATTGAAAGTCGCAATTTATCAGGCAATAACGGTCATCTGATTGTTATGTATGCCTGTCCCTTATTCGTATAATGGTTGTTAATATCAACATTATATTCGCTCATGGTTTTAAATAGATATTAACAATATTTACCAAAATGCTAGTAAACGAAAATTGTTGGTTTTTCTGCAAAATATAGTGTTTTCCGTACCCATAGTCTGTCTGTTGAGAAAATACGATTCTTGCGAGTAACGCGGGTTGCGCTCAACTTGGAATTTAAATTCAGGGTGATCAATTATTATATCAAACTGAATAAATTCAACTCTACTGCGTAGTATAAAGTTTTAACATTCACTATCCAGGAGAAATGTAAATTTTACAATTCAAGTAGCCTTATTTGAGGTTAAACGTTTATTTTAAACGCATCGGTTTTATATTCAGATTATGAGCTGATTTTGTGGCGGTCTAACCTTACCAACGGCTATTCCGTTACCTAGGAAATTGTAACGTAGATGAATTTTATGGATATTTTTTATTATGTACACTTATTACATAACACTTGAAGCTGTAAAGAAATAAAATATTGAAAAATACTCAATTGACCTCTAATAAACACGCTGTTTAATTTTGTGACTTTGTAGTTCCTGGTGACGTAAATTACGCTTTTACCACGAATTTTCATACACACCAATTTCTGAATTAACAAGTGCAGCAATAGACACATGCATTGAACTGCAACTGGTGAAAATTTGATAATGTTATCTCGACCGTTTTTCGAGATATCAAGAATAATCAAGTGGCAGCGTTAGAAGTGCCGCCAAGTGTATATAATTATAATTGCCACGGTTTATACGCACATTCGATTAACGAACGTTCAACCATTCTTACACATACCAAGCCAACCGCTTGCATGGCTTCCTTTCATTATGAAAGTTCTATAATGGTATCCGCTAACTGTTCTGAAATAATAGGGAATAATGAATGAACTACTTGGTGTTTTTATACAAATACATAAATTGGAATATTGAAATGATATTACCTTTAACTCAATTCAGTGTGAGTTGTACTTCCCTCTTAAACTTCGTTTCCAAAACTGAGGCCATATACTAGTACACAGAGAGGCAATGGTCGTATTCCTCATTCGTAATTAATACACAAGTATGTCAGTTTTTTTTTCTAATGACAAAGAACCTTCAGACCTAAGATCCCCTTACGGTCGGTGGTACTTTTAAAAATAGCAACTTGCAGTGTTCTACCACTTACGAGAATCAATTAATGTAATTAGTTACTATCTTTGCTAATTAACACGGTGCATTCAAATTATATATATCTAGTGGAATAAAAAATGCAGGATGACCCAGTTTCACAAAGAAATAATATAATAGCAGTTATTGCATGGGACCGAATGAAACGTTGCCAATGCTCGACAAAGATCCCACAGGGCCCCGCTGAGCGGCGACCCAACCTCCTAAACCCGTACCAAAACGTCGTCCAAATGAGGTACAACCAACCCCTAACCTAGTTTAAACACCAAGGACAGTAAGGCACATAACGCAATTGGCAGCCATATTGACTACAGCATTTCATGAGTATGTCATGTGTCGCGATATCGAAACGACCGAAAGCATTTCCTTTTGGCTACCCATTGTTCCGCACAATCTTAAAGTGTATAGACAGAACACTAGACGTCATCACATTAAAACGGAAATGTATTTCCGAGACTGCTCCATTTCTCGAATACATTCGATGAAGACTAATGTCCGACGAGATCGATGTATTAATTTACTTTCTACAATAAAATGGCTTACTTTATTGGATATGAATTGCTCAAACAAATAAAAGTCTCATATGAAAATACATTTCATATGCATTCCCCAAGGGAAAACTATAGAAAATAAGAGGCCCGATTATTACATATAAACAGAATCTCGTAACAAAACATCATTGATGGTGGCATCAAGTGGAGATTCTCCGAAGCACACGTCAACCAGGGGACTAAAGGACGTAAATGGATATTAGAGATATCCACAGTGTTTGTGTGCATGTCATCGTCATTTGTAAATGCATGTACGTGTGCTTACAATGTACACGTATTTTTATTATAGATACATGGTTTATATATCCATGACTGTTCTCCAATACGGAGTAAAATCTATCTAATACAGATTTAAAGTAGGCCATTATACACGTGTTATAAGTGAGAGGTACGGTGTGATAATATCACGCTACATTCAGGGTTGGCTACATAAGGGGGTTACATTGATGGCCATTAAGTATATATAGTTTGTTTTTGTCCTTTCAGTTATGGTACTACAGTGTGCCAAATGTCAAATTCTTAGGCGATGACACGTACACGTGTTACGAATTCACCGGTAACTATTATAACTCAAGAACACGCGTACTGAAAATGTATGTCGTAAAACTACATACACGTGTTCTAAGGGTGCAATTATATTGTTCGTTGTAATAACAATAGCTCACCGACACGTCACTTCCAAGAATAAACTTTTATTTCGACATTATATCAATCGATTATCGTATAACAGTACAAGAGACGCAACATAATTGAACATTAAGTCTTCCCAATATAACATCTTGACATTTTATGTCTTTGGTGTTTAAGTTTTTATCGTTATTCAAAAG
>CAVMCB010000021.1:0-22826 GCA_963678985.1 Spisula subtruncata | reverse complement strand
GCATTCAGACTTAAGTAATATTTCCAAGAATTTTGCATGGAATATATAGTAATATGATTCCATTTTTGTGATTCCAACAAGTAGTTTCAAATCCTAAATTTACAGACTGATTTTGTTGAAATGTTGATCATTGTTGATAGGGCACTAATTTACTACTGTACAAAGTAACTAAAATCATTTTGTTCTGGTGATCAATATGGTCTTGGCCTTGGGTACACCAATGTCTCAGTTACTTGATTCATATTTGATTTTCAGGATGTTGCTCCCACCCGGGAACAGAAGCACCACCTACACCTAGCTGGGTTGGGGGAAAAGAAAGTGACTTTTGTAAAGGATGAGAACACTGGTTCATTCAAAGCCAAGTTAGAAGAAAGTTTTCCGAAGTTGGTAGACTGTGGAGGGTTCGACCTCCTTCGGACGTCTTTTGGGAGCAGGGTTTCCTTAGAGACTATTCCGCAACCCTCAATGGGATTTAGTGCTGCCTATTTGTCCAACGAAACAGACTTGGGGCAGGCGCTATGCTACGTCCGCCCAATTCAACGGAATCTAGATGACTTTCCTGTAGATGCTGACGAGGTTAGTCTTCAGCATGCCTTCACAAACATAATGAAGGACAACCTTCCAATATACATGTATATATCTATATATAAAAACTAAAAAAACGACATCAGATGGATTTTAAAATCTATTTAACAACTTCTATAATTATATCTGCCAACCGGTTTTGGTTCTTCAGGACAGTTTGATTATATATATATATATATATATATAGAGAGAGCATTATAGAATGATTGATCGTTGATTATTGAAAATATTACATGCGTTGTCCTAAATGATATAACGGGAGGCAATAGCCAAATATATACTGACCACAAATGTTATACATGTTTTCTATACTCTGCAAAAAAGAAAGTACGGTACCCATCATACGTTTCGGAATATCTACTTGAAATTAGCACATATTTTGACTATTTTTAGCTCGACTTTTCAAAGAAATTTAATTGAGAACTTATACTGTGACTTGGACGTTTGCGTCTGCGTTGCAACATAGGGTTACAGTTTTTAACAAACTTGAATATCTTCATTTCCATCAAAGATATTCTAATCAAACATGGAATACCTGTTGACAATCACCACTCCCACCTTAATATGAAGTCTCGTAACCCTGGCTTTCCTAATTTTGGAATTATGCCCTTTTTATACCTAGAAAATAGCGAAAATCAAGGTTAAACATTTTTACATGAACAATATTACAACTATTATAACTACAACAACTTCAATACACTTTGAATTGCTACATTTGACCATTCCAATCCATATCTACCACCATCACCTGACCTCAGCTTGACCTTGACCTAATTTTTTGTTTTTAACTTAATTCAATTTGGCCCATTTCTAGGTTAAGAAAAGTGTAAAGTTTCGTGATTCAAGAACACTAGTATACTCATGCAACTATTTCCTGTAACCATTTCTCATCCACCACCATCACCTGACATCAGTGTGACCTTGACTTATGTAAGTTGGGCCTACTTCTTGGTAAAGAAAAGTGTAAAGTTTCTCGTCCTCCACCAATACTATCAACCAGAACACTTGGATACTCATGCAACTGCTAGTATTTCCTGTAACTATTCCTCATCCACCACCATCACCTCTAGACAGGGTTGGTAACTCAAATATTTTGTCAAAAATGTTTTGTCTTTTGGTCTTAAAACCTTTATTATACTATCTGTATTAAGCACTGAGAATAATCGAGCGCTCTGTTCCTCTGACAGCTCTTGTTAATGTTCATTGTCTTCAATATATTTCCAGAACAGTTGTGATGGTCAGATAGCAACTGAAGAATGCATCAACTGCAGAGATCATATACCGTTGTCTAAATTGCGAGACCATTTGCAGGACTGCAAGAGCAGTGTGAGTAAAATAGATCATTGTGAATACTTAAAAACCAATGTCATTTAAATGCCTCAAAATTTTCATAGCTGGCTGATACAAATGCAATGGGAGCCATTGCAGTACATTGACATCATCAGGTTGTGCATCTAACTTTAGTTACTCTTTACATGATTATGTAGCTATGTGTATGTTAACTCATTCAGCACTGGTGATGTCTGGACTTCGAGTCTGCTTTTGCAAATAAAGTGTACCCTGGTCCCTGATAAGAGAGATGAAGTAGGAGAAGTCTGATCAATGTAAACTTTACTTGCTTATTCATGACCTTAGAACAAACATTTTCTCTCTACAAAGACAAAAGATATGCATGTTGCTTATATTATTTCGGCATTTAAGCAAAGAAATATTCATATAATAGTCAATAGTCAAAGTTATGACCAAAATCAATTGGCCGTATTGTTATTTTTTTTGCAGAATAACTCCCAGCCTTCCAAGAGATTGAAGATGGATCGTCAAATGCCTGTCTGTGAGTTTGCATGCTTACAGGTATATATGGGTAAACCTTATTTACGAGGTATGTCCGGAAAGTTCGTGGACAATGTCGATTTTAGAAAAACTAGCGTTCTGACGATAATTTTAGGGGTTTCAATACTTCCGAATTATGTATTCTGCATTATTTTTCAAATTTACAAATGTGTATCAAGTGCGGATCCAGGATGTCCGACCATTTTCCCTGGTGGGGTCCAAGCCAAAATCTGCCGCCATTTCAGGTGGATTTGGCTTAAATTTCATAAAATTTGAAAATTCTAGGTGGGGTCCGGACCCCTCGGATCCCACCGCTGGATCCGCCCTTGTGTATCATTTAAAATTAATAAATTATTTACTTTGTTTCGAGTTAAGGATGTGACACCTGGGGCACTTCGAGAAAAGTTTGAAATGTATTAAATACAATTCAGTGTTTTGGTTAATTGCTTGACTAATATTTTTTCAACCCATTCAAGAAATGCATGTGTATATAAGTATGATTAAAGCATTATTTGTAGAAACAATTAACAGTATCATCACATCCATTAAAATTTTATGCGCGAAACTACAGAAGCACCCCAAAATTAATGTTGATAAAAATGACGTCAGTTAAACGTTATTGAATAATGGGGGACCTATGATCCATGCATTTTTCGAAAGTTTGGTCGAAAAATACAATTAAACATTTTCAAGGGAATATCTTAAAACCTACAGAATGCCTTTCACTTGCATAAAAATGACTCAAAAGATTACTGATATATCAGAATGCAGTATTCTAAAAAAATTGCCATGACCAATTCAAAACGCAGACGGAAGAGAACATGAAACAGACGTGAAATTGGTACTTCGGCTGTTTGTTGGGCCATTCTGCGACATTGCATAGAGGAAATTGATTGTTATACGTCAACTGTGCAGGGATACACTCAGACTGTATTTGAAATCAAACTTTAGAATAGCTGAATCAAACAATTGTCGATTAAACAAGCTTCTACTTGACCGACCACTAGCCCGACGTAAAGCTGATGACGTCATATTGACGTCGACACCTGCGCCGCATATAGCGAGTTGTGTGAGAGAAAATGTCTGACAAAAATAAAATATAAACACTAGAATCATTATTTTTTACTCACAAACTAATAAATGTTTAAATTTTAAGTTAATATACATATTTTCCATGTGAAGCTTTAAACTGTCCGTTATCTAGGGTTGTCTACGAACTTTACGGACATACCTCGTACTTTTATATCGGCATCTATGCCTTTAAAGATACTTGATATTCACCACTATGTCCTGTTTTCAGAGGTCTTATTAGCTCACCTGTCACTTTGTGACAAGGTGAGCTTTTGGGATACCAGGCGGTTCGTCGTCCATCGTCTGTCCATCGAATGTCAACAATTACTTGTAAGCACTCTACAGGTCTCATTGTTGGTTAGATCTTCACCAAACTTGGTCACAATGTGTATCTAGATGATATCTAGGTCATGCTCAAAATTAGGTCAACATGAAAACTACATCACAAGGTCAAATCATATAAAAACCTTGTAAACACTATAGAGGTCACATTTCCTGTTCAATCTTCACCAAACTTGGTCACAATGTATATCTAGATGATAGCTAGGTCAAGTTCTAAACTGGGTCACTTGACCTCGAAAACTAGGTCTGTCGTCATAAGGTCATACCATAGAGAAACCTTGTAAAGATTCTAGTAGAGGTCACAGTTCTTGTTCAATCTTCAAAAACTTTGTCACAATGTATATTTATATAATATCTAGGTCAAGATGGAATCTGGGTTGTGTGACCTTGAAAACTAGGTCAAAAGGTTAAATGATAGAAAAACCTTGTAAGCACTTTACAGGTCTCATTGTTGGTTGGATCTTCACCAAACTTGGTCACAATGTACATCTAGATAATATCTAGGCCAGTTTAGAACCTTGGTCACGTGACCTTGATAACTAGGTCACAAGGCAAAACCATAGAAAAACATTGTAAACACTCTAGAGGTCACATTTCTTGTTAAATCTTCACTAAACTTGGTAACAATGTATATCTAGACTGACGATATTTAGGTCAAGTTTGAAACTGGTTCATGCGACCTAGAAAACTAGGTCACGAGGTTAAAGCATAGAAAAACCTTGTAAACCCTTTAGATGTCTGGTCCGTTCTTCATCAACTTGGTCTCTATGTAAATGTGGATAATATCTAGGTCAAGTTCATATCGTGGTCACATGACCTTGAAAACTACATGTTTGTCACAATGTCAAAATCATAGAAAAACCTTTTAAACACTAAAGGTCACATTTTTGGTTTGATTTTCCCCAAACTTGTGCATTGTATATTTTGATAATACCTAGGTCAAGTTCGAATCTGGATTACATGACATTGAAAACTAGGTCACAATGTTAATGATAGAAAGACCTTCGTTCTTCATTTGACTTTGAAGACAGGTGAGGGACCAAAGGATCTACTGGTCCTCTTGTTGTATTTCTTCTTAGACATGTCAACTTTTAAAAATGGACTTGTTGAATATAAGGGCTCAAGCCCTTTATGTTAAAGACCTCTATTATTTGTCGTATTTTGACTAAAGGCATACTTACATGCTAGTCTATTGGCTTAGTGTGATTGTTAATTTCAATATTTAGGATAACAACGGCGTAAAAGATGTCACGTAAGTATATAGCAAGTTATATTGTATGGATGTTCAGTTTTTTTGTTTGTTTTTTTGATACCGAAGTATTGTATTGTTCAAAGTTACAGTTCCATGGTTTGTTAATTAGTTTGAACTATGACCTTATGCACCAGTCAATTGATTCCACTGAATACAGTAGACTCAGTCTAAACAGGATGAATATTGCGGGTGATTTTAAAGGTTTAACATAAGTGGTTGCTAAATGCAGGTCAACAGTGCTACAAACAGTTCCTGTAGGAGTTGTTTGTAGCACTGTTTACCTGTTTTGGGCAGCCTTTTGTAACAGAATTATATTTTGTTCAGGATTTTAGTTGTCCTGTTTTCAGAGGTTCTACAGAAAACTTGTCAGACATAGAAATTTCTGTCTCTTCTGTTGTTTTTTCTGACAATTACCTTCACACAGAATAAACATTGATATTGGTTAAGATATTCACTACCATCAAACTATGGGACCATCCTCTCATTGTGGATTATCCGAGTAAAGAATGTGTGTATTGACATCTTATTATTGCAGTGTTGCAGAGAATCAGCAGTGTCCTGTGTGTTTGGAGACATTTCCAGGCGACATGCTGGCAGTGCATGCCTCCTCATGTGGTGAGACTGTTGACGTGACATTACATGTCGATGAAGACAGAGATTCAAAGTAAGCATGATCGGAAAATGACTGCGACATTTGTATGTTCATTGACTATAAAAACAGAAGACTTTTAAGAGATGAAGATTGCTCTGTTTTAGGGTATAAGCTGGCGTAGTGTGGGTGTACATACAAATTTGGTTGGTAATTCAAATGTGTAAACAAATTGCTAAAAATTTAGACACAGTTTCACAGAAAAAATTTTGTACATAGACTTTAACTTCAGGGATATGTTGTTCAGGTTGTGTTTAAATGAACATCTCCATATTTTCATTAAATTCAACCTGAAGTTAATTTTTACAATGGACACACTTTCCATTTTTATGTCCCCCAGTCTATTGTTAGCTCACCTGTCACAAAGTGACAGGGTGAGCTATTGTGATCGTCTTTTGTCCGGCGTCTGTGCGTGCGTCCGTAAACTTTTCATTCAAACGACATCTCCTCCTAAACTCCTAGTCCAATTTTGAAATAACTTCACACAAATGATCCTTGGGTGGCCTTCTACCAAAATTGCTCAAAGAATTCCATTCCATGCAGAACTCTGGTTGCCATGGCAACCGAAAGGAAAAACTTAAGAAGTATTTTTCTCTGAAGCCATAAGGCCCAGAGCTTAGATATTTGGTATGTGGCTTTGCCTAGTGGACATCTACCATGATTGTTCAAATCATGACCCCGGGGTCAAATTGACCCCGCCCGGGTGGGTCACTTGATTTTACATAGGTTACTATTGCAAAACCGTAAACAATTGACTTAAATGACATCTCCTCCTAAACCCCTAGTCCAATTTTGAAATAACTTCACAAAAATGTTCCTTTGGTGGCCCTCTACCAAAATGCTCAAAGAATTCCATCAAATGTAGATGTCAAAATCCATTATTTAAGATTTACCACAACTCATGATGGGTGACAGGTCAAGGTCATCTGTCAAGGTCAAAATACATGTATATAGGACAAAATATATAGTGTAACTTTTTAACCATGTTGATAAAGATACTTCAGACAACTGAACATTTTGAGTGGTGACATGGGAAGGTCAAGGTCATCCATCGAAGACAAAGGTCAAATACTTTAACATTGGCCATCTAACTTCAACATTGATCATAACGTTTGAGCTGTTGCAGATAGCAAATTGATGTTTGGCATGCATATGTATCTTGTGGAGTCGCACATTTTGATGGCTGATATTTCAAGGTCAATGTCATCCTTCAAGATCAAAGGTCAAATTGGACATCAAAGCAGTAAGGGGGACATAGCGAGGTTTTACAAACGCATCCTGTTTCCTATATCTAACTCGGTTTGAACCTTGACAGCTCTTTAAATTAAAACATTTATTTATCAAATCTTCACCAAACTTTAAAGTATGTTCATGTGTCGAAAACATAGGCCAAGTTTATGGTAAAAGTTTACAGGATTATTCCTGATTTTCAGAGGCTGAAATCTGCCAATCTCTTTCATTTTTTCTATATAAAAAGTTGAAAATTTGAATTTTCAGGATTTTCAAAATTTTGAACTTTTACCCCTGAAGTTAACTTTATGCACATACGATGGTGGACGATAAAAGTCTACCTTTGCACTTTGTGTCAGGTGAGCTTAGAATGGGACAAAACTCAACCAAATGCAGAAAGTCAAAAGAGGAGTGAGAATGTTCTACAGTTAAAATATTGTTTAACAAGTACTCGATGAACTTTTTTGGTTACAGAACTCTTGATGAAGCACTTGGACAAGTCTTCGACACCTTCTCATCCACATGGGAGATTGCTGTCATCAGGAGACATTTCCGGAAAACATCAATGGAACAGTTGGATGACGGCTGTGAAGAGGACTGGGGAAAAAAACTAAAGATCCGATTTATCGGTGAAGAGGGTATTGATGAAGGTGGACTGTCTCGTGAATTTTTCACAATGTTATTTCGTGAAAGCCAAGTATTTGAGGACAGTCTGTTTAGTGCCGATGCTGACTTGTTGAGCAAACAACATTACAAACTTATGGGCAAGGTAACAGCAATGGCATTGCTGTCTGGTCATCCAGGTCCAAGATGTCTTGAGCAGCATCTGGTCGACTTCATCGTTTTGGGGAAATCGCCAGATATGTCCAGATTATGTACAGATGTCATAAAAAGACAAGATGTGATGCATGCCATTGAGCAGGTAAAGGACTCTACCAGGATAGTTGAAATGTGCTACTGAAAATAGTGGCGAGTCCAAAGTCTGAGCTTGGAACTGCACAATTTTCTGTATCCCTGAATGTCTCATCCACTGAGGTTTACAAATTATGATGCATGAAAAGATGTTATCATCTTTCAAATTATTAAATAGTAAGCTTAAAAAAGTTAAAATGACACATTTAAATTGTCAGTGAAAGAGTGAATCTTTGATTTAAAATAATTGATATATTTAAACACCATTAAAAGAATTTCATAACCATGTGACTAATATTTTTGAAAACCCGTCCATTAAAAAGATTTCTAGTTCATGTTCTAAACTCATTCAACCCTGAATATTCAAAGAAAAATTGATATTTCAAGAATATTTATTATATTTGTAACCTTTTAATGTTTTGCATTGGCACAAATGAAAATTTTTAATCCAAGATAATGCATAAGCAAATAAAGTGTACCCTGATCAGAAAGCTCTACTGTCTGATCAGGGTAGACTTTATTTGCAAATGACGTCTCAATGTGTCACCAGGGCTGAATGGTTTAAATTTTGTATCTAGCTTTAACCATTGTGCCTGTGCCTTCTCCCTGCCAATTTTAGCACAAGGTACGGGATTATCGTACAAAAAATAATATAAATATTACAAAATCTTAGTGTCACAATAATGGTTTGAAAGAGGCAGTAGTTAATCAGGTATTACATATTGTTTTCAGATACAAAAGGTCTCGGACCAAAGTGAAGGTGATGTGAATGTGGAGCATGTCGACCTACTTGACCAAGTGAACTTTAGAAGGCGTGTAACCAAGAGCAACAAAGAAGAAGCGGTGGAGGCTATCAAGGCCCATTTTCTGATGTATCGCTGTTTGCCAGGGCTTTTACAATATATGGAAGGTAACAAAGTTTGCTCCATAGTCGGCAGAAATTTTTTTTTAAAAGCAATGGGATTCTTTGTAAATTTTAGGTCAAATTTTGAAGAAAAAAAAACAAGGTATTGTGGTCACTTGGCCCATTTTCAGCATTTATTTTGTGTCTAGCATGTTATTTATGCGTTTATATTCCCCTCTGGCAACTACATGTATGTTGTGGAGGGCATATAGTAATTGGCTTGTGCGTCTGTCTGTAACAAGTTTGACCCAAATGGACAGTTTGATTTAGCATCAATACTGCTTGTTACAAAGCCTTTAAAGTTGCATGGATTGATATTGTTAGTGATTACTCTTAACCCACCCATATGACACCTGACCTCATTTTGAGCTTGATATTTACCTATTTTTGGACTTGGACTATTAATAGATTGAATAATATGGGAGCAGATAGGTAAAACTCACTGAGCCAAACCAAATATTTAGTGATGGTTTTCATTTTACACAGGGTTGAAAGTAAATAGTGTCCTAGATATTTTGAAAAAGTATCCTGAGTCAAAGAAGTACTTCATCAAGCCTTCAGGCTCTCTATCAGCAAGTGAGGTGATGGGTATGTACTCGTCCTCCTTCTCCAAAAACGACGATGAGAAGTCGGATGAAGAGATGGTGATTTACAACATGCACCAATTCCTCAAGAATGTTGAACGTAAGTACATTTTAGATTAGAAAGAAATTGTAGAAAAAGGCTGTAATCTGTCATGAACCGACTCAATAAAACCGAGTCAGCAATTTTTAGCTCACCTGTCACATAGTGACAAGGTGAGCTTTTGTGATGGCCTTTTGTCCGTTGTCTGTCAGACGTCAACATTTGCACGTAAACACTCTGCAGGTCACATTATTTGTCAGATCCTCACCTAACTTGGTCACAATGTTTATCTAGGTGATATCTACGTCAAGTTTGAATCTGGGTCATGTGGGGTCAAATACTAGGTCACTAGATCAAATAGAAGAAAAAGCTTGTAAACACTCCAGAGGTCTCTTCATGAAACTTGGTCAAAATGTTCATCTTGATGATCTTCAAGTCAAGTTTGAATCTGGGTCATGTAGGGTCAAAAACTAGGTCAAATAGAGGAAAAAGCTTGTAAACAGCCTAGAGGCCACATTTTTGCTTCAATCTTCATGAAACTTTTTCAAAATGTTCATCTTGATGATGGTCAGGTCAAGTTTGAATCTGGGTCATGTGGGGTCAAATACTAGGTCACTAGATCAAATAGAAGAAAAAGCTTGTAAACACTCCAGAGGTCTCTTCATGAAACTTGGTCAAAATGTTCATCTTGATGATCTTCAAGTCAAGTTTGAATCTGGGTCATGTAGGGTCAAAAACTAGGTCAAATAGAGGAAAAAGCTTGTAAACAGCCTAGAGGCCACATTTTTGCTTCAATCTTCATGAAACTTTTTCAAAATGTTCATCTTGATGATGGTCAGGTCAAGCTTGAATCTGGGTCATGTGGGGTCAAAAAATAGGCCACTAGGTCAAATAGAGTAAAAAGTTTGAAAACAGTCTAGAAGCCATATTGTTGCTTCAATCTTCATGAAACTTTGTCAAAATGTTCAAATTGATGATCTTCTGGTCAAGTTTGAAACTGGGTCATGTGGGGTCAAGAACTAGGTGACTAGGTCAAATAGAGGAAAAAGCTTTTAAACAGTCTTGAAGCCACATGTTTGCTTCAATCTTCATGAAACTTAATCAAAATGTTTATCTTGATCATCTTCGTGTAAAGTTTGAATCTGGGTCATGTGAGGTCAAAAACTAGGTCTCCAGGTCAAATCATACTAAAACCTTGGTAGCGCTGCAGAGGTCACAATTTTTAGCTCTCATAATAAAATTCTAGGTCATGTTTGTAAAAAAGTAGGTCACTATTTAGATCAAGTAATGGTCATTGGAAATAACTTCGTTAAATTATGGAAATAACTTGCGTAACCTTTCAGAACTAGTGAGCTATTAAGGAACTCTGGTCCTCTTGTTTCCTTTATGTTTGGTTTGGTTGCTCTCAAGGGATCAAACTTTTACAGATTTTTTTTAAGTGTTATGCTTGTACATGTACAGTAAAAACTCTGAAAACTGGACTATAAAAAGTCTGTCTTTAGCTCGACTATTTAAAGAATAGTCCAGCTATTGTTATCACCCATTTGTCCGCGTTGCAGATACTAACGTAGCACATATCTCAACAACTATCAAAGCTAAAGGGATTTTACAATACCTTCACACCAGTGTTAAATGATTCAAGGTGATGTGCAGCTCTTTTATATGCGGTGGCTGGGGGAGACATACGTTTTTGTGTCAAAAACCCATTCTAGTATTGAATAGAAAATGTTAACCAGAATGTTAAAGTTTTTCATTGTCAAGCATTTTCAAATGTCTAACAAGGCATTGCTTTCAATCATAGTATACTTGTTCACCATCATCAACACTTAACGCTATCAAGGTCCTGGAACATTATCCTCCAAAGGACTTAGGAAATCTCAATTTAACTATCCAGCTCTGAGAATAGTCGAGCGTGCTGTTCTACTAACTGCTCTTGTTTTACATATTTTGACAAGCAAGTTACTGATACCGGTATATATTATAGCATGCTAGAATTGCAGAACGCTCCTATAAGCGTTTTATGCAATCCTAGCATGTTGCATTTTAGTACCTTTCTGTCAAGCATATGTAAAAAACTGCATTTTAAATCGTCATGTTTAGAAAAAGTTGACAGAACTTCTTTCACTTGGCAATTTTTCAGACACTGCCCCCATAAATACCATGCACAATTTACGTAATACATGTATACCAATTGAACCATAACTATTTCAACAAATGATACAATATCTTTTCTCTCTATCTTTATTTCAGGAGGGCGTGTAACAACGGTGCACATAGACATCTATGCTGAGGATACACAGGAGGATACAAAGGAGGTGACGGTTACAATGGAGCAGGTATTCCAATCCCTCACTGGCTGTGCACATGCACCATCAAATCTGGCAGGAAGCATATATTTCGACCATCTAAGCGCAGTGCTGAGCAGTGTCAATACCTGCGTGCCTTCCATAAACTTTTCCAGTATAAAGGACCTTCGCACGTACAAAACGATGGAAGCCCATATGCTTCACATTATCTTTGGTACTTTGGGATTTGGTATCGTATGATATGAAATGAAATGGATGTAAAGAAGTTGTTCGAATAAGGTCACATCTTGTTTTGTATGGGAACACAGATTAAATATTTAGTGACATGTTAAATGTTAATGTGTTAAAAGGTGTAAGCTGCTCGTAATAGTTATTATTGTACATGAGGTCTATAAAAACTGTTTGTTTCCTGTAGCAATCTTTGGTTGGTAGGTATGGGAATAAAGGAAAATAAATATGTAAGATCATTTTTTGTCATAGATGCATTGTTTTAGATAAACTTGCTAAAACAAGCTGCTTTGTTGCAGTAAAATATCAATTATTGCCATTTTAATCAGGATTGGCTGTTTAAAGATCACCTGCACTATTGGGATGACCACTCGTCCTTAGTCTGTAGTTCGTAAACTTTTCCTTGTAAACACTCTAGAGGTCACATTACTGATCCAATCTCCACCAAACTTGGTCACAATGTATACTAGACGATACCTAGTTCAAGTTTAAATCTCAGTCACGTGACCTTGAAAACAAGGAAGATCAGATAATAGATAATCGTGTGAACACTCTAGACGTCACATTTCTGGTCAGATCGTCACCAAACTCTGTCATTTTGTATGTATATCTTGATGATATCTAGGTAAAGTGTGAATCTGGGTCACGTGACCTTGAAACAAGGTCACAAGGTCAAATGATAGAAAAACCTTGCTAACACTATAGTGGTCACATTTCTGGTGTGATATTCACCAAACTTGATCATAATATATAATTGAGCCGCTACACGAAAATAAAAAATTGTGGGTTTTGCGACCAGCATGGATTCAGACCAGCCTGCACATCCGCGCAGTCTGATCAGGATCCATACTGTTCGCTTTTAGAGCCTATTAATGTTGAAGAAACTGTCAGCGAACAGTATGGATCCTGATCAGAATGTGCGGATGCGCAGGCTGATCTGTCTCCATGCTGGTCACAAAACCCACAATGTTGGTTTTTACATGAAGCGGCTCAAATTATCTTGATATCTAGATCAAGTTCAAATCCATGTGATCTTCACTAAACTTTATCAAAATGTATGACTCGATGATATCTAGATGAAGTTCGATTCTGGGTCACATGTCTCTGAAAACTAGGTCACAAGGTCAACTCTTAGAAAACCTTGTAAACACTATGTCACACTTCTGGTATGATCTTCACCAAACAAGATGATATCTAGGTCAAGTTTGAATC
Organism: Spisula subtruncata; assembly: GCA_963678985.1. Taxonomy (NCBI): domain Eukaryota; kingdom Metazoa; phylum Mollusca; class Bivalvia; order Venerida; family Mactridae; genus Spisula; species Spisula subtruncata. The sequence goes on along the minus strand of CAVMCB010000021.1, from coordinate 9,681 downwards.
TGGATCAATGGACCTTGAAAACTAGGTCACAGTCATATTATAGAAAAATAAATAAGAACATTGGGAGAGGGTAGGGTTGAAGAGGTAGGGTCGGTCTGATTACAGGAAACAAACATATTTTTAAGGCCGGATACTAGTATTTGACATGAAACTGATATGGCTATGGGATAATAGAAAGGAAGAAATATGTACCGGAAACTACTTTATTAAAGAAAGAAATATGACATGGTTTTGGTTTTCTCTTGTTGCTGGAAATCATATTAATCATCAATTGGTCAAAATGACCATAGTTAATTTCTTCTCACTGTACCATTTGGACAATGGCATAGTTAACACCACATCATATCAGTACACAGGAATGTCAACTTAAATGCTGCTATTCAGAACTTCAAGGCAGTCTCTGTACATATCTATCCCAAAGTTGGATGGTTGCCTTGAAATAATATTTCTAACTTGGTCTATTACACTTTCCGGAAATTCTGGCATTTCTGGAACATTCACGGCGTCGATCTCGGGGACACCTCCCACATCAGTTTCCACACCATACTGGTTCACCTATAAAAGTCATACATGTATATGAGAATGGTACTGTAACAACAGCTGTCAATGAAGCACTTTGCTTGTCTTAAATTCTTGAAGCTGCTTAAAGGTAAAAATTTAAGTGTGCCTCTTAATGCATTAATCCTTCGATGGGTGTGTAAAAATGTTTATTCTTGGGTCATGGATAGGCAAAACAAGGATACCCTGATCAGACATCTCCTGTAGGAGCTGTAGATGTCTGATCAGGGTATACTTTATTTGCAAATAAGGACTAAAGTCGTTCAGGGCTGAATGGGTTGTCTGTTATCTGGTATGTCCATAAACAAGTGGACTAGACATGACTCCAACACCTTTTGTGTTGAGAATTGAATACCGCTTAATCCGGTGCTAGGGGGCGTTGGAGATGTTGCACTTACCAGTATCTCTCATGAACCGACTCAATAAAACCGAGTCAGCAATTTTTAGCTTTTAATGTTTGGTTTGGTTGCTCTTGAGGGATCAACTTTATCCAGGTTTCTTCACTTATACAACTTAAATGAGTCCGAGGTCAAGGTCTTTGGGATCAAAATTTTTATATGGATAAAAAGGTCTTGTCCCAATACATATTATGTGCCAAATATGAAGGCTGAAGCTGAAAGGGTGTTGTATCTATACATATTAAGACAAAAGATCCTGCATCCCCTGGTGGTTATGGTTGTGTTTAGATATCAACATGAATGGAACAAATGACAGCTATACAGTACCTCTGTTTCAGACATGTCATCTGCATGTACTTGTCCATTTACCCAAAGCTGGAGAGGGCTTTGATTGTGTTCTGTCCTGAGAGGCCGTCTCTGGAGTGCAGCCATGAATCTGTCTAATTGGTGCTGAATCAATGGAATGTAGACCAGATGAAGGACCTGAAGATGGAGCTCGTTCTCCATTTGCAGTAAACCTTGGTCCTCTAGGAAGTAAAAGAGGCCATAGTATAGGCTGGTGACACCAGCCCAAATCTCCCTCCAAAGCCTTTCTATCCTGAAAGAAGTAAAATATGCAGCTTTACGAAAACCTTCTGAAGGTAAATTATTCATGCATGTTATACACATTTTGGACTTAAAATTGCCATGGAAATTTTGTTGTCAGTAGAACTGGCAATATGGCAAATTTTATGTGGGAGCCCGGATAGCTCAGTCGGTAGAGCCTACGTCTTCTAAGCGAGAGGTTCTACGTTTGAGAACCGCGCTGGGGCATATTTTATTTTTCTGACCATGAGAAAGTGGCACAAAAATGACAAACCATGACTGGTTTTTAAAGATAATGTTGACTTTCCTCTACAGACAAACATGTATAACAGAAGTCATGGGACAACCACATGTGCATACGCATCACTATGCGGTCACATTGTTTGTACATGTACAACGTCACCTCTATTCTCAACTTGTACATCACTCATAACCATGCTTGTAATAGATGTATGAGCCGTGTCACGGGAAAACCAACATTGTGTGTTTTGTGACAAGCATGGAGACAGACCAGCCTGCGCATCCGCACATTCTGATCAGGATCCATACTGTTCGCTGACAGTTTCTTCAACATTAATAGGCGCTAAAAGCGAACAGTATGGATCCAGATCAGACTGCGCGTTAAATCCATGCTGGTCGCTTAACCAGATTGTTGGTTTTCACATGTCACAACTGATATATGTAAGTATCGCAGATTGTGGTGGAATGTACTACCGTTGGGTGTATGGCATTATGTTTATTTTCATCTTATATATAAAAATTGAATTTCAGTGGCTATATGTGTTTGTCCCAGTGACGTATATTACCAAAAGGAAAACAGAACTCTCAAGTGTGGGTCCAAACTATACATAGTATTGATATTTAGGTACCTTTAAGTGTTTAAGTCATTTATTAAACAAATAATTATTTCTTTACCTAGAAACTTGGATTATTTGTTTTTAGAACAAAAAAAAATATATTTTTTATTTTCCATTGGGTGGGTTCCTGAACCCAACCTCCCCCGCCCCCTGGATCTGTGCAGGCTGTAGCTTACTTAACAAAAACTTAACCTTGGAGACAAGGTACCGAATGGTGCTTATTTTCACAACATTCATGACATTTGATCCCAAAATTCATTCATATAAGTGTTCAACAAACAAGAGAGGTTCGTAAAACCGCGCGCTCGACTTTTCTCAGTGCTTGATAGTAGTTCAAGTGCCTGACACAGCTTAGGGGAATAACTCGTATTTAATGCTTGATAAAGTTTTCTCCTCATGTCAAATTAAGTAAGTCATCACATTGTACAAATGCATTGAGATTCAAGTTGAAAGCTTTGATAGTGTTTGAGAAATTGACATTTTCCGCAAATTTCTAAGTCGAAAAAGGGAAATAACTCTTATTTAATGCTTGACAGAGATGTCTCCCCATGTCAATAGAAGTAGATCACATTCTACAAGAGAATCAAGTTTAAAGTTGAAAGCTTTGACAATGTTTGATAAAATTAAGTTTAGGTGTAAAATTTGCCACTATTTCTATGTACTAAGTCGAAACAAGGGCAGATAATAACTCCATAAATATAGGTCACAGGGTTACGAGACTTGTCGGTATGGACTCCCCTTGTGATGGTGAATAGCTATCTTGAGTTTCAAGTGGATACCTTTGAAAGTCTTTGAGAAAATGACACCCACAAAAACCTTAACCAACGCACACGCAAACGCTGACACAGATGATCACGTCGTAAAATAGCTCAACTTTTTTTCTTCGAAAAGTCAAGCTAAAATATATACCTTTGATTATGAACACTTCTTCCAGCAATGAATGGTTTGGTGTCAGCTCCTCTGCGTCTGAGCATATATTCTGCAACACGTACATTCTCTCCACCCTTGTCTGACCTCACTCTCAAAGGCAATCCATATTTATCTGTTGCATCAACAAACGCCTCAAGAACTGTTTCTGCTTTATTATTGTTGCTTACTTTTAAGAAGACTGGCATTCTTGAAAACCCATCAATGCCACCATGTATTACCAAACGCCATCTGAAATACAATAAAGAAACTTTTATCATGATGGAATTATTTGAATATAACCCTATCCATAACTCAGTTACAGAGCGGAAGGGAATTTGTGGATGGACAGACAGATCCACATGCCATAACATTATACGTACCTTTGGGTGTATAGAATGTTAGTAGGTATGGCACTAAAAATTGCAATGACTTCCGGTAAAAAAAAACCAGAATACATAAAACAGTCATTTTTCATAATTGTTTTAAACCTGCAAACAATATAACTCAGTGAAATTTAATCCAAATGAAAAATGCTTCAAGCATGCACATCTAGGCTTACTACCTTCTGATCACTATCTACTACCAGTAATCATTACTGTGAGGTTTCATTGAAATCCTGTCAGTAGTTGCTCATTTGCCTATTGTATATACTATATAAAAGCAAAGGGCTATAACTCAGTGAAAATTAAATCAAATGAAAAATGGTTCAAGCATGCACAGCTAGGCTTACTACTGATCACTACTGTCAAGTTTCATTGAAATCCTGTCAGTAGTTGCTGAGAAATTGTCCGGACAAAATTTGCCTATTGTATATACTCTATAAAAACAAAGGGCTATAACTCAGTGAAAATTAATCCAAATGCAAAATGGTTCAAGCATGCACAACTAGGCTTACTTCTGATCACTTCTGTGAATTTTCCTTGCCTATTGTATAATGTATATACTGTAAAAAAACAAAGGGCAAAAATTCTGTGAAAATTAATCCAAATGAAAAATTATTTAAGCATGCACAACTAAACTTACTACTGATCACTTCTGTGAAGTTTCATTTGAATCCTGCCAGAAGTTGGTGAGAAATTGTCCGGACAAATTGTGTCTACAGACGCACGGACGGACCGGCCACCGACAAGCCTGAATCCAATATAGCCCCCATATATTTCATAATTATATGGGGGTATAATAATTTTGTCCGATGTCAGACTGACCATACAATGAACAGCACACTTTGCATTCAGAACAGCCCTAGATTTGCTACCGAGGCACACTTCAGCAATTTTTAAACAATGTATTCATTAATGTATGAACTGCAACAGGTTGCATGCAAAGTTTAATTTGCACGCAACCCGTTGTTCAAACCTCAATGTATACGTTGTGGAGAAATTAGTTTCTTAAATATGTACCTAATCAATTTATGGTTGCCATCTATATGCCAGAGGGCTTGAGGCCCTGCTACACAATAACTCCTTCTCTGCACCCTGCACGTTGTTAGGAATAGTCTCCGAAAGAGAACACCTTCAGGGTCGATAAGCCGCAAAATTTGCTGAATCCTCTTCTCTTGCACACGTATTCCTTCACCTTTTAGAATGCCTTGGATTGTTCTGTATCCAACCATTGGGAAAGAGCTGACAACAGTTAATATTTTTTTCTCTAGCTCATCGTCAGAGATGGAGCTGTAAGTGGATCTAATTTGGAGGTTGTATTCCTGTAGGCGTCTTTCGATGGTACGGGTGCTTACATTAAATATCTCAGCAATTTGTTTAGTTTTAAAATTGCACTGAACATAGTATTCCAATGAATCTTCAGGTATATCAAATGCTGGGCGACCCATTTTACCAGTATGTCTTGGCGGCACAGACTGCACCGTTCTTTCAGGACTAGTTTCAGTAGTTTCAGACTGAATATTTGCGAGAGCAGATTCAAAGAAGTCAAGTGCTCCATTCACATCCACTATCTGAGAAAGCTGTACCAACATAGAGGATATGGTCTCCAATTCAATTTCTATATCATAGAATCTGTTATTCTGCAACTTGTTCGCAACCGAATGCAATTTTCTGGCAGCCAGCTGTTTCATCTCCTCAGCTGCCATTAGTATTAATGTTCTGGTAGATTCCTACTTTACTTTTCAGGCATTATTAGCAAGGTATGGCGTATAAAATACAGAGAATAAGATTGATAATATACTCGTACATGTTCCATTTATCCTTCGCTTACAACACAGTAAATACATGTACACAGTAACACTGATTAGGAACTTTGGTCTTGGTAGTGGAAGCAAGGGTCACACATTCAACATTAAAGTCCAAATCAGTATTGGAGTGGTAGGATCCAGGATTCTTAAACAATGGGTCCAAGGACCTTTGGATATCGTCTTCATGCCTGAAAAGAATGAACAAAGGGGAATATGTTATTTTGTAGCATACCAAAAAGTGAAATCTGCCCCGAGTATGCATAAAATATCTGAGGAACTGCTTTGTAAATTATGTTGAACTACAGCTACTTTTGAGAATAGCATATGTCTCCCACAACTTCTCAATCATATGAAACATAGCTGAAAGTTTCATGCTTGACATAGATAATCATTGAGATAAACACTATGACCAAGTTTGATGAATTTCTGACCAAAATTGTAATTACTAGAGTGCAGACATGCTTTTTCCATTGACCTAGTGACCTAGTTTTAAGAGTCACTTTATCCAAATTCAAACTTGACCAAGGTATCAATAAGATAAACAATCAGACCAAGTTTGATAAAGATCGGACAAAAATTATAACCGCTAGAGTGAGATCATGTTTTTTTCTGATATTTGACCCAGCATGCCCAGTGATCTTGTTTTTAAAGTTACATAAACAAGATTGCAACTTGGCCGAATTATCATTAGAATGAACATTCTGACCAAGTTTGATAAAGATCGGTCCAAAACTGTGACATCTAGAGTGCGGACATGCTTTTTCTATCATTTGACACATAACTCGGGTTCTAACTTGACCCAGGAATCATTAAGATAAACATTCTGACCAAGTTTGATGAAGATAAGACCAAAATTGTAACCGCTAGGGTGTGGATGTGCTTTTTCTACTATTTCACGTAGTTTTAAGAGTCACATTACCAAGATTTGAAACTGACATAGGTTTCACTGGATAAAAAATTTGGTGACATTTGGTGGTAATCAGACCAAATTTGTGACCGCTAGAGTGTGGACATGTTTTCTCTATCATTTGACCGAGTGACCTAATTTTTAATATTATGAGACCCATACTCAAACTTGACCTAGGTATTATTAAGATAAGCATTCTGACAAAATTTAACAAGAAATATCACTGAATGTGATGAATACCCCCAGAAACTGCTTGACACAGTCAGCTATGCACAACTAGACTTAAAATTGATCTGACCAATGTGTGCCGACGATATGCACAACTAGACTTGGTACTGATCATTCATACAAGGTTTCGTTAAAATCTGACCATTGGTAACAGAGAAATAGCACAGACAAAATATTTAAGTGTAAAAAACAAAGGGCCACAACTCCCTTAAAATTCATCCGACCAATGTGTGCCGACGATATGCACAACTAGACTTGGTACTGATCATTTATACAAAGTTTCGTTAAATCAGACCAATGGTTACAGAGAAATAGCGTGGACAAAATATTTAAGTGTAAAAAAAATTAAGGGCCAGAACTACCTTAAAATTTGTCCGACCAGTGTGTGCCGACAATATGCACAACTAGACTTGGTACTGATAACTCATGCAAAGTTTCTTTGAATTCAGACCAATTGTTACTGAGAAATAGTGCGGACAAATTTTTTAAGTGTAAAAAAATAAAGGGCCATACCTACCTTAAAATTTGTCCGACCAGCGTGTGCCGACAATATGCACAACTAGACTTGGTACTGATAACTCATGCAAAGTTTCGTTGAAATCAGACCAATGGTTACAGAAAAATAGCGCGGACAAAATTTGTACGGACCAACCGACGGACCAACAGACCAACCAACCTCAAGCATGACTCCAATATAGCCCCATATACTATGTATCTGGGGGTATAATGAAGATCAGACCTAAATTGTGACCGCTAGAGTGTAAAAATGCTTTTTTTACTATTTGATCTTGTAACCTAGTTTGGAGAGTTACATTACCAATCCTTCCATCAATGCTATATTCTTATTCATTGACCCTGAAAACCTATGTTTAAGTTCAGTACATTCAATATCCGGACATGTTTTATATGATTATGCATAGAAAACGATTGTATGGTAATGGCAGACCTAATTTAAATTCCCTAAAGAAGTCAAGCTGTGATCAAACGGATTTCTAATATGGACACTCTATACAAAGGGAGCGGGTATTACAAAACACTTAATCGGGAAAATGAATATGTGTTACAGGCATTACAACCTGTTTTGTAACATTAATTTTGAGATTGATCTCTTGATCTCTTGAGCCGTTTTTGCACTAATTTAGAAAAGTGAATTGCATTTGACGAGGTCAATACAGGGTTTTTGTTGTAAAAACCTATCTGCCTGTATTACCGTACACTTCTTGTAAGTCAGACCACATGTGATTCTATTTCCGTTCAAATATTTTATAGCATATACAGTTCCAATGTTAGAGAGCTGTGACCAACCGTACACCATGGTAGAGCATACATGAGTCTGTATAAATAGCTGTGACCAACCGTACACCATGGCAGAACATATACGAGTCTGTTTAGATAGCCGTGACCAACTGTACACCTAGTCAAACCATTTCGACGCAATCTATATATTTAAAGCAGCCACTTGCAGACAGCTTCTCTGTCTACTGTACACCATGGTAGAACATAAATCATAACATGAGTCTGTATAGATAGCCATGACCAACCGTACATCATGGTAGAACATACATCAGTCTGTATAGATAGCTTTGACCAACTGTACACCATGGTAGAACATTCTCGAGTCTGTATATATATAGATAGAGAGGGACATTACTGAGAAGAATTACAAAGTTTCACATGCCCGAAGAAGAAACTTTCGAGATGGCTCCAGCGGGAATCGAACCTCGGACCTCCCGTGTCTGAAGCGGGCGCTCTACCACTGAGCCAACTCGTCTTCTCAGTATGTTGTATATCCTGTATGTTTTGAGGTTTTGCAGACCCAAAAGTAAAAATGACCAACCATCCCTGGGGTTGGAGTTGGCGTGGTTGCAACTGACTGATGCATTGGGGGCAGTGGTTTACATTGACAGGTGAATTAAAAGCATATCTTTATTCGAAACTTACAGAAGACTTTAAAACAGTAAATTAATTTGTAATGAGTTTACACGGTCACCCCACCCACTTTTTTCCACCAGGTTCACTCAATTTTCAAGCCAAACAGATTTGTTTTCCATCTTAATACTTCTAAAAGTTTTTGATAATGTGAAGTACAAAAAGTTAACGAAAAAATGAGGTCAAATTATTCGATTAAGTTATTGATGAAGATGAAAAATAGCAAAGTTTCTCACTTTTTTAGCAAAAATTACCGGTGTCGTCCATCTTTAATTGTCATTTTGGGGGAGCAGTTATTTTATATTAATAGCATGAGAGTGATTTCCCCTGAATAAGAATGACATTCGTCCTCAGCTTAACTCGAAATAAAACAATTCGACTTCTGTAGTAAGCAATTACCCTTGTAAACAGTCAAACTCTAATAATATAGGTTATACCATTAATCATGTCAATCACAAACAAAAACAATCTTACTAATAAGAAAGCGTTTGCATCTAGTATAATACGAGAATGCCAATAGCATAAACGTGATCATTTTTAAAGGCTGGACATATTCATTTACACCAAGAGACTTGCAAGTAGAATACATAGAAATGCAATATTGAATCAAACACTAAGACGAAGCATGTAGGCCTATAAGAAAGCCAAGCATGGCATTTACACCAAGAAAAATGCAGTAACCATAAGAGACTTGCAAATAGAATACATACAAATTCAAAATAAGAATATACAACTATGACGAATCATACATAGAACATAATGCATGGCGTTTGCATCAAGTAACTTGCAATAAACATACATGGAAGTGCAATATTGAATCAAACACTAAGACGAAGCATGTATAAGAAAGCCAAGCATGGCATTTACACCAAGAAAAATGCAGTAACCATAAGAGACTTGCAAATAGAATACATACAAATTCAAAATAAGAATATACAACTATGACGAACCATACATAGAACATAATGCATGGCGTTTGCATCAAGTAACTTGCAATAACCATACATAGAAGTGCAATCTAGATAGATACATGTATGACGAAACACGAATAAGAATGTAATTAGGATCAATAGACATATGGCGGAAATTCCCTTCCATAGATGTCAACCAAATGTCAACTAA
>CAVMCB010000020.1:0-62610 GCA_963678985.1 Spisula subtruncata | reverse complement strand
AATAAAGGTCACAAACCACTAAATAAATTTGTTCTTTAGCTCAATGTAAAGTTACAATAGTCAGTCCCAGGTTGATACATGTTAAAGTCTATGGCCAGGTGGCAGACATATATCAATGAAAAGAAGGGGCTACCAGCTTTAAGAAAATACAAAAAAAACAGGGGGTCACGTATCATATAAGAAAAATTTTGTCCGTCCAACGCGGTGAACATATTTTTACAGGCGCGCGGAACGACCAAATCCGGGTTTTACCCTACCCTACTTTCGCTTTGGTATTTTGGCCAAAATCTCAAAATATGTAAAATAAAACAGTTTCAATACATCACATACATGTATACAATGCCTGTAAACCCAATTAGATGATTCCAGTTCCACCTTGTCAAAGCATACTACCATTTAAACACAATCACAAGTTTATTTAGGGACTATTTGAGTGTATCCTATTTTGGTTCACGGAGGCATTTAGTGGTTTGTAACCTTAAGACAACCCTTTTCCCCCATTTTGATTGATTTAAACACTTATTTGACAACTACTATGTATATACAACTGCAAATAATGACTTTCCAGACTGAAATGACATGATTTCTCAAAATTTTGACAAAAGAGAGTAAGCGCCTTTAACGCAATTTCTTGGATTCTGCTGGCCATATTGTATGAATACTGGCAAATTAAACAGTTGCAGTTTTGTATAAACCTTACATTGGGCAATTATTTTATGTTGGGTGCTTAATTATGTGACTATTCCTCATATATATGCACAATAACCCAGGTCTGATACCTAAATAAGGTCAAAATTGGTATGAAAATGTCATTTTGTGGAGGAAAAATCTTCATTTTTTTCTTAAATTTTCACCCCAAAACACACTTTTTTCACATTTTGAGACAAATTTCACTGAAAAATGGAATAAAACCCACAGAAAAATGTATTTCTAAACATTTAAAGTCAAAATATTGAAAATATACATTTTATTTTTTTGGGTCATTTCTTAAGGTCACAAACCACTAAATAAATTTGTTCTTTAGCTCAATGTAAAGTTACAATAGTCAGTCCCAGGTTGATACATGTTAAAGTCTATGGCCAGGTGGCAGACATATATCAATGAAAAGAAGGGGCTACCAGCTTTAAGAAAATACAAAAAAAACAGGGGGTCACGTATCATATAAGAAAAATTTTGTCCGTCCAACGCGGTGAACATATTTTTACAGGCGCGCGGAACGACCAAATCCGGGTTTTACCCTACCCTACTTTCGCTTTGGTATTTTGGCCAAAATCTCAAAATATGTAAAATAAAACAGTTTCAATACATCACATACATGTATACAATGCCTGTAAACCCAATTAGATGATTCCAGTTCCACCTTGTCAAAGCATACTACCATTTAAACACAATCACAAGTTTATTTAGGGACTATTTGAGTGTATCCTATTTTGGTTCACGGAGGCATTTAGTGGTTTGTAACCTTAAGACAACCCTTTTCCCCCATTTTGATTGATTTAAACACTTATTTGACAACTACTATGTATATACAACTGCAAATAATGACTTTCCAGACTGAAATGACATGATTTCTCAAAATTTTGACAAAAGAGAGTAAGCGCCTTTAACGCAATTTCTTGGATTCTGCTGGCCATATTGTATGAATACTGGCAAATTAAACAGTTGCAGTTTTGTATAAACCTTACATTGGGCAATTATTTTATGTTGGGTGCTTAATTATGTGACTATTCCTCATATATATGCACAATAACCCAGGTCTGATACCTAAATAAGGTCAAAATTGGTATGAAAATGTCATTTTGTGGAGGAAAAATCTTCATTTTTTTCTTAAATTTTCACCCCAAAACACACTTTTTTCACATTTTGAGACAAATTTCACTGAAAAATGGAATAAAACCCACAGAAAAATGTATTTCTAAACATTTAAAGTCAAAATATTGAAAATATACATTTTATTTTTTTGGGTCATTTCTTAAGGTCACAAACCACTAAATAAATTTGTTCTTTAGCTCAATGTAAAGTTACAATAGTCAGTCCCAGGTTGATACATGTTAAAGTCTATGGCCAGGTGGCAGACATATATCAATGAAAAGAAGGGGCTACCAGCTTTAAGAAAATACAAAAAAAACAGGGGGTCACGTATCATATAAGAAAAATTTTGTCCGTCCAACGCGGTGAACATATTTTTACAGGCGCGCGGAACGACCAAATCCGGGTTTTACCCTACCCTACTTTCGCTTTGGTATTTTGGCCAAAATCTCAAAATATGTAAAATAAAACAGTTTCAATACATCACATACATGTATACAATGCCTGTAAACCCAATTAGATGATTCCAGTTCCACCTTGTCAAAGCATACTACCATTTAAACACAATCACAAGTTTATTTAGGGACTATTTGAGTGTATCCTATTTTGGTTCACGGAGGCATTTAGTGGTTTGTAACCTTAAGACAACCCTTTTCCCCCATTTTGATTGATTTAAACACTTATTTGACAACTACTATGTATATACAACTGCAAATAATGACTTTCCAGACTGAAATGACATGATTTCTCAAAATTTTGACAAAAGAGAGTAAGCGCCTTTAACGCAATTTCTTGGATTCTGCTGGCCATATTGTATGAATACTGGCAAATTAAACAGTTGCAGTTTTGTATAAACCTTACATTGGGCAATTATTTTATGTTGGGTGCTTAATTATGTGACTATTCCTCATATATATGCACAATAACCCAGGTCTGATACCTAAATAAGGTCAAAATTGGTATGAAAATGTCATTTTGTGGAGGAAAAATCTTCATTTTTTTCTTAAATTTTCACCCCAAAACACACTTTTTTCACATTTTGAGACAAATTTCACTGAAAAATGGAATAAAACCCACAGAAAAATGTATTTCTAAACATTTAAAGTCAAAATATTGAAAATATACATTTTATTTTTTTGGGTCATTTCTTAAGGTCACAAACCACTAAATAAATTTGTTCTTTAGCTCAATGTAAAGTTACAATAGTCAGTCCCAGGTTGATACATGTTAAAGTCTATGGCCAGGTGGCAGACATATATCAATGAAAAGAAGGGGCTACCAGCTTTAAGAAAATACAAAAAAAACAGGGGGTCACGTATCATATAAGAAAAATTTTGTCCGTCCAACGCGGTGAACATATTTTTACAGGCGCGCGGAACGACCAAATCCGGGTTTTACCCTACCCTACTTTCGCTTTGGTATTTTGGCCAAAATCTCAAAATATGTAAAATAAAACAGTTTCAATACATCACATACATGTATACAATGCCTGTAAACCCAATTAGATGATTCCAGTTCCACCTTGTCAAAGCATACTACCATTTAAACACAATCACAAGTTTATTTAGGGACTATTTGAGTGTATCCTATTTTGGTTCACGGAGGCATTTAGTGGTTTGTAACCTTAAGACAACCCTTTTCCCCCATTTTGATTGATTTAAACACTTATTTGACAACTACTATGTATATACAACTGCAAATAATGACTTTCCAGACTGAAATGACATGATTTCTCAAAATTTTGACAAAAGAGAGTAAGCGCCTTTAACGCAATTTCTTGGATTCTGCTGGCCATATTGTATGAATACTGGCAAATTAAACAGTTGCAGTTTTGTATAAACCTTACATTGGGCAATTATTTTATGTTGGGTGCTTAATTATGTGACTATTCCTCATATATATGCACAATAACCCAGGTCTGATACCTAAATAAGGTCAAAATTGGTATGAAAATGTCATTTTGTGGAGGAAAAATCTTCATTTTTTTCTTAAATTTTCACCCCAAAACACACTTTTTTCACATTTTGAGACAAATTTCACTGAAAAATGGAATAAAACCCACAGAAAAATGTATTTCTAAACATTTAAAGTCAAAATATTGAAAATATACATTTTATTTTTTTGGGTCATTTCTTAAGACAACCCTTTTCCCCCATTTTGATTGATTTAAACACTTATTTGACAACTACTATGTATATACAACTGCAAATAATGACTTTCCAGACTGAAATGACATGATTTCTCAAAATTTTGACAAAAGAGAGTAAGCGCCTTTAACGCAATTTCTTGGATTCTGCTGGCCATATTGTATGAATACTGGCAAATTAAACAGTTGCAGTTTTGTATAAACCTTACATTGGGCAATTATTTTATGTTGGGTGCTTAATTATGTGACTATTCCTCATATATATGCACAATAACCCAGGTCTGATACCTAAATAAGGTCAAAATTGGTATGAAAATGTCATTTTGTGGAGGAAAAATCTTCATTTTTTTCTTAAATTTTCACCCCAAAACACACTTTTTTCACATTTTGAGACAAATTTCACTGAAAAATGGAATAAAACCCACAGAAAAATGTATTTCTAAACATTTAAAGTCAAAATATTGAAAATATACATTTTATTTTTTTGGGTCATTTCTTAAGGTCACAAACCACTAAATAAATTTGTTCTTTAGCTCAATGTAAAGTTACAATAGTCAGTCCCAGGTTGATACATGTTAAAGTCTATGGCCAGGTGGCAGACATATATCAATGAAAAGAAGGGGCTACCAGCTTTAAGAAAATACAAAAAAAACAGGGGGTCACGTATCATATAAGAAAAATTTTGTCCGTCCAACGCGGTGAACATATTTTTACAGGCGCGCGGAACGACCAAATCCGGGTTTTACCCTACCCTACTTTCGCTTTGGTATTTTGGCCAAAATCTCAAAATATGTAAAATAAAACAGTTTCAATACATCACATACATGTATACAATGCCTGTAAACCCAATTAGATGATTCCAGTTCCACCTTGTCAAAGCATACTACCATTTAAACACAATCACAAGTTTATTTAGGGACTATTTGAGTGTATCCTATTTTGGTTCACGGAGGCATTTAGTGGTTTGTAACCTTAAGACAACCCTTTTCCCCCATTTTGATTGATTTAAACACTTATTTGACAACTACTATGTATATACAACTGCAAATAATGACTTTCCAGACTGAAATGACATGATTTCTCAAAATTTTGACAAAAGAGAGTAAGCGCCTTTAACGCAATTTCTTGGATTCTGCTGGCCATATTGTATGAATACTGGCAAATTAAACAGTTGCAGTTTTGTATAAACCTTACATTGGGCAATTATTTTATGTTGGGTGCTTAATTATGTGACTATTCCTCATATATATGCACAATAACCCAGGTCTGATACCTAAATAAGGTCAAAATTGGTATGAAAATGTCATTTTGTGGAGGAAAAATCTTCATTTTTTTCTTAAATTTTCACCCCAAAACACACTTTTTTCACATTTTGAGACAAATTTCACTGAAAAATGGAATAAAACCCACAGAAAAATGTATTTCTAAACATTTAAAGTCAAAATATTGAAAATATACATTTTATTTTTTTGGGTCATTTCTTAAGACAACCCTTTTCCCCCATTTTGATTGATTTAAACACTTATTTGACAACTACTATGTATATACAACTGCAAATAATGACTTTCCAGACTGAAATGACATGATTTCTCAAAATTTTGACAAAAGAGAGTAAGCGCCTTTAACGCAATTTCTTGGATTCTGCTGGCCATATTGTATGAATACTGGCAAATTAAACAGTTGCAGTTTTGTATAAACCTTACATTGGGCAATTATTTTATGTTGGGTGCTTAATTATGTGACTATTCCTCATATATATGCACAATAACCCAGGTCTGATACCTAAATAAGGTCAAAATTGGTATGAAAATGTCATTTTGTGGAGGAAAAATCTTCATTTTTTTCTTAAATTTTCACCCCAAAACACACTTTTTTCACATTTTGAGACAAATTTCACTGAAAAATGGAATAAAACCCACAGAAAAATGTATTTCTAAACATTTAAAGTCAAAATATTGAAAATATACATTTTATTTTTTTGGGTCATTTCTTAAGGTCACAAACCACTAAATAAATTTGTTCTTTAGCTCAATGTAAAGTTACAATAGTCAGTCCCAGGTTGATACATGTTAAAGTCTATGGCCAGGTGGCAGACATATATCAATGAAAAGAAGGGGCTACCAGCTTTAAGAAAATACAAAAAAAACAGGGGGTCACGTATCATATAAGAAAAATTTTGTCCGTCCAACGCGGTGAACATATTTTTACAGGCGCGCGGAACGACCAAATCCGGGTTTTACCCTACCCTACTTTCGCTTTGGTATTTTGGCCAAAATCTCAAAATATGTAAAATAAAACAGTTTCAATACATCACATACATGTATACAATGCCTGTAAACCCAATTAGATGATTCCAGTTCCACCTTGTCAAAGCATACTACCATTTAAACACAATCACAAGTTTATTTAGGGACTATTTGAGTGTATCCTATTTTGGTTCACGGAGGCATTTAGTGGTTTGTAACCTTAAGACAACCCTTTTCCCCCATTTTGATTGATTTAAACACTTATTTGACAACTACTATGTATATACAACTGCAAATAATGACTTTCCAGACTGAAATGACATGATTTCTCAAAATTTTGACAAAAGAGAGTAAGCGCCTTTAACGCAATTTCTTGGATTCTGCTGGCCATATTGTATGAATACTGGCAAATTAAACAGTTGCAGTTTTGTATAAACCTTACATTGGGCAATTATTTTATGTTGGGTGCTTAATTATGTGACTATTCCTCATATATATGCACAATAACCCAGGTCTGATACCTAAATAAGGTCAAAATTGGTATGAAAATGTCATTTTGTGGAGGAAAAATCTTCATTTTTTTCTTAAATTTTCACCCCAAAACACACTTTTTTCACATTTTGAGACAAATTTCACTGAAAAATGGAATAAAACCCACAGAAAAATGTATTTCTAAACATTTAAAGTCAAAATATTGAAAATATACATTTTATTGTTTTGGGTCATTTCTTAAGACAACCCTTTTCCCCCATTTTGATTGATTTAAACACTTATTTGACAACTACTATGTATATACAACTGCAAATAATGACTTTCCAGACTGAAATGACATGATTTCTCAAAATTTTGACAAAAGAGAGTAAGCGCCTTTAACGCAATTTCTTGGATTCTGCTGGCCATATTGTATGAATACTGGCAAATTAAACAGTTGCAGTTTTGTATAAACCTTACATTGGGCAATTATTTTATGTTGGGTGCTTAATTATGTGACTATTCCTCATATATATGCACAATAACCCAGGTCTGATACCTAAATAAGGTCAAAATTGGTATGAAAATGTCATTTTGTGGAGGAAAAATCTTCATTTTTTTCTTAAATTTTCACCCCAAAACACACTTTTTTCACATTTTGAGACAAATTTCACTGAAAAATGGAATAAAACCCACAGAAAAATGTATTTCTAAACATTTAAAGTCAAAATATTGAAAATATACATTTTATTTTTTTGGGTCATTTCTTAAGGTCACAAACCACTAAATAAATTTGTTCTTTAGCTCAATGTAAAGTTACAATAGTCAGTCCCAGGTTGATACATGTTAAAGTCTATGGCCAGGTGGCAGACATATATCAATGAAAAGAAGGGGCTACCAGCTTTAAGAAAATACAAAAAAAACAGGGGGTCACGTATCATATAAGAAAAATTTTGTCCGTCCAACGCGGTGAACATATTTTTACAGGCGCGCGGAACGACCAAATCCGGGTTTTACCCTACCCTACTTTCGCTTTGGTATTTTGGCCAAAATCTCAAAATATGTAAAATAAAACAGTTTCAATACATCACATACATGTATACAATGCCTGTAAACCCAATTAGATGATTCCAGTTCCACCTTGTCAAAGCATACTACCATTTAAACACAATCACAAGTTTATTTAGGGACTATTTGAGTGTATCCTATTTTGGTTCACGGAGGCATTTAGTGGTTTGTAACCTTAAGACAACCCTTTTCCCCCATTTTGATTGATTTAAACACTTATTTGACAACTACTATGTATATACAACTGCAAATAATGACTTTCCAGACTGAAATGACATGATTTCTCAAAATTTTGACAAAAGAGAGTAAGCGCCTTTAACGCAATTTCTTGGATTCTGCTGGCCATATTGTATGAATACTGGCAAATTAAACAGTTGCAGTTTTGTATAAACCTTACATTGGGCAATTATTTTATGTTGGGTGCTTAATTATGTGACTATTCCTCATATATATGCACAATAACCCAGGTCTGATACCTAAATAAGGTCAAAATTGGTATGAAAATGTCATTTTGTGGAGGAAAAATCTTCATTTTTTTCTTAAATTTTCACCCCAAAACACACTTTTTTCACATTTTGAGACAAATTTCACTGAAAAATGGAATAAAACCCACAGAAAAATGTATTTCTAAACATTTAAAGTCAAAATATTGAAAATATACATTTTATTTTTTTGGGTCATTTCTTAAGGTCACAAACCACTAAATAAATTTGTTCTTTAGCTCAATGTAAAGTTACAATAGTCAGTCCCAGGTTGATACATGTTAAAGTCTATGGCCAGGTGGCAGACATATATCAATGAAAAGAAGGGGCTACCAGCTTTAAGAAAATACAAAAAAAACAGGGGGTCACGTATCATATAAGAAAAATTTTGTCCGTCCAACGCGGTGAACATATTTTTACAGGCGCGCGGAACGACCAAATCCGGGTTTTACCCTACCCTACTTTCGCTTTGGTATTTTGGCCAAAATCTCAAAATATGTAAAATAAAACAGTTTCAATACATCACATACATGTATACAATGCCTGTAAACCCAATTAGATGATTCCAGTTCCACCTTGTCAAAGCATACTACCATTTAAACACAATCACAAGTTTATTTAGGGACTATTTGAGTGTATCCTATTTTGGTTCACGGAGGCATTTAGTGGTTTGTAACCTTAAGACAACCCTTTTCCCCCATTTTGATTGATTTAAACACTTATTTGACAACTACTATGTATATACAACTGCAAATAATGACTTTCCAGACTGAAATGACATGATTTCTCAAAATTTTGACAAAAGAGAGTAAGCGCCTTTAACGCAATTTCTTGGATTCTGCTGGCCATATTGTATGAATACTGGCAAATTAAACAGTTGCAGTTTTGTATAAACCTTACATTGGGCAATTATTTTATGTTGGGTGCTTAATTATGTGACTATTCCTCATATATATGCACAATAACCCAGGTCTGATACCTAAATAAGGTCAAAATTGGTATGAAAATGTCATTTTGTGGAGGAAAAATCTTCATTTTTTTCTTAAATTTTCACCCCAAAACACACTTTTTTCACATTTTGAGACAAATTTCACTGAAAAATGGAATAAAACCCACAGAAAAATGTATTTCTAAACATTTAAAGTCAAAATATTGAAAATATACATTTTATTTTTTTGGGTCATTTCTTAAGGTCACAAACCACTAAATAAATTTGTTCTTTAGCTCAATGTAAAGTTACAATAGTCAGTCCCAGGTTGATACATGTTAAAGTCTATGGCCAGGTGGCAGACATATATCAATGAAAAGAAGGGGCTACCAGCTTTAAGAAAATACAAAAAAAACAGGGGGTCACGTATCATATAAGAAAAATTTTGTCCGTCCAACGCGGTGAACATATTTTTACAGGCGCGCGGAACGACCAAATCCGGGTTTTACCCTACCCTACTTTCGCTTTGGTATTTTGGCCAAAATCTCAAAATATGTAAAATAAAACAGTTTCAATACATCACATACATGTATACAATGCCTGTAAACCCAATTAGATGATTCCAGTTCCACCTTGTCAAAGCATACTACCATTTAAACACAATCACAAGTTTATTTAGGGACTATTTGAGTGTATCCTATTTTGGTTCACGGAGGCATTTAGTGGTTTGTAACCTTAAGACAACCCTTTTCCCCCATTTTGATTGATTTAAACACTTATTTGACAACTACTATGTATATACAACTGCAAATAATGACTTTCCAGACTGAAATGACATGATTTCTCAAAATTTTGACAAAAGAGAGTAAGCGCCTTTAACGCAATTTCTTGGATTCTGCTGGCCATATTGTATGAATACTGGCAAATTAAACAGTTGCAGTTTTGTATAAACCTTACATTGGGCAATTATTTTATGTTGGGTGCTTAATTATGTGACTATTCCTCATATATATGCACAATAACCCAGGTCTGATACCTAAATAAGGTCAAAATTGGTATGAAAATGTCATTTTGTGGAGGAAAAATCTTCATTTTTTTCTTAAATTTTCACCCCAAAACACACTTTTTTCACATTTTGAGACAAATTTCACTGAAAAATGGAATAAAACCCACAGAAAAATGTATTTCTAAACATTTAAAGTCAAAATATTGAAAATATACATTTTATTTTTTTGGGTCATTTCTTAAGGTCACAAACCACTAAATAAATTTGTTCTTTAGCTCAATGTAAAGTTACAATAGTCAGTCCCAGGTTGATACATGTTAAAGTCTATGGCCAGGTGGCAGACATATATCAATGAAAAGAAGGGGCTACCAGCTTTAAGAAAATACAAAAAAAACAGGGGGTCACGTATCATATAAGAAAAATTTTGTCCGTCCAACGCGGTGAACATATTTTTACAGGCGCGCGGAACGACCAAATCCGGGTTTTACCCTACCCTACTTTCGCTTTGGTATTTTGGCCAAAATCTCAAAATATGTAAAATAAAACAGTTTCAATACATCACATACATGTATACAATGCCTGTAAACCCAATTAGATGATTCCAGTTCCACCTTGTCAAAGCATACTACCATTTAAACACAATCACAAGTTTATTTAGGGACTATTTGAGTGTATCCTATTTTGGTTCACGGAGGCATTTAGTGGTTTGTAACCTTAAGACAACCCTTTTCCCCCATTTTGATTGATTTAAACACTTATTTGACAACTACTATGTATATACAACTGCAAATAATGACTTTCCAGACTGAAATGACATGATTTCTCAAAATTTTGACAAAAGAGAGTAAGCGCCTTTAACGCAATTTCTTGGATTCTGCTGGCCATATTGTATGAATACTGGCAAATTAAACAGTTGCAGTTTTGTATAAACCTTACATTGGGCAATTATTTTATGTTGGGTGCTTAATTATGTGACTATTCCTCATATATATGCACAATAACCCAGGTCTGATACCTAAATAAGGTCAAAATTGGTATGAAAATGTCATTTTGTGGAGGAAAAATCTTCATTTTTTTCTTAAATTTTCACCCCAAAACACACTTTTTTCACATTTTGAGACAAATTTCACTGAAAAATGGAATAAAACCCACAGAAAAATGTATTTCTAAACATTTAAAGTCAAAATATTGAAAATATACATTTTATTTTTTTGGGTCATTTCTTAAGGTCACAAACCACTAAATAAATTTGTTCTTTAGCTCAATGTAAAGTTACAATAGTCAGTCCCAGGTTGATACATGTTAAAGTCTATGGCCAGGTGGCAGACATATATCAATGAAAAGAAGGGGCTACCAGCTTTAAGAAAATACAAAAAAAACAGGGGGTCACGTATCATATAAGAAAAATTTTGTCCGTCCAACGCGGTGAACATATTTTTACAGGCGCGCGGAACGACCAAATCCGGGTTTTACCCTACCCTACTTTCGCTTTGGTATTTTGGCCAAAATCTCAAAATATGTAAAATAAAACAGTTTCAATACATCACATACATGTATACAATGCCTGTAAACCCAATTAGATGATTCCAGTTCCACCTTGTCAAAGCATACTACCATTTAAACACAATCACAAGTTTATTTAGGGACTATTTGAGTGTATCCTATTTTGGTTCACGGAGGCATTTAGTGGTTTGTAACCTTAAGACAACCCTTTTCCCCCATTTTGATTGATTTAAACACTTATTTGACAACTACTATGTATATACAACTGCAAATAATGACTTTCCAGACTGAAATGACATGATTTCTCAAAATTTTGACAAAAGAGAGTAAGCGCCTTTAACGCAATTTCTTGGATTCTGCTGGCCATATTGTATGAATACTGGCAAATTAAACAGTTGCAGTTTTGTATAAACCTTACATTGGGCAATTATTTTATGTTGGGTGCTTAATTATGTGACTATTCCTCATATATATGCACAATAACCCAGGTCTGATACCTAAATAAGGTCAAAATTGGTATGAAAATGTCATTTTGTGGAGGAAAAATCTTCATTTTTTTCTTAAATTTTCACCCCAAAACACACTTTTTTCACATTTTGAGACAAATTTCACTGAAAAATGGAATAAAACCCACAGAAAAATGTATTTCTAAACATTTAAAGTCAAAATATTGAAAATATACATTTTATTTTTTTGGGTCATTTCTTAAGGTCACAAACCACTAAATAAATTTGTTCTTTAGCTCAATGTAAAGTTACAATAGTCAGTCCCAGGTTGATACATGTTAAAGTCTATGGCCAGGTGGCAGACATATATCAATGAAAAGAAGGGGCTACCAGCTTTAAGAAAATACAAAAAAAACAGGGGGTCACGTATCATATAAGAAAAATTTTGTCCGTCCAACGCGGTGAACATATTTTTACAGGCGCGCGGAACGACCAAATCCGGGTTTTACCCTACCCTACTTTCGCTTTGGTATTTTGGCCAAAATCTCAAAATATGTAAAATAAAACAGTTTCAATACATCACATACATGTATACAATGCCTGTAAACCCAATTAGATGATTCCAGTTCCACCTTGTCAAAGCATACTACCATTTAAACACAATCACAAGTTTATTTAGGGACTATTTGAGTGTATCCTATTTTGGTTCACGGAGGCATTTAGTGGTTTGTAACCTTAAGACAACCCTTTTCCCCCATTTTGATTGATTTAAACACTTATTTGACAACTACTATGTATATACAACTGCAAATAATGACTTTCCAGACTGAAATGACATGATTTCTCAAAATTTTGACAAAAGAGAGTAAGCGCCTTTAACGCAATTTCTTGGATTCTGCTGGCCATATTGTATGAATACTGGCAAATTAAACAGTTGCAGTTTTGTATAAACCTTACATTGGGCAATTATTTTATGTTGGGTGCTTAATTATGTGACTATTCCTCATATATATGCACAATAACCCAGGTCTGATACCTAAATAAGGTCAAAATTGGTATGAAAATGTCATTTTGTGGAGGAAAAATCTTCATTTTTTTCTTAAATTTTCACCCCAAAACACACTTTTTTCACATTTTGAGACAAATTTCACTGAAAAATGGAATAAAACCCACAGAAAAATGTATTTCTAAACATTTAAAGTCAAAATATTGAAAATATACATTTTATTTTTTTGGGTCATTTCTTAAGACAACCCTTTTCCCCCATTTTGATTGATTTAAACACTTATTTGACAACTACTATGTATATACAACTGCAAATAATGACTTTCCAGACTGAAATGACATGATTTCTCAAAATTTTGACAAAAGAGAGTAAGCGCCTTTAACGCAATTTCTTGGATTCTGCTGGCCATATTGTATGAATACTGGCAAATTAAACAGTTGCAGTTTTGTATAAACCTTACATTGGGCAATTATTTTATGTTGGGTGCTTAATTATGTGACTATTCCTCATATATATGCACAATAACCCAGGTCTGATACCTAAATAAGGTCAAAATTGGTATGAAAATGTCATTTTGTGGAGGAAAAATCTTCATTTTTTTCTTAAATTTTCACCCCAAAACACACTTTTTTCACATTTTGAGACAAATTTCACTGAAAAATGGAATAAAACCCACAGAAAAATGTATTTCTAAACATTTAAAGTCAAAATATTGAAAATATACATTTTATTTTTTTGGGTCATTTCTTAAGGTCACAAACCACTAAATAAATTTGTTCTTTAGCTCAATGTAAAGTTACAATAGTCAGTCCCAGGTTGATACATGTTAAAGTCTATGGCCAGGTGGCAGACATATATCAATGAAAAGAAGGGGCTACCAGCTTTAAGAAAATACAAAAAAAACAGGGGGTCACGTATCATATAAGAAAAATTTTGTCCGTCCAACGCGGTGAACATATTTTTACAGGCGCGCGGAACGACCAAATCCGGGTTTTACCCTACCCTACTTTCGCTTTGGTATTTTGGCCAAAATCTCAAAATATGTAAAATAAAACAGTTTCAATACATCACATACATGTATACAATGCCTGTAAACCCAATTAGATGATTCCAGTTCCACCTTGTCAAAGCATACTACCATTTAAACACAATCACAAGTTTATTTAGGGACTATTTGAGTGTATCCTATTTTGGTTCACGGAGGCATTTAGTGGTTTGTAACCTTAAGACAACCCTTTTCCCCCATTTTGATTGATTTAAACACTTATTTGACAACTACTATGTATATACAACTGCAAATAATGACTTTCCAGACTGAAATGACATGATTTCTCAAAATTTTGACAAAAGAGAGTAAGCGCCTTTAACGCAATTTCTTGGATTCTGCTGGCCATATTGTATGAATACTGGCAAATTAAACAGTTGCAGTTTTGTATAAACCTTACATTGGGCAATTATTTTATGTTGGGTGCTTAATTATGTGACTATTCCTCATATATATGCACAATAACCCAGGTCTGATACCTAAATAAGGTCAAAATTGGTATGAAAATGTCATTTTGTGGAGGAAAAATCTTCATTTTTTTCTTAAATTTTCACCCCAAAACACACTTTTTTCACATTTTGAGACAAATTTCACTGAAAAATGGAATAAAACCCACAGAAAAATGTATTTCTAAACATTTAAAGTCAAAATATTGAAAATATACATTTTATTTTTTTGGGTCATTTCTTAAGGTCACAAACCACTAAATAAATTTGTTCTTTAGCTCAATGTAAAGTTACAATAGTCAGTCCCAGGTTGATACATGTTAAAGTCTATGGCCAGGTGGCAGACATATATCAATGAAAAGAAGGGGCTACCAGCTTTAAGAAAATACAAAAAAAACAGGGGGTCACGTATCATATAAGAAAAATTTTGTCCGTCCAACGCGGTGAACATATTTTTACAGGCGCGCGGAACGACCAAATCCGGGTTTTACCCTACCCTACTTTCGCTTTGGTATTTTGGCCAAAATCTCAAAATATGTAAAATAAAACAGTTTCAATACATCACATACATGTATACAATGCCTGTAAACCCAATTAGATGATTCCAGTTCCACCTTGTCAAAGCATACTACCATTTAAACACAATCACAAGTTTATTTAGGGACTATTTGAGTGTATCCTATTTTGGTTCACGGAGGCATTTAGTGGTTTGTAACCTTAAGACAACCCTTTTCCCCCATTTTGATTGATTTAAACACTTATTTGACAACTACTATGTATATACAACTGCAAATAATGACTTTCCAGACTGAAATGACATGATTTCTCAAAATTTTGACAAAAGAGAGTAAGCGCCTTTAACGCAATTTCTTGGATTCTGCTGGCCATATTGTATGAATACTGGCAAATTAAACAGTTGCAGTTTTGTATAAACCTTACATTGGGCAATTATTTTATGTTGGGTGCTTAATTATGTGACTATTCCTCATATATATGCACAATAACCCAGGTCTGATACCTAAATAAGGTCAAAATTGGTATGAAAATGTCATTTTGTGGAGGAAAAATCTTCATTTTTTTCTTAAATTTTCACCCCAAAACACACTTTTTTCACATTTTGAGACAAATTTCACTGAAAAATGGAATAAAACCCACAGAAAAATGTATTTCTAAACATTTAAAGTCAAAATATTGAAAATATACATTTTATTTTTTTGGGTCATTTCTTAAGGTCACAAACCACTAAATAAATTTGTTCTTTAGCTCAATGTAAAGTTACAATAGTCAGTCCCAGGTTGATACATGTTAAAGTCTATGGCCAGGTGGCAGACATATATCAATGAAAAGAAGGGGCTACCAGCTTTAAGAAAATACAAAAAAAACAGGGGGTCACGTATCATATAAGAAAAATTTTGTCCGTCCAACGCGGTGAACATATTTTTACAGGCGCGCGGAACGACCAAATCCGGGTTTTACCCTACCCTACTTTCGCTTTGGTATTTTGGCCAAAATCTCAAAATATGTAAAATAAAACAGTTTCAATACATCACATACATGTATACAATGCCTGTAAACCCAATTAGATGATTCCAGTTCCACCTTGTCAAAGCATACTACCATTTAAACACAATCACAAGTTTATTTAGGGACTATTTGAGTGTATCCTATTTTGGTTCACGGAGGCATTTAGTGGTTTGTAACCTTAAGACAACCCTTTTCCCCCATTTTGATTGATTTAAACACTTATTTGACAACTACTATGTATATACAACTGCAAATAATGACTTTCCAGACTGAAATGACATGATTTCTCAAAATTTTGACAAAAGAGAGTAAGCGCCTTTAACGCAATTTCTTGGATTCTGCTGGCCATATTGTATGAATACTGGCAAATTAAACAGTTGCAGTTTTGTATAAACCTTACATTGGGCAATTATTTTATGTTGGGTGCTTAATTATGTGACTATTCCTCATATATATGCACAATAACCCAGGTCTGATACCTAAATAAGGTCAAAATTGGTATGAAAATGTCATTTTGTGGAGGAAAAATCTTCATTTTTTTCTTAAATTTTCACCCCAAAACACACTTTTTTCACATTTTGAGACAAATTTCACTGAAAAATGGAATAAAACCCACAGAAAAATGTATTTCTAAACATTTAAAGTCAAAATATTGAAAATATACATTTTATTTTTTTGGGTCATTTCTTAAGGTCACAAACCACTAAATAAATTTGTTCTTTAGCTCAATGTAAAGTTACAATAGTCAGTCCCAGGTTGATACATGTTAAAGTCTATGGCCAGGTGGCAGACATATATCAATGAAAAGAAGGGGCTACCAGCTTTAAGAAAATACAAAAAAAACAGGGGGTCACGTATCATATAAGAAAAATTTTGTCCGTCCAACGCGGTGAACATATTTTTACAGGCGCGCGGAACGACCAAATCCGGGTTTTACCCTACCCTACTTTCGCTTTGGTATTTTGGCCAAAATCTCAAAATATGTAAAATAAAACAGTTTCAATACATCACATACATGTATACAATGCCTGTAAACCCAATTAGATGATTCCAGTTCCACCTTGTCAAAGCATACTACCATTTAAACACAATCACAAGTTTATTTAGGGACTATTTGAGTGTATCCTATTTTGGTTCACGGAGGCATTTAGTGGTTTGTAACCTTAAGACAACCCTTTTCCCCCATTTTGATTGATTTAAACACTTATTTGACAACTACTATGTATATACAACTGCAAATAATGACTTTCCAGACTGAAATGACATGATTTCTCAAAATTTTGACAAAAGAGAGTAAGCGCCTTTAACGCAATTTCTTGGATTCTGCTGGCCATATTGTATGAATACTGGCAAATTAAACAGTTGCAGTTTTGTATAAACCTTACATTGGGCAATTATTTTATGTTGGGTGCTTAATTATGTGACTATTCCTCATATATATGCACAATAACCCAGGTCTGATACCTAAATAAGGTCAAAATTGGTATGAAAATGTCATTTTGTGGAGGAAAAATCTTCATTTTTTTCTTAAATTTTCACCCCAAAACACACTTTTTTCACATTTTGAGACAAATTTCACTGAAAAATGGAATAAAACCCACAGAAAAATGTATTTCTAAACATTTAAAGTCAAAATATTGAAAATATACATTTTATTTTTTTGGGTCATTTCTTAAGGTCACAAACCACTAAATAAATTTGTTCTTTAGCTCAATGTAAAGTTACAATAGTCAGTCCCAGGTTGATACATGTTAAAGTCTATGGCCAGGTGGCAGACATATATCAATGAAAAGAAGGGGCTACCAGCTTTAAGAAAATACAAAAAAAACAGGGGGTCACGTATCATATAAGAAAAATTTTGTCCGTCCAACGCGGTGAACATATTTTTACAGGCGCGCGGAACGACCAAATCCGGGTTTTACCCTACCCTACTTTCGCTTTGGTATTTTGGCCAAAATCTCAAAATATGTAAAATAAAACAGTTTCAATACATCACATACATGTATACAATGCCTGTAAACCCAATTAGATGATTCCAGTTCCACCTTGTCAAAGCATACTACCATTTAAACACAATCACAAGTTTATTTAGGGACTATTTGAGTGTATCCTATTTTGGTTCACGGAGGCATTTAGTGGTTTGTAACCTTAAGACAACCCTTTTCCCCCATTTTGATTGATTTAAACACTTATTTGACAACTACTATGTATATACAACTGCAAATAATGACTTTCCAGACTGAAATGACATGATTTCTCAAAATTTTGACAAAAGAGAGTAAGCGCCTTTAACGCAATTTCTTGGATTCTGCTGGCCATATTGTATGAATACTGGCAAATTAAACAGTTGCAGTTTTGTATAAACCTTACATTGGGCAATTATTTTATGTTGGGTGCTTAATTATGTGACTATTCCTCATATATATGCACAATAACCCAGGTCTGATACCTAAATAAGGTCAAAATTGGTATGAAAATGTCATTTTGTGGAGGAAAAATCTTCATTTTTTTCTTAAATTTTCACCCCAAAACACACTTTTTTCACATTTTGAGACAAATTTCACTGAAAAATGGAATAAAACCCACAGAAAAATGTATTTCTAAACATTTAAAGTCAAAATATTGAAAATATACATTTTATTTTTTTGGGTCATTTCTTAAGGTCACAAACCACTAAATAAATTTGTTCTTTAGCTCAATGTAAAGTTACAATAGTCAGTCCCAGGTTGATACATGTTAAAGTCTATGGCCAGGTGGCAGACATATATCAATGAAAAGAAGGGGCTACCAGCTTTAAGAAAATACAAAAAAAACAGGGGGTCACGTATCATATAAGAAAAATTTTGTCCGTCCAACGCGGTGAACATATTTTTACAGGCGCGCGGAACGACCAAATCCGGGTTTTACCCTACCCTACTTTCGCTTTGGTATTTTGGCCAAAATCTCAAAATATGTAAAATAAAACAGTTTCAATACATCACATACATGTATACAATGCCTGTAAACCCAATTAGATGATTCCAGTTCCACCTTGTCAAAGCATACTACCATTTAAACACAATCACAAGTTTATTTAGGGACTATTTGAGTGTATCCTATTTTGGTTCACGGAGGCATTTAGTGGTTTGTAACCTTAAGACAACCCTTTTCCCCCATTTTGATTGATTTAAACACTTATTTGACAACTACTATGTATATACAACTGCAAATAATGACTTTCCAGACTGAAATGACATGATTTCTCAAAATTTTGACAAAAGAGAGTAAGCGCCTTTAACGCAATTTCTTGGATTCTGCTGGCCATATTGTATGAATACTGGCAAATTAAACAGTTGCAGTTTTGTATAAACCTTACATTGGGCAATTATTTTATGTTGGGTGCTTAATTATGTGACTATTCCTCATATATATGCACAATAACCCAGGTCTGATACCTAAATAAGGTCAAAATTGGTATGAAAATGTCATTTTGTGGAGGAAAAATCTTCATTTTTTTCTTAAATTTTCACCCCAAAACACACTTTTTTCACATTTTGAGACAAATTTCACTGAAAAATGGAATAAAACCCACAGAAAAATGTATTTCTAAACATTTAAAGTCAAAATATTGAAAATATACATTTTATTTTTTTGGGTCATTTCTTAAGGTCACAAACCACTAAATAAATTTGTTCTTTAGCTCAATGTAAAGTTACAATAGTCAGTCCCAGGTTGATACATGTTAAAGTCTATGGCCAGGTGGCAGACATATATCAATGAAAAGAAGGGGCTACCAGCTTTAAGAAAATACAAAAAAAACAGGGGGTCACGTATCATATAAGAAAAATTTTGTCCGTCCAACGCGGTGAACATATTTTTACAGGCGCGCGGAACGACCAAATCCGGGTTTTACCCTACCCTACTTTCGCTTTGGTATTTTGGCCAAAATCTCAAAATATGTAAAATAAAACAGTTTCAATACATCACATACATGTATACAATGCCTGTAAACCCAATTAGATGATTCCAGTTCCACCTTGTCAAAGCATACTACCATTTAAACACAATCACAAGTTTATTTAGGGACTATTTGAGTGTATCCTATTTTGGTTCACGGAGGCATTTAGTGGTTTGTAACCTTAAGACAACCCTTTTCCCCCATTTTGATTGATTTAAACACTTATTTGACAACTACTATGTATATACAACTGCAAATAATGACTTTCCAGACTGAAATGACATGATTTCTCAAAATTTTGACAAAAGAGAGTAAGCGCCTTTAACGCAATTTCTTGGATTCTGCTGGCCATATTGTATGAATACTGGCAAATTAAACAGTTGCAGTTTTGTATAAACCTTACATTGGGCAATTATTTTATGTTGGGTGCTTAATTATGTGACTATTCCTCATATATATGCACAATAACCCAGGTCTGATACCTAAATAAGGTCAAAATTGGTATGAAAATGTCATTTTGTGGAGGAAAAATCTTCATTTTTTTCTTAAATTTTCACCCCAAAACACACTTTTTTCACATTTTGAGACAAATTTCACTGAAAAATGGAATAAAACCCACAGAAAAATGTATTTCTAAACATTTAAAGTCAAAATATTGAAAATATACATTTTATTTTTTTGGGTCATTTCTTAAGGTCACAAACCACTAAATAAATTTGTTCTTTAGCTCAATGTAAAGTTACAATAGTCAGTCCCAGGTTGATACATGTTAAAGTCTATGGCCAGGTGGCAGACATATATCAATGAAAAGAAGGGGCTACCAGCTTTAAGAAAATACAAAAAAAACAGGGGGTCACGTATCATATAAGAAAAATTTTGTCCGTCCAACGCGGTGAACATATTTTTACAGGCGCGCGGAACGACCAAATCCGGGTTTTACCCTACCCTACTTTCGCTTTGGTATTTTGGCCAAAATCTCAAAATATGTAAAATAAAACAGTTTCAATACATCACATACATGTATACAATGCCTGTAAACCCAATTAGATGATTCCAGTTCCACCTTGTCAAAGCATACTACCATTTAAACACAATCACAAGTTTATTTAGGGACTATTTGAGTGTATCCTATTTTGGTTCACGGAGGCATTTAGTGGTTTGTAACCTTAAGACAACCCTTTTCCCCCATTTTGATTGATTTAAACACTTATTTGACAACTACTATGTATATACAACTGCAAATAATGACTTTCCAGACTGAAATGACATGATTTCTCAAAATTTTGACAAAAGAGAGTAAGCGCCTTTAACGCAATTTCTTGGATTCTGCTGGCCATATTGTATGAATACTGGCAAATTAAACAGTTGCAGTTTTGTATAAACCTTACATTGGGCAATTATTTTATGTTGGGTGCTTAATTATGTGACTATTCCTCATATATATGCACAATAACCCAGGTCTGATACCTAAATAAGGTCAAAATTGGTATGAAAATGTCATTTTGTGGAGGAAAAATCTTCATTTTTTTCTTAAATTTTCACCCCAAAACACACTTTTTTCACATTTTGAGACAAATTTCACTGAAAAATGGAATAAAACCCACAGAAAAATGTATTTCTAAACATTTAAAGTCAAAATATTGAAAATATACATTTTATTTTTTTGGGTCATTTCTTAAGGTCACAAACCACTAAATAAATTTGTTCTTTAGCTCAATGTAAAGTTACAATAGTCAGTCCCAGGTTGATACATGTTAAAGTCTATGGCCAGGTGGCAGACATATATCAATGAAAAGAAGGGGCTACCAGCTTTAAGAAAATACAAAAAAAACAGGGGGTCACGTATCATATAAGAAAAATTTTGTCCGTCCAACGCGGTGAACATATTTTTACAGGCGCGCGGAACGACCAAATCCGGGTTTTACCCTACCCTACTTTCGCTTTGGTATTTTGGCCAAAATCTCAAAATATGTAAAATAAAACAGTTTCAATACATCACATACATGTATACAATGCCTGTAAACCCAATTAGATGATTCCAGTTCCACCTTGTCAAAGCATACTACCATTTAAACACAATCACAAGTTTATTTAGGGACTATTTGAGTGTATCCTATTTTGGTTCACGGAGGCATTTAGTGGTTTGTAACCTTAAGACAACCCTTTTCCCCCATTTTGATTGATTTAAACACTTATTTGACAACTACTATGTATATACAACTGCAAATAATGACTTTCCAGACTGAAATGACATGATTTCTCAAAATTTTGACAAAAGAGAGTAAGCGCCTTTAACGCAATTTCTTGGATTCTGCTGGCCATATTGTATGAATACTGGCAAATTAAACAGTTGCAGTTTTGTATAAACCTTACATTGGGCAATTATTTTATGTTGGGTGCTTAATTATGTGACTATTCCTCATATATATGCACAATAACCCAGGTCTGATACCTAAATAAGGTCAAAATTGGTATGAAAATGTCATTTTGTGGAGGAAAAATCTTCATTTTTTTCTTAAATTTTCACCCCAAAACACACTTTTTTCACATTTTGAGACAAATTTCACTGAAAAATGGAATAAAACCCACAGAAAAATGTATTTCTAAACATTTAAAGTCAAAATATTGAAAATATACATTTTATTTTTTTGGGTCATTTCTTAAGGTCACAAACCACTAAATAAATTTGTTCTTTAGCTCAATGTAAAGTTACAATAGTCAGTCCCAGGTTGATACATGTTAAAGTCTATGGCCAGGTGGCAGACATATATCAATGAAAAGAAGGGGCTACCAGCTTTAAGAAAATACAAAAAAAACAGGGGGTCACGTATCATATAAGAAAAATTTTGTCCGTCCAACGCGGTGAACATATTTTTACAGGCGCGCGGAACGACCAAATCCGGGTTTTACCCTACCCTACTTTCGCTTTGGTATTTTGGCCAAAATCTCAAAATATGTAAAATAAAACAGTTTCAATACATCACATACATGTATACAATGCCTGTAAACCCAATTAGATGATTCCAGTTCCACCTTGTCAAAGCATACTACCATTTAAACACAATCACAAGTTTATTTAGGGACTATTTGAGTGTATCCTATTTTGGTTCACGGAGGCATTTAGTGGTTTGTAACCTTAAGACAACCCTTTTCCCCCATTTTGATTGATTTAAACACTTATTTGACAACTACTATGTATATACAACTGCAAATAATGACTTTCCAGACTGAAATGACATGATTTCTCAAAATTTTGACAAAAGAGAGTAAGCGCCTTTAACGCAATTTCTTGGATTCTGCTGGCCATATTGTATGAATACTGGCAAATTAAACAGTTGCAGTTTTGTATAAACCTTACATTGGGCAATTATTTTATGTTGGGTGCTTAATTATGTGACTATTCCTCATATATATGCACAATAACCCAGGTCTGATACCTAAATAAGGTCAAAATTGGTATGAAAATGTCATTTTGTGGAGGAAAAATCTTCATTTTTTTCTTAAATTTTCACCCCAAAACACACTTTTTTCACATTTTGAGACAAATTTCACTGAAAAATGGAATAAAACCCACAGAAAAATGTATTTCTAAACATTTAAAGTCAAAATATTGAAAATATACATTTTATTTTTTTGGGTCATTTCTTAAGGTCACAAACCACTAAATAAATTTGTTCTTTAGCTCAATGTAAAGTTACAATAGTCAGTCCCAGGTTGATACATGTTAAAGTCTATGGCCAGGTGGCAGACATATATCAATGAAAAGAAGGGGCTACCAGCTTTAAGAAAATACAAAAAAAACAGGGGGTCACGTATCATATAAGAAAAATTTTGTCCGTCCAACGCGGTGAACATATTTTTACAGGCGCGCGGAACGACCAAATCCGGGTTTTACCCTACCCTACTTTCGCTTTGGTATTTTGGCCAAAATCTCAAAATATGTAAAATAAAACAGTTTCAATACATCACATACATGTATACAATGCCTGTAAACCCAATTAGATGATTCCAGTTCCACCTTGTCAAAGCATACTACCATTTAAACACAATCACAAGTTTATTTAGGGACTATTTGAGTGTATCCTATTTTGGTTCACGGAGGCATTTAGTGGTTTGTAACCTTAAGACAACCCTTTTCCCCCATTTTGATTGATTTAAACACTTATTTGACAACTACTATGTATATACAACTGCAAATAATGACTTTCCAGACTGAAATGACATGATTTCTCAAAATTTTGACAAAAGAGAGTAAGCGCCTTTAACGCAATTTCTTGGATTCTGCTGGCCATATTGTATGAATACTGGCAAATTAAACAGTTGCAGTTTTGTATAAACCTTACATTGGGCAATTATTTTATGTTGGGTGCTTAATTATGTGACTATTCCTCATATATATGCACAATAACCCAGGTCTGATACCTAAATAAGGTCAAAATTGGTATGAAAATGTCATTTTGTGGAGGAAAAATCTTCATTTTTTTCTTAAATTTTCACCCCAAAACACACTTTTTTCACATTTTGAGACAAATTTCACTGAAAAATGGAATAAAACCCACAGAAAAATGTATTTCTAAACATTTAAAGTCAAAATATTGAAAATATACATTTTATTTTTTTGGGTCATTTCTTAAGGTCACAAACCACTAAATAAATTTGTTCTTTAGCTCAATGTAAAGTTACAATAGTCAGTCCCAGGTTGATACATGTTAAAGTCTATGGCCAGGTGGCAGACATATATCAATGAAAAGAAGGGGCTACCAGCTTTAAGAAAATACAAAAAAAACAGGGGGTCACGTATCATATAAGAAAAATTTTGTCCGTCCAACGCGGTGAACATATTTTTACAGGCGCGCGGAACGACCAAATCCGGGTTTTACCCTACCCTACTTTCGCTTTGGTATTTTGGCCAAAATCTCAAAATATGTAAAATAAAACAGTTTCAATACATCACATACATGTATACAATGCCTGTAAACCCAATTAGATGATTCCAGTTCCACCTTGTCAAAGCATACTACCATTTAAACACAATCACAAGTTTATTTAGGGACTATTTGAGTGTATCCTATTTTGGTTCACGGAGGCATTTAGTGGTTTGTAACCTTAAGACAACCCTTTTCCCCCATTTTGATTGATTTAAACACTTATTTGACAACTACTATGTATATACAACTGCAAATAATGACTTTCCAGACTGAAATGACATGATTTCTCAAAATTTTGACAAAAGAGAGTAAGCGCCTTTAACGCAATTTCTTGGATTCTGCTGGCCATATTGTATGAATACTGGCAAATTAAACAGTTGCAGTTTTGTATAAACCTTACATTGGGCAATTATTTTATGTTGGGTGCTTAATTATGTGACTATTCCTCATATATATGCACAATAACCCAGGTCTGATACCTAAATAAGGTCAAAATTGGTATGAAAATGTCATTTTGTGGAGGAAAAATCTTCATTTTTTTCTTAAATTTTCACCCCAAAACACACTTTTTTCACATTTTGAGACAAATTTCACTGAAAAATGGAATAAAACCCACAGAAAAATGTATTTCTAAACATTTAAAGTCAAAATATTGAAAATATACATTTTATTTTTTTGGGTCATTTCTTAAGGTCACAAACCACTAAATAAATTTGTTCTTTAGCTCAATGTAAAGTTACAATAGTCAGTCCCAGGTTGATACATGTTAAAGTCTATGGCCAGGTGGCAGACATATATCAATGAAAAGAAGGGGCTACCAGCTTTAAGAAAATACAAAAAAAACAGGGGGTCACGTATCATATAAGAAAAATTTTGTCCGTCCAACGCGGTGAACATATTTTTACAGGCGCGCGGAACGACCAAATCCGGGTTTTACCCTACCCTACTTTCGCTTTGGTATTTTGGCCAAAATCTCAAAATATGTAAAATAAAACAGTTTCAATACATCACATACATGTATACAATGCCTGTAAACCCAATTAGATGATTCCAGTTCCACCTTGTCAAAGCATACTACCATTTAAACACAATCACAAGTTTATTTAGGGACTATTTGAGTGTATCCTATTTTGGTTCACGGAGGCATTTAGTGGTTTGTAACCTTAAGACAACCCTTTTCCCCCATTTTGATTGATTTAAACACTTATTTGACAACTACTATGTATATACAACTGCAAATAATGACTTTCCAGACTGAAATGACATGATTTCTCAAAATTTTGACAAAAGAGAGTAAGCGCCTTTAACGCAATTTCTTGGATTCTGCTGGCCATATTGTATGAATACTGGCAAATTAAACAGTTGCAGTTTTGTATAAACCTTACATTGGGCAATTATTTTATGTTGGGTGCTTAATTATGTGACTATTCCTCATATATATGCACAATAACCCAGGTCTGATACCTAAATAAGGTCAAAATTGGTATGAAAATGTCATTTTGTGGAGGAAAAATCTTCATTTTTTTCTTAAATTTTCACCCCAAAACACACTTTTTTCACATTTTGAGACAAATTTCACTGAAAAATGGAATAAAACCCACAGAAAAATGTATTTCTAAACATTTAAAGTCAAAATATTGAAAATATACATTTTATTTTTTTGGGTCATTTCTTAAGGTCACAAACCACTAAATAAATTTGTTCTTTAGCTCAATGTAAAGTTACAATAGTCAGTCCCAGGTTGATACATGTTAAAGTCTATGGCCAGGTGGCAGACATATATCAATGAAAAGAAGGGGCTACCAGCTTTAAGAAAATACAAAAAAAACAGGGGGTCACGTATCATATAAGAAAAATTTTGTCCGTCCAACGCGGTGAACATATTTTTACAGGCGCGCGGAACGACCAAATCCGGGTTTTACCCTACCCTACTTTCGCTTTGGTATTTTGGCCAAAATCTCAAAATATGTAAAATAAAACAGTTTCAATACATCACATACATGTATACAATGCCTGTAAACCCAATTAGATGATTCCAGTTCCACCTTGTCAAAGCATACTACCATTTAAACACAATCACAAGTTTATTTAGGGACTATTTGAGTGTATCCTATTTTGGTTCACGGAGGCATTTAGTGGTTTGTAACCTTAAGACAACCCTTTTCCCCCATTTTGATTGATTTAAACACTTATTTGACAACTACTATGTATATACAACTGCAAATAATGACTTTCCAGACTGAAATGACATGATTTCTCAAAATTTTGACAAAAGAGAGTAAGCGCCTTTAACGCAATTTCTTGGATTCTGCTGGCCATATTGTATGAATACTGGCAAATTAAACAGTTGCAGTTTTGTATAAACCTTACATTGGGCAATTATTTTATGTTGGGTGCTTAATTATGTGACTATTCCTCATATATATGCACAATAACCCAGGTCTGATACCTAAATAAGGTCAAAATTGGTATGAAAATGTCATTTTGTGGAGGAAAAATCTTCATTTTTTTCTTAAATTTTCACCCCAAAACACACTTTTTTCACATTTTGAGACAAATTTCACTGAAAAATGGAATAAAACCCACAGAAAAATGTATTTCTAAACATTTAAAGTCAAAATATTGAAAATATACATTTTATTTTTTTGGGTCATTTCTTAAGGTCACAAACCACTAAATAAATTTGTTCTTTAGCTCAATGTAAAGTTACAATAGTCAGTCCCAGGTTGATACATGTTAAAGTCTATGGCCAGGTGGCAGACATATATCAATGAAAAGAAGGGGCTACCAGCTTTAAGAAAATACAAAAAAAACAGGGGGTCACGTATCATATAAGAAAAATTTTGTCCGTCCAACGCGGTGAACATATTTTTACAGGCGCGCGGAACGACCAAATCCGGGTTTTACCCTACCCTACTTTCGCTTTGGTATTTTGGCCAAAATCTCAAAATATGTAAAATAAAACAGTTTCAATACATCACATACATGTATACAATGCCTGTAAACCCAATTAGATGATTCCAGTTCCACCTTGTCAAAGCATACTACCATTTAAACACAATCACAAGTTTATTTAGGGACTATTTGAGTGTATCCTATTTTGGTTCACGGAGGCATTTAGTGGTTTGTAACCTTAAGACAACCCTTTTCCCCCATTTTGATTGATTTAAACACTTATTTGACAACTACTATGTATATACAACTGCAAATAATGACTTTCCAGACTGAAATGACATGATTTCTCAAAATTTTGACAAAAGAGAGTAAGCGCCTTTAACGCAATTTCTTGGATTCTGCTGGCCATATTGTATGAATACTGGCAAATTAAACAGTTGCAGTTTTGTATAAACCTTACATTGGGCAATTATTTTATGTTGGGTGCTTAATTATGTGACTATTCCTCATATATATGCACAATAACCCAGGTCTGATACCTAAATAAGGTCAAAATTGGTATGAAAATGTCATTTTGTGGAGGAAAAATCTTCATTTTTTTCTTAAATTTTCACCCCAAAACACACTTTTTTCACATTTTGAGACAAATTTCACTGAAAAATGGAATAAAACCCACAGAAAAATGTATTTCTAAACATTTAAAGTCAAAATATTGAAAATATACATTTTATTTTTTTGGGTCATTTCTTAAGGTCACAAACCACTAAATAAATTTGTTCTTTAGCTCAATGTAAAGTTACAATAGTCAGTCCCAGGTTGATACATGTTAAAGTCTATGGCCAGGTGGCAGACATATATCAATGAAAAGAAGGGGCTACCAGCTTTAAGAAAATACAAAAAAAACAGGGGGTCACGTATCATATAAGAAAAATTTTGTCCGTCCAACGCGGTGAACATATTTTTACAGGCGCGCGGAACGACCAAATCCGGGTTTTACCCTACCCTACTTTCGCTTTGGTATTTTGGCCAAAATCTCAAAATATGTAAAATAAAACAGTTTCAATACATCACATACATGTATACAATGCCTGTAAACCCAATTAGATGATTCCAGTTCCACCTTGTCAAAGCATACTACCATTTAAACACAATCACAAGTTTATTTAGGGACTATTTGAGTGTATCCTATTTTGGTTCACGGAGGCATTTAGTGGTTTGTAACCTTAAGACAACCCTTTTCCCCCATTTTGATTGATTTAAACACTTATTTGACAACTACTATGTATATACAACTGCAAATAATGACTTTCCAGACTGAAATGACATGATTTCTCAAAATTTTGACAAAAGAGAGTAAGCGCCTTTAACGCAATTTCTTGGATTCTGCTGGCCATATTGTATGAATACTGGCAAATTAAACAGTTGCAGTTTTGTATAAACCTTACATTGGGCAATTATTTTATGTTGGGTGCTTAATTATGTGACTATTCCTCATATATATGCACAATAACCCAGGTCTGATACCTAAATAAGGTCAAAATTGGTATGAAAATGTCATTTTGTGGAGGAAAAATCTTCATTTTTTTCTTAAATTTTCACCCCAAAACACACTTTTTTCACATTTTGAGACAAATTTCACTGAAAAATGGAATAAAACCCACAGAAAAATGTATTTCTAAACATTTAAAGTCAAAATATTGAAAATATACATTTTATTTTTTTGGGTCATTTCTTAAGGTCACAAACCACTAAATAAATTTGTTCTTTAGCTCAATGTAAAGTTACAATAGTCAGTCCCAGGTTGATACATGTTAAAGTCTATGGCCAGGTGGCAGACATATATCAATGAAAAGAAGGGGCTACCAGCTTTAAGAAAATACAAAAAAAACAGGGGGTCACGTATCATATAAGAAAAATTTTGTCCGTCCAACGCGGTGAACATATTTTTACAGGCGCGCGGAACGACCAAATCCGGGTTTTACCCTACCCTACTTTCGCTTTGGTATTTTGGCCAAAATCTCAAAATATGTAAAATAAAACAGTTTCAATACATCACATACATGTATACAATGCCTGTAAACCCAATTAGATGATTCCAGTTCCACCTTGTCAAAGCATACTACCATTTAAACACAATCACAAGTTTATTTAGGGACTATTTGAGTGTATCCTATTTTGGTTCACGGAGGCATTTAGTGGTTTGTAACCTTAAGACAACCCTTTTCCCCCATTTTGATTGATTTAAACACTTATTTGACAACTACTATGTATATACAACTGCAAATAATGACTTTCCAGACTGAAATGACATGATTTCTCAAAATTTTGACAAAAGAGAGTAAGCGCCTTTAACGCAATTTCTTGGATTCTGCTGGCCATATTGTATGAATACTGGCAAATTAAACAGTTGCAGTTTTGTATAAACCTTACATTGGGCAATTATTTTATGTTGGGTGCTTAATTATGTGACTATTCCTCATATATATGCACAATAACCCAGGTCTGATACCTAAATAAGGTCAAAATTGGTATGAAAATGTCATTTTGTGGAGGAAAAATCTTCATTTTTTTCTTAAATTTTCACCCCAAAACACACTTTTTTCACATTTTGAGACAAATTTCACTGAAAAATGGAATAAAACCCACAGAAAAATGTATTTCTAAACATTTAAAGTCAAAATATTGAAAATATACATTTTATTTTTTTGGGTCATTTCTTAAGGTCACAAACCACTAAATAAATTTGTTCTTTAGCTCAATGTAAAGTTACAATAGTCAGTCCCAGGTTGATACATGTTAAAGTCTATGGCCAGGTGGCAGACATATATCAATGAAAAGAAGGGGCTACCAGCTTTAAGAAAATACAAAAAAAACAGGGGGTCACGTATCATATAAGAAAAATTTTGTCCGTCCAACGCGGTGAACATATTTTTACAGGCGCGCGGAACGACCAAATCCGGGTTTTACCCTACCCTACTTTCGCTTTGGTATTTTGGCCAAAATCTCAAAATATGTAAAATAAAACAGTTTCAATACATCACATACATGTATACAATGCCTGTAAACCCAATTAGATGATTCCAGTTCCACCTTGTCAAAGCATACTACCATTTAAACACAATCACAAGTTTATTTAGGGACTATTTGAGTGTATCCTATTTTGGTTCACGGAGGCATTTAGTGGTTTGTAACCTTAAGACAACCCTTTTCCCCCATTTTGATTGATTTAAACACTTATTTGACAACTACTATGTATATACAACTGCAAATAATGACTTTCCAGACTGAAATGACATGATTTCTCAAAATTTTGACAAAAGAGAGTAAGCGCCTTTAACGCAATTTCTTGGATTCTGCTGGCCATATTGTATGAATACTGGCAAATTAAACAGTTGCAGTTTTGTATAAACCTTACATTGGGCAATTATTTTATGTTGGGTGCTTAATTATGTGACTATTCCTCATATATATGCACAATAACCCAGGTCTGATACCTAAATAAGGTCAAAATTGGTATGAAAATGTCATTTTGTGGAGGAAAAATCTTCATTTTTTTCTTAAATTTTCACCCCAAAACACACTTTTTTCACATTTTGAGACAAATTTCACTGAAAAATGGAATAAAACCCACAGAAAAATGTATTTCTAAACATTTAAAGTCAAAATATTGAAAATATACATTTTATTTTTTTGGGTCATTTCTTAAGGTCACAAACCACTAAATAAATTTGTTCTTTAGCTCAATGTAAAGTTACAATAGTCAGTCCCAGGTTGATACATGTTAAAGTCTATGGCCAGGTGGCAGACATATATCAATGAAAAGAAGGGGCTACCAGCTTTAAGAAAATACAAAAAAAACAGGGGGTCACGTATCATATAAGAAAAATTTTGTCCGTCCAACGCGGTGAACATATTTTTACAGGCGCGCGGAACGACCAAATCCGGGTTTTACCCTACCCTACTTTCGCTTTGGTATTTTGGCCAAAATCTCAAAATATGTAAAATAAAACAGTTTCAATACATCACATACATGTATACAATGCCTGTAAACCCAATTAGATGATTCCAGTTCCACCTTGTCAAAGCATACTACCATTTAAACACAATCACAAGTTTATTTAGGGACTATTTGAGTGTATCCTATTTTGGTTCACGGAGGCATTTAGTGGTTTGTAACCTTAAGACAACCCTTTTCCCCCATTTTGATTGATTTAAACACTTATTTGACAACTACTATGTATATACAACTGCAAATAATGACTTTCCAGACTGAAATGACATGATTTCTCAAAATTTTGACAAAAGAGAGTAAGCGCCTTTAACGCAATTTCTTGGATTCTGCTGGCCATATTGTATGAATACTGGCAAATTAAACAGTTGCAGTTTTGTATAAACCTTACATTGGGCAATTATTTTATGTTGGGTGCTTAATTATGTGACTATTCCTCATATATATGCACAATAACCCAGGTCTGATACCTAAATAAGGTCAAAATTGGTATGAAAATGTCATTTTGTGGAGGAAAAATCTTCATTTTTTTCTTAAATTTTCACCCCAAAACACACTTTTTTCACATTTTGAGACAAATTTCACTGAAAAATGGAATAAAACCCACAGAAAAATGTATTTCTAAACATTTAAAGTCAAAATATTGAAAATATACATTTTATTTTTTTGGGTCATTTCTTAAGGTCACAAACCACTAAATAAATTTGTTCTTTAGCTCAATGTAAAGTTACAATAGTCAGTCCCAGGTTGATACATGTTAAAGTCTATGGCCAGGTGGCAGACATATATCAATGAAAAGAAGGGGCTACCAGCTTTAAGAAAATACAAAAAAAACAGGGGGTCACGTATCATATAAGAAAAATTTTGTCCGTCCAACGCGGTGAACATATTTTTACAGGCGCGCGGAACGACCAAATCCGGGTTTTACCCTACCCTACTTTCGCTTTGGTATTTTGGCCAAAATCTCAAAATATGTAAAATAAAACAGTTTCAATACATCACATACATGTATACAATGCCTGTAAACCCAATTAGATGATTCCAGTTCCACCTTGTCAAAGCATACTACCATTTAAACACAATCACAAGTTTATTTAGGGACTATTTGAGTGTATCCTATTTTGGTTCACGGAGGCATTTAGTGGTTTGTAACCTTAAGACAACCCTTTTCCCCCATTTTGATTGATTTAAACACTTATTTGACAACTACTATGTATATACAACTGCAAATAATGACTTTCCAGACTGAAATGACATGATTTCTCAAAATTTTGACAAAAGAGAGTAAGCGCCTTTAACGCAATTTCTTGGATTCTGCTGGCCATATTGTATGAATACTGGCAAATTAAACAGTTGCAGTTTTGTATAAACCTTACATTGGGCAATTATTTTATGTTGGGTGCTTAATTATGTGACTATTCCTCATATATATGCACAATAACCCAGGTCTGATACCTAAATAAGGTCAAAATTGGTATGAAAAT
This sequence comes from Spisula subtruncata, assembly GCA_963678985.1. Classification (NCBI taxonomy): domain Eukaryota; kingdom Metazoa; phylum Mollusca; class Bivalvia; order Venerida; family Mactridae; genus Spisula; species Spisula subtruncata. The sequence goes on along the minus strand of CAVMCB010000020.1, from coordinate 29,231 downwards.
GTCATTTTGTGGAGGAAAAATCTTCATTTTTTTCTTAAATTTTCACCCCAAAACACACTTTTTTCACATTTTGAGACAAATTTCACTGAAAAATGGAATAAAACCCACAGAAAAATGTATTTCTAAACATTTAAAGTCAAAATATTGAAAATATACATTTTATTTTTTTGGGTCATTTCTTAAGGTCACAAACCACTAAATAAATTTGTTCTTTAGCTCAATGTAAAGTTACAATAGTCAGTCCCAGGTTGATACATGTTAAAGTCTATGGCCAGGTGGCAGACATATATCAATGAAAAGAAGGGGCTACCAGCTTTAAGAAAATACAAAAAAAACAGGGGGTCACGTATCATATAAGAAAAATTTTGTCCGTCCAACGCGGTGAACATATTTTTACAGGCGCGCGGAACGACCAAATCCGGGTTTTACCCTACCCTACTTTCGCTTTGGTATTTTGGCCAAAATCTCAAAATATGTAAAATAAAACAGTTTCAATACATCACATACATGTATACAATGCCTGTAAACCCAATTAGATGATTCCAGTTCCACCTTGTCAAAGCATACTACCATTTAAACACAATCACAAGTTTATTTAGGGACTATTTGAGTGTATCCTATTTTGGTTCACGGAGGCATTTAGTGGTTTGTAACCTTAAGACAACCCTTTTCCCCCATTTTGATTGATTTAAACACTTATTTGACAACTACTATGTATATACAACTGCAAATAATGACTTTCCAGACTGAAATGACATGATTTCTCAAAATTTTGACAAAAGAGAGTAAGCGCCTTTAACGCAATTTCTTGGATTCTGCTGGCCATATTGTATGAATACTGGCAAATTAAACAGTTGCAGTTTTGTATAAACCTTACATTGGGCAATTATTTTATGTTGGGTGCTTAATTATGTGACTATTCCTCATATATATGCACAATAACCCAGGTCTGATACCTAAATAAGGTCAAAATTGGTATGAAAATGTCATTTTGTGGAGGAAAAATCTTCATTTTTTTCTTAAATTTTCACCCCAAAACACACTTTTTTCACATTTTGAGACAAATTTCACTGAAAAATGGAATAAAACCCACAGAAAAATGTATTTCTAAACATTTAAAGTCAAAATATTGAAAATATACATTTTATTTTTTTGGGTCATTTCTTAAGGTCACAAACCACTAAATAAATTTGTTCTTTAGCTCAATGTAAAGTTACAATAGTCAGTCCCAGGTTGATACATGTTAAAGTCTATGGCCAGGTGGCAGACATATATCAATGAAAAGAAGGGGCTACCAGCTTTAAGAAAATACAAAAAAAACAGGGGGTCACGTATCATATAAGAAAAATTTTGTCCGTCCAACGCGGTGAACATATTTTTACAGGCGCGCGGAACGACCAAATCCGGGTTTTACCCTACCCTACTTTCGCTTTGGTATTTTGGCCAAAATCTCAAAATATGTAAAATAAAACAGTTTCAATACATCACATACATGTATACAATGCCTGTAAACCCAATTAGATGATTCCAGTTCCACCTTGTCAAAGCATACTACCATTTAAACACAATCACAAGTTTATTTAGGGACTATTTGAGTGTATCCTATTTTGGTTCACGGAGGCATTTAGTGGTTTGTAACCTTAAGACAACCCTTTTCCCCCATTTTGATTGATTTAAACACTTATTTGACAACTACTATGTATATACAACTGCAAATAATGACTTTCCAGACTGAAATGACATGATTTCTCAAAATTTTGACAAAAGAGAGTAAGCGCCTTTAACGCAATTTCTTGGATTCTGCTGGCCATATTGTATGAATACTGGCAAATTAAACAGTTGCAGTTTTGTATAAACCTTACATTGGGCAATTATTTTATGTTGGGTGCTTAATTATGTGACTATTCCTCATATATATGCACAATAACCCAGGTCTGATACCTAAATAAGGTCAAAATTGGTATGAAAATGTCATTTTGTGGAGGAAAAATCTTCATTTTTTTCTTAAATTTTCACCCCAAAACACACTTTTTTCACATTTTGAGACAAATTTCACTGAAAAATGGAATAAAACCCACAGAAAAATGTATTTCTAAACATTTAAAGTCAAAATATTGAAAATATACATTTTATTTTTTTGGGTCATTTCTTAAGGTCACAAACCACTAAATAAATTTGTTCTTTAGCTCAATGTAAAGTTACAATAGTCAGTCCCAGGTTGATACATGTTAAAGTCTATGGCCAGGTGGCAGACATATATCAATGAAAAGAAGGGGCTACCAGCTTTAAGAAAATACAAAAAAAACAGGGGGTCACGTATCATATAAGAAAAATTTTGTCCGTCCAACGCGGTGAACATATTTTTACAGGCGCGCGGAACGACCAAATCCGGGTTTTACCCTACCCTACTTTCGCTTTGGTATTTTGGCCAAAATCTCAAAATATGTAAAATAAAACAGTTTCAATACATCACATACATGTATACAATGCCTGTAAACCCAATTAGATGATTCCAGTTCCACCTTGTCAAAGCATACTACCATTTAAACACAATCACAAGTTTATTTAGGGACTATTTGAGTGTATCCTATTTTGGTTCACGGAGGCATTTAGTGGTTTGTAACCTTAAGACAACCCTTTTCCCCCATTTTGATTGATTTAAACACTTATTTGACAACTACTATGTATATACAACTGCAAATAATGACTTTCCAGACTGAAATGACATGATTTCTCAAAATTTTGACAAAAGAGAGTAAGCGCCTTTAACGCAATTTCTTGGATTCTGCTGGCCATATTGTATGAATACTGGCAAATTAAACAGTTGCAGTTTTGTATAAACCTTACATTGGGCAATTATTTTATGTTGGGTGCTTAATTATGTGACTATTCCTCATATATATGCACAATAACCCAGGTCTGATACCTAAATAAGGTCAAAATTGGTATGAAAATGTCATTTTGTGGAGGAAAAATCTTCATTTTTTTCTTAAATTTTCACCCCAAAACACACTTTTTTCACATTTTGAGACAAATTTCACTGAAAAATGGAATAAAACCCACAGAAAAATGTATTTCTAAACATTTAAAGTCAAAATATTGAAAATATACATTTTATTTTTTTGGGTCATTTCTTAAGGTCACAAACCACTAAATAAATTTGTTCTTTAGCTCAATGTAAAGTTACAATAGTCAGTCCCAGGTTGATACATGTTAAAGTCTATGGCCAGGTGGCAGACATATATCAATGAAAAGAAGGGGCTACCAGCTTTAAGAAAATACAAAAAAAACAGGGGGTCACGTATCATATAAGAAAAATTTTGTCCGTCCAACGCGGTGAACATATTTTTACAGGCGCGCGGAACGACCAAATCCGGGTTTTACCCTACCCTACTTTCGCTTTGGTATTTTGGCCAAAATCTCAAAATATGTAAAATAAAACAGTTTCAATACATCACATACATGTATACAATGCCTGTAAACCCAATTAGATGATTCCAGTTCCACCTTGTCAAAGCATACTACCATTTAAACACAATCACAAGTTTATTTAGGGACTATTTGAGTGTATCCTATTTTGGTTCACGGAGGCATTTAGTGGTTTGTAACCTTAAGACAACCCTTTTCCCCCATTTTGATTGATTTAAACACTTATTTGACAACTACTATGTATATACAACTGCAAATAATGACTTTCCAGACTGAAATGACATGATTTCTCAAAATTTTGACAAAAGAGAGTAAGCGCCTTTAACGCAATTTCTTGGATTCTGCTGGCCATATTGTATGAATACTGGCAAATTAAACAGTTGCAGTTTTGTATAAACCTTACATTGGGCAATTATTTTATGTTGGGTGCTTAATTATGTGACTATTCCTCATATATATGCACAATAACCCAGGTCTGATACCTAAATAAGGTCAAAATTGGTATGAAAATGTCATTTTGTGGAGGAAAAATCTTCATTTTTTTCTTAAATTTTCACCCCAAAACACACTTTTTTCACATTTTGAGACAAATTTCACTGAAAAATGGAATAAAACCCACAGAAAAATGTATTTCTAAACATTTAAAGTCAAAATATTGAAAATATACATTTTATTTTTTTGGGTCATTTCTTAAGGTCACAAACCACTAAATAAATTTGTTCTTTAGCTCAATGTAAAGTTACAATAGTCAGTCCCAGGTTGATACATGTTAAAGTCTATGGCCAGGTGGCAGACATATATCAATGAAAAGAAGGGGCTACCAGCTTTAAGAAAATACAAAAAAAACAGGGGGTCACGTATCATATAAGAAAAATTTTGTCCGTCCAACGCGGTGAACATATTTTTACAGGCGCGCGGAACGACCAAATCCGGGTTTTACCCTACCCTACTTTCGCTTTGGTATTTTGGCCAAAATCTCAAAATATGTAAAATAAAACAGTTTCAATACATCACATACATGTATACAATGCCTGTAAACCCAATTAGATGATTCCAGTTCCACCTTGTCAAAGCATACTACCATTTAAACACAATCACAAGTTTATTTAGGGACTATTTGAGTGTATCCTATTTTGGTTCACGGAGGCATTTAGTGGTTTGTAACCTTAAGACAACCCTTTTCCCCCATTTTGATTGATTTAAACACTTATTTGACAACTACTATGTATATACAACTGCAAATAATGACTTTCCAGACTGAAATGACATGATTTCTCAAAATTTTGACAAAAGAGAGTAAGCGCCTTTAACGCAATTTCTTGGATTCTGCTGGCCATATTGTATGAATACTGGCAAATTAAACAGTTGCAGTTTTGTATAAACCTTACATTGGGCAATTATTTTATGTTGGGTGCTTAATTATGTGACTATTCCTCATATATATGCACAATAACCCAGGTCTGATACCTAAATAAGGTCAAAATTGGTATGAAAATGTCATTTTGTGGAGGAAAAATCTTCATTTTTTTCTTAAATTTTCACCCCAAAACACACTTTTTTCACATTTTGAGACAAATTTCACTGAAAAATGGAATAAAACCCACAGAAAAATGTATTTCTAAACATTTAAAGTCAAAATATTGAAAATATACATTTTATTTTTTTGGGTCATTTCTTAAGGTCACAAACCACTAAATAAATTTGTTCTTTAGCTCAATGTAAAGTTACAATAGTCAGTCCCAGGTTGATACATGTTAAAGTCTATGGCCAGGTGGCAGACATATATCAATGAAAAGAAGGGGCTACCAGCTTTAAGAAAATACAAAAAAAACAGGGGGTCACGTATCATATAAGAAAAATTTTGTCCGTCCAACGCGGTGAACATATTTTTACAGGCGCGCGGAACGACCAAATCCGGGTTTTACCCTACCCTACTTTCGCTTTGGTATTTTGGCCAAAATCTCAAAATATGTAAAATAAAACAGTTTCAATACATCACATACATGTATACAATGCCTGTAAACCCAATTAGATGATTCCAGTTCCACCTTGTCAAAGCATACTACCATTTAAACACAATCACAAGTTTATTTAGGGACTATTTGAGTGTATCCTATTTTGGTTCACGGAGGCATTTAGTGGTTTGTAACCTTAAGACAACCCTTTTCCCCCATTTTGATTGATTTAAACACTTATTTGACAACTACTATGTATATACAACTGCAAATAATGACTTTCCAGACTGAAATGACATGATTTCTCAAAATTTTGACAAAAGAGAGTAAGCGCCTTTAACGCAATTTCTTGGATTCTGCTGGCCATATTGTATGAATACTGGCAAATTAAACAGTTGCAGTTTTGTATAAACCTTACATTGGGCAATTATTTTATGTTGGGTGCTTAATTATGTGACTATTCCTCATATATATGCACAATAACCCAGGTCTGATACCTAAATAAGGTCAAAATTGGTATGAAAATGTCATTTTGTGGAGGAAAAATCTTCATTTTTTTCTTAAATTTTCACCCCAAAACACACTTTTTTCACATTTTGAGACAAATTTCACTGAAAAATGGAATAAAACCCACAGAAAAATGTATTTCTAAACATTTAAAGTCAAAATATTGAAAATATACATTTTATTTTTTTGGGTCATTTCTTAAGGTCACAAACCACTAAATAAATTTGTTCTTTAGCTCAATGTAAAGTTACAATAGTCAGTCCCAGGTTGATACATGTTAAAGTCTATGGCCAGGTGGCAGACATATATCAATGAAAAGAAGGGGCTACCAGCTTTAAGAAAATACAAAAAAAACAGGGGGTCACGTATCATATAAGAAAAATTTTGTCCGTCCAACGCGGTGAACATATTTTTACAGGCGCGCGGAACGACCAAATCCGGGTTTTACCCTACCCTACTTTCGCTTTGGTATTTTGGCCAAAATCTCAAAATATGTAAAATAAAACAGTTTCAATACATCACATACATGTATACAATGCCTGTAAACCCAATTAGATGATTCCAGTTCCACCTTGTCAAAGCATACTACCATTTAAACACAATCACAAGTTTATTTAGGGACTATTTGAGTGTATCCTATTTTGGTTCACGGAGGCATTTAGTGGTTTGTAACCTTAAGACAACCCTTTTCCCCCATTTTGATTGATTTAAACACTTATTTGACAACTACTATGTATATACAACTGCAAATAATGACTTTCCAGACTGAAATGACATGATTTCTCAAAATTTTGACAAAAGAGAGTAAGCGCCTTTAACGCAATTTCTTGGATTCTGCTGGCCATATTGTATGAATACTGGCAAATTAAACAGTTGCAGTTTTGTATAAACCTTACATTGGGCAATTATTTTATGTTGGGTGCTTAATTATGTGACTATTCCTCATATATATGCACAATAACCCAGGTCTGATACCTAAATAAGGTCAAAATTGGTATGAAAATGTCATTTTGTGGAGGAAAAATCTTCATTTTTTTCTTAAATTTTCACCCCAAAACACACTTTTTTCACATTTTGAGACAAATTTCACTGAAAAATGGAATAAAACCCACAGAAAAATGTATTTCTAAACATTTAAAGTCAAAATATTGAAAATATACATTTTATTTTTTTGGGTCATTTCTTAAGGTCACAAACCACTAAATAAATTTGTTCTTTAGCTCAATGTAAAGTTACAATAGTCAGTCCCAGGTTGATACATGTTAAAGTCTATGGCCAGGTGGCAGACATATATCAATGAAAAGAAGGGGCTACCAGCTTTAAGAAAATACAAAAAAAACAGGGGGTCACGTATCATATAAGAAAAATTTTGTCCGTCCAACGCGGTGAACATATTTTTACAGGCGCGCGGAACGACCAAATCCGGGTTTTACCCTACCCTACTTTCGCTTTGGTATTTTGGCCAAAATCTCAAAATATGTAAAATAAAACAGTTTCAATACATCACATACATGTATACAATGCCTGTAAACCCAATTAGATGATTCCAGTTCCACCTTGTCAAAGCATACTACCATTTAAACACAATCACAAGTTTATTTAGGGACTATTTGAGTGTATCCTATTTTGGTTCACGGAGGCATTTAGTGGTTTGTAACCTTAAGACAACCCTTTTCCCCCATTTTGATTGATTTAAACACTTATTTGACAACTACTATGTATATACAACTGCAAATAATGACTTTCCAGACTGAAATGACATGATTTCTCAAAATTTTGACAAAAGAGAGTAAGCGCCTTTAACGCAATTTCTTGGATTCTGCTGGCCATATTGTATGAATACTGGCAAATTAAACAGTTGCAGTTTTGTATAAACCTTACATTGGGCAATTATTTTATGTTGGGTGCTTAATTATGTGACTATTCCTCATATATATGCACAATAACCCAGGTCTGATACCTAAATAAGGTCAAAATTGGTATGAAAATGTCATTTTGTGGAGGAAAAATCTTCATTTTTTTCTTAAATTTTCACCCCAAAACACACTTTTTTCACATTTTGAGACAAATTTCACTGAAAAATGGAATAAAACCCACAGAAAAATGTATTTCTAAACATTTAAAGTCAAAATATTGAAAATATACATTTTATTTTTTTGGGTCATTTCTTAAGGTCACAAACCACTAAATAAATTTGTTCTTTAGCTCAATGTAAAGTTACAATAGTCAGTCCCAGGTTGATACATGTTAAAGTCTATGGCCAGGTGGCAGACATATATCAATGAAAAGAAGGGGCTACCAGCTTTAAGAAAATACAAAAAAAACAGGGGGTCACGTATCATATAAGAAAAATTTTGTCCGTCCAACGCGGTGAACATATTTTTACAGGCGCGCGGAACGACCAAATCCGGGTTTTACCCTACCCTACTTTCGCTTTGGTATTTTGGCCAAAATCTCAAAATATGTAAAATAAAACAGTTTCAATACATCACATACATGTATACAATGCCTGTAAACCCAATTAGATGATTCCAGTTCCACCTTGTCAAAGCATACTACCATTTAAACACAATCACAAGTTTATTTAGGGACTATTTGAGTGTATCCTATTTTGGTTCACGGAGGCATTTAGTGGTTTGTAACCTTAAGACAACCCTTTTCCCCCATTTTGATTGATTTAAACACTTATTTGACAACTACTATGTATATACAACTGCAAATAATGACTTTCCAGACTGAAATGACATGATTTCTCAAAATTTTGACAAAAGAGAGTAAGCGCCTTTAACGCAATTTCTTGGATTCTGCTGGCCATATTGTATGAATACTGGCAAATTAAACAGTTGCAGTTTTGTATAAACCTTACATTGGGCAATTATTTTATGTTGGGTGCTTAATTATGTGACTATTCCTCATATATATGCACAATAACCCAGGTCTGATACCTAAATAAGGTCAAAATTGGTATGAAAATGTCATTTTGTGGAGGAAAAATCTTCATTTTTTTCTTAAATTTTCACCCCAAAACACACTTTTTTCACATTTTGAGACAAATTTCACTGAAAAATGGAATAAAACCCACAGAAAAATGTATTTCTAAACATTTAAAGTCAAAATATTGAAAATATACATTTTATTTTTTTGGGTCATTTCTTAAGGTCACAAACCACTAAATAAATTTGTTCTTTAGCTCAATGTAAAGTTACAATAGTCAGTCCCAGGTTGATACATGTTAAAGTCTATGGCCAGGTGGCAGACATATATCAATGAAAAGAAGGGGCTACCAGCTTTAAGAAAATACAAAAAAAACAGGGGGTCACGTATCATATAAGAAAAATTTTGTCCGTCCAACGCGGTGAACATATTTTTACAGGCGCGCGGAACGACCAAATCCGGGTTTTACCCTACCCTACTTTCGCTTTGGTATTTTGGCCAAAATCTCAAAATATGTAAAATAAAACAGTTTCAATACATCACATACATGTATACAATGCCTGTAAACCCAATTAGATGATTCCAGTTCCACCTTGTCAAAGCATACTACCATTTAAACACAATCACAAGTTTATTTAGGGACTATTTGAGTGTATCCTATTTTGGTTCACGGAGGCATTTAGTGGTTTGTAACCTTAAGACAACCCTTTTCCCCCATTTTGATTGATTTAAACACTTATTTGACAACTACTATGTATATACAACTGCAAATAATGACTTTCCAGACTGAAATGACATGATTTCTCAAAATTTTGACAAAAGAGAGTAAGCGCCTTTAACGCAATTTCTTGGATTCTGCTGGCCATATTGTATGAATACTGGCAAATTAAACAGTTGCAGTTTTGTATAAACCTTACATTGGGCAATTATTTTATGTTGGGTGCTTAATTATGTGACTATTCCTCATATATATGCACAATAACCCAGGTCTGATACCTAAATAAGGTCAAAATTGGTATGAAAATGTCATTTTGTGGAGGAAAAATCTTCATTTTTTTCTTAAATTTTCACCCCAAAACACACTTTTTTCACATTTTGAGACAAATTTCACTGAAAAATGGAATAAAACCCACAGAAAAATGTATTTCTAAACATTTAAAGTCAAAATATTGAAAATATACATTTTATTTTTTTGGGTCATTTCTTAAGGTCACAAACCACTAAATAAATTTGTTCTTTAGCTCAATGTAAAGTTACAATAGTCAGTCCCAGGTTGATACATGTTAAAGTCTATGGCCAGGTGGCAGACATATATCAATGAAAAGAAGGGGCTACCAGCTTTAAGAAAATACAAAAAAAACAGGGGGTCACGTATCATATAAGAAAAATTTTGTCCGTCCAACGCGGTGAACATATTTTTACAGGCGCGCGGAACGACCAAATCCGGGTTTTACCCTACCCTACTTTCGCTTTGGTATTTTGGCCAAAATCTCAAAATATGTAAAATAAAACAGTTTCAATACATCACATACATGTATACAATGCCTGTAAACCCAATTAGATGATTCCAGTTCCACCTTGTCAAAGCATACTACCATTTAAACACAATCACAAGTTTATTTAGGGACTATTTGAGTGTATCCTATTTTGGTTCACGGAGGCATTTAGTGGTTTGTAACCTTAAGACAACCCTTTTCCCCCATTTTGATTGATTTAAACACTTATTTGACAACTACTATGTATATACAACTGCAAATAATGACTTTCCAGACTGAAATGACATGATTTCTCAAAATTTTGACAAAAGAGAGTAAGCGCCTTTAACGCAATTTCTTGGATTCTGCTGGCCATATTGTATGAATACTGGCAAATTAAACAGTTGCAGTTTTGTATAAACCTTACATTGGGCAATTATTTTATGTTGGGTGCTTAATTATGTGACTATTCCTCATATATATGCACAATAACCCAGGTCTGATACCTAAATAAGGTCAAAATTGGTATGAAAATGTCATTTTGTGGAGGAAAAATCTTCATTTTTTTCTTAAATTTTCACCCCAAAACACACTTTTTTCACATTTTGAGACAAATTTCACTGAAAAATGGAATAAAACCCACAGAAAAATGTATTTCTAAACATTTAAAGTCAAAATATTGAAAATATACATTTTATTTTTTTGGGTCATTTCTTAAGGTCACAAACCACTAAATAAATTTGTTCTTTAGCTCAATGTAAAGTTACAATAGTCAGTCCCAGGTTGATACATGTTAAAGTCTATGGCCAGGTGGCAGACATATATCAATGAAAAGAAGGGGCTACCAGCTTTAAGAAAATACAAAAAAAACAGGGGGTCACGTATCATATAAGAAAAATTTTGTCCGTCCAACGCGGTGAACATATTTTTACAGGCGCGCGGAACGACCAAATCCGGGTTTTACCCTACCCTACTTTCGCTTTGGTATTTTGGCCAAAATCTCAAAATATGTAAAATAAAACAGTTTCAATACATCACATACATGTATACAATGCCTGTAAACCCAATTAGATGATTCCAGTTCCACCTTGTCAAAGCATACTACCATTTAAACACAATCACAAGTTTATTTAGGGACTATTTGAGTGTATCCTATTTTGGTTCACGGAGGCATTTAGTGGTTTGTAACCTTAAGACAACCCTTTTCCCCCATTTTGATTGATTTAAACACTTATTTGACAACTACTATGTATATACAACTGCAAATAATGACTTTCCAGACTGAAATGACATGATTTCTCAAAATTTTGACAAAAGAGAGTAAGCGCCTTTAACGCAATTTCTTGGATTCTGCTGGCCATATTGTATGAATACTGGCAAATTAAACAGTTGCAGTTTTGTATAAACCTTACATTGGGCAATTATTTTATGTTGGGTGCTTAATTATGTGACTATTCCTCATATATATGCACAATAACCCAGGTCTGATACCTAAATAAGGTCAAAATTGGTATGAAAATGTCATTTTGTGGAGGAAAAATCTTCATTTTTTTCTTAAATTTTCACCCCAAAACACACTTTTTTCACATTTTGAGACAAATTTCACTGAAAAATGGAATAAAACCCACAGAAAAATGTATTTCTAAACATTTAAAGTCAAAATATTGAAAATATACATTTTATTTTTTTGGGTCATTTCTTAAGGTCACAAACCACTAAATAAATTTGTTCTTTAGCTCAATGTAAAGTTACAATAGTCAGTCCCAGGTTGATACATGTTAAAGTCTATGGCCAGGTGGCAGACATATATCAATGAAAAGAAGGGGCTACCAGCTTTAAGAAAATACAAAAAAAACAGGGGGTCACGTATCATATAAGAAAAATTTTGTCCGTCCAACGCGGTGAACATATTTTTACAGGCGCGCGGAACGACCAAATCCGGGTTTTACCCTACCCTACTTTCGCTTTGGTATTTTGGCCAAAATCTCAAAATATGTAAAATAAAACAGTTTCAATACATCACATACATGTATACAATGCCTGTAAACCCAATTAGATGATTCCAGTTCCACCTTGTCAAAGCATACTACCATTTAAACACAATCACAAGTTTATTTAGGGACTATTTGAGTGTATCCTATTTTGGTTCACGGAGGCATTTAGTGGTTTGTAACCTTAAGACAACCCTTTTCCCCCATTTTGATTGATTTAAACACTTATTTGACAACTACTATGTATATACAACTGCAAATAATGACTTTCCAGACTGAAATGACATGATTTCTCAAAATTTTGACAAAAGAGAGTAAGCGCCTTTAACGCAATTTCTTGGATTCTGCTGGCCATATTGTATGAATACTGGCAAATTAAACAGTTGCAGTTTTGTATAAACCTTACATTGGGCAATTATTTTATGTTGGGTGCTTAATTATGTGACTATTCCTCATATATATGCACAATAACCCAGGTCTGATACCTAAATAAGGTCAAAATTGGTATGAAAATGTCATTTTGTGGAGGAAAAATCTTCATTTTTTTCTTAAATTTTCACCCCAAAACACACTTTTTTCACATTTTGAGACAAATTTCACTGAAAAATGGAATAAAACCCACAGAAAAATGTATTTCTAAACATTTAAAGTCAAAATATTGAAAATATACATTTTATTTTTTTGGGTCATTTCTTAAGGTCACAAACCACTAAATAAATTTGTTCTTTAGCTCAATGTAAAGTTACAATAGTCAGTCCCAGGTTGATACATGTTAAAGTCTATGGCCAGGTGGCAGACATATATCAATGAAAAGAAGGGGCTACCAGCTTTAAGAAAATACAAAAAAAACAGGGGGTCACGTATCATATAAGAAAAATTTTGTCCGTCCAACGCGGTGAACATATTTTTACAGGCGCGCGGAACGACCAAATCCGGGTTTTACCCTACCCTACTTTCGCTTTGGTATTTTGGCCAAAATCTCAAAATATGTAAAATAAAACAGTTTCAATACATCACATACATGTATACAATGCCTGTAAACCCAATTAGATGATTCCAGTTCCACCTTGTCAAAGCATACTACCATTTAAACACAATCACAAGTTTATTTAGGGACTATTTGAGTGTATCCTATTTTGGTTCACGGAGGCATTTAGTGGTTTGTAACCTTAAGACAACCCTTTTCCCCCATTTTGATTGATTTAAACACTTATTTGACAACTACTATGTATATACAACTGCAAATAATGACTTTCCAGACTGAAATGACATGATTTCTCAAAATTTTGACAAAAGAGAGTAAGCGCCTTTAACGCAATTTCTTGGATTCTGCTGGCCATATTGTATGAATACTGGCAAATTAAACAGTTGCAGTTTTGTATAAACCTTACATTGGGCAATTATTTTATGTTGGGTGCTTAATTATGTGACTATTCCTCATATATATGCACAATAACCCAGGTCTGATACCTAAATAAGGTCAAAATTGGTATGAAAATGTCATTTTGTGGAGGAAAAATCTTCATTTTTTTCTTAAATTTTCACCCCAAAACACACTTTTTTCACATTTTGAGACAAATTTCACTGAAAAATGGAATAAAACCCACAGAAAAATGTATTTCTAAACATTTAAAGTCAAAATATTGAAAATATACATTTTATTTTTTTGGGTCATTTCTTAAGGTCACAAACCACTAAATAAATTTGTTCTTTAGCTCAATGTAAAGTTACAATAGTCAGTCCCAGGTTGATACATGTTAAAGTCTATGGCCAGGTGGCAGACATATATCAATGAAAAGAAGGGGCTACCAGCTTTAAGAAAATACAAAAAAAACAGGGGGTCACGTATCATATAAGAAAAATTTTGTCCGTCCAACGCGGTGAACATATTTTTACAGGCGCGCGGAACGACCAAATCCGGGTTTTACCCTACCCTACTTTCGCTTTGGTATTTTGGCCAAAATCTCAAAATATGTAAAATAAAACAGTTTCAATACATCACATACATGTATACAATGCCTGTAAACCCAATTAGATGATTCCAGTTCCACCTTGTCAAAGCATACTACCATTTAAACACAATCACAAGTTTATTTAGGGACTATTTGAGTGTATCCTATTTTGGTTCACGGAGGCATTTAGTGGTTTGTAACCTTAAGACAACCCTTTTCCCCCATTTTGATTGATTTAAACACTTATTTGACAACTACTATGTATATACAACTGCAAATAATGACTTTCCAGACTGAAATGACATGATTTCTCAAAATTTTGACAAAAGAGAGTAAGCGCCTTTAACGCAATTTCTTGGATTCTGCTGGCCATATTGTATGAATACTGGCAAATTAAACAGTTGCAGTTTTGTATAAACCTTACATTGGGCAATTATTTTATGTTGGGTGCTTAATTATGTGACTATTCCTCATATATATGCACAATAACCCAGGTCTGATACCTAAATAAGGTCAAAATTGGTATGAAAATGTCATTTTGTGGAGGAAAAATCTTCATTTTTTTCTTAAATTTTCACCCCAAAACACACTTTTTTCACATTTTGAGACAAATTTCACTGAAAAATGGAATAAAACCCACAGAAAAATGTATTTCTAAACATTTAAAGTCAAAATATTGAAAATATACATTTTATTTTTTTGGGTCATTTCTTAAGGTCACAAACCACTAAATAAATTTGTTCTTTAGCTCAATGTAAAGTTACAATAGTCAGTCCCAGGTTGATACATGTTAAAGTCTATGGCCAGGTGGCAGACATATATCAATGAAAAGAAGGGGCTACCAGCTTTAAGAAAATACAAAAAAAACAGGGGGTCACGTATCATATAAGAAAAATTTTGTCCGTCCAACGCGGTGAACATATTTTTACAGGCGCGCGGAACGACCAAATCCGGGTTTTACCCTACCCTACTTTCGCTTTGGTATTTTGGCCAAAATCTCAAAATATGTAAAATAAAACAGTTTCAATACATCACATACATGTATACAATGCCTGTAAACCCAATTAGATGATTCCAGTTCCACCTTGTCAAAGCATACTACCATTTAAACACAATCACAAGTTTATTTAGGGACTATTTGAGTGTATCCTATTTTGGTTCACGGAGGCATTTAGTGGTTTGTAACCTTAAGACAACCCTTTTCCCCCATTTTGATTGATTTAAACACTTATTTGACAACTACTATGTATATACAACTGCAAATAATGACTTTCCAGACTGAAATGACATGATTTCTCAAAATTTTGACAAAAGAGAGTAAGCGCCTTTAACGCAATTTCTTGGATTCTGCTGGCCATATTGTATGAATACTGGCAAATTAAACAGTTGCAGTTTTGTATAAACCTTACATTGGGCAATTATTTTATGTTGGGTGCTTAATTATGTGACTATTCCTCATATATATGCACAATAACCCAGGTCTGATACCTAAATAAGGTCAAAATTGGTATGAAAATGTCATTTTGTGGAGGAAAAATCTTCATTTTTTTCTTAAATTTTCACCCCAAAACACACTTTTTTCACATTTTGAGACAAATTTCACTGAAAAATGGAATAAAACCCACAGAAAAATGTATTTCTAAACATTTAAAGTCAAAATATTGAAAATATACATTTTATTTTTTTGGGTCATTTCTTAAGGTCACAAACCACTAAATAAATTTGTTCTTTAGCTCAATGTAAAGTTACAATAGTCAGTCCCAGGTTGATACATGTTAAAGTCTATGGCCAGGTGGCAGACATATATCAATGAAAAGAAGGGGCTACCAGCTTTAAGAAAATACAAAAAAAACAGGGGGTCACGTATCATATAAGAAAAATTTTGTCCGTCCAACGCGGTGAACATATTTTTACAGGCGCGCGGAACGACCAAATCCGGGTTTTACCCTACCCTACTTTCGCTTTGGTATTTTGGCCAAAATCTCAAAATATGTAAAATAAAACAGTTTCAATACATCACATACATGTATACAATGCCTGTAAACCCAATTAGATGATTCCAGTTCCACCTTGTCAAAGCATACTACCATTTAAACACAATCACAAGTTTATTTAGGGACTATTTGAGTGTATCCTATTTTGGTTCACGGAGGCATTTAGTGGTTTGTAACCTTAAGACAACCCTTTTCCCCCATTTTGATTGATTTAAACACTTATTTGACAACTACTATGTATATACAACTGCAAATAATGACTTTCCAGACTGAAATGACATGATTTCTCAAAATTTTGACAAAAGAGAGTAAGCGCCTTTAACGCAATTTCTTGGATTCTGCTGGCCATATTGTATGAATACTGGCAAATTAAACAGTTGCAGTTTTGTATAAACCTTACATTGGGCAATTATTTTATGTTGGGTGCTTAATTATGTGACTATTCCTCATATATATGCACAATAACCCAGGTCTGATACCTAAATAAGGTCAAAATTGGTATGAAAATGTCATTTTGTGGAGGAAAAATCTTCATTTTTTTCTTAAATTTTCACCCCAAAACACACTTTTTTCACATTTTGAGACAAATTTCACTGAAAAATGGAATAAAACCCACAGAAAAATGTATTTCTAAACATTTAAAGTCAAAATATTGAAAATATACATTTTATTTTTTTGGGTCATTTCTTAAGGTCACAAACCACTAAATAAATTTGTTCTTTAGCTCAATGTAAAGTTACAATAGTCAGTCCCAGGTTGATACATGTTAAAGTCTATGGCCAGGTGGCAGACATATATCAATGAAAAGAAGGGGCTACCAGCTTTAAGAAAATACAAAAAAAACAGGGGGTCACGTATCATATAAGAAAAATTTTGTCCGTCCAACGCGGTGAACATATTTTTACAGGCGCGCGGAACGACCAAATCCGGGTTTTACCCTACCCTACTTTCGCTTTGGTATTTTGGCCAAAATCTCAAAATATGTAAAATAAAACAGTTTCAATACATCACATACATGTATACAATGCCTGTAAACCCAATTAGATGATTCCAGTTCCACCTTGTCAAAGCATACTACCATTTAAACACAATCACAAGTTTATTTAGGGACTATTTGAGTGTATCCTATTTTGGTTCACGGAGGCATTTAGTGGTTTGTAACCTTAAGACAACCCTTTTCCCCCATTTTGATTGATTTAAACACTTATTTGACAACTACTATGTATATACAACTGCAAATAATGACTTTCCAGACTGAAATGACATGATTTCTCAAAATTTTGACAAAAGAGAGTAAGCGCCTTTAACGCAATTTCTTGGATTCTGCTGGCCATATTGTATGAATACTGGCAAATTAAACAGTTGCAGTTTTGTATAAACCTTACATTGGGCAATTATTTTATGTTGGGTGCTTAATTATGTGACTATTCCTCATATATATGCACAATAACCCAGGTCTGATACCTAAATAAGGTCAAAATTGGTATGAAAATGTCATTTTGTGGAGGAAAAATCTTCATTTTTTTCTTAAATTTTCACCCCAAAACACACTTTTTTCACATTTTGAGACAAATTTCACTGAAAAATGGAATAAAACCCACAGAAAAATGTATTTCTAAACATTTAAAGTCAAAATATTGAAAATATACATTTTATTTTTTTGGGTCATTTCTTAAGGTCACAAACCACTAAATAAATTTGTTCTTTAGCTCAATGTAAAGTTACAATAGTCAGTCCCAGGTTGATACATGTTAAAGTCTATGGCCAGGTGGCAGACATATATCAATGAAAAGAAGGGGCTACCAGCTTTAAGAAAATACAAAAAAAACAGGGGGTCACGTATCATATAAGAAAAATTTTGTCCGTCCAACGCGGTGAACATATTTTTACAGGCGCGCGGAACGACCAAATCCGGGTTTTACCCTACCCTACTTTCGCTTTGGTATTTTGGCCAAAATCTCAAAATATGTAAAATAAAACAGTTTCAATACATCACATACATGTATACAATGCCTGTAAACCCAATTAGATGATTCCAGTTCCACCTTGTCAAAGCATACTACCATTTAAACACAATCACAAGTTTATTTAGGGACTATTTGAGTGTATCCTATTTTGGTTCACGGAGGCATTTAGTGGTTTGTAACCTTAAGACAACCCTTTTCCCCCATTTTGATTGATTTAAACACTTATTTGACAACTACTATGTATATACAACTGCAAATAATGACTTTCCAGACTGAAATGACATGATTTCTCAAAATTTTGACAAAAGAGAGTAAGCGCCTTTAACGCAATTTCTTGGATTCTGCTGGCCATATTGTATGAATACTGGCAAATTAAACAGTTGCAGTTTTGTATAAACCTTACATTGGGCAATTATTTTATGTTGGGTGCTTAATTATGTGACTATTCCTCATATATATGCACAATAACCCAGGTCTGATACCTAAATAAGGTCAAAATTGGTATGAAAATGTCATTTTGTGGAGGAAAAATCTTCATTTTTTTCTTAAATTTTCACCCCAAAACACACTTTTTTCACATTTTGAGACAAATTTCACTGAAAAATGGAATAAAACCCACAGAAAAATGTATTTCTAAACATTTAAAGTCAAAATATTGAAAATATACATTTTATTTTTTTGGGTCATTTCTTAAGGTCACAAACCACTAAATAAATTTGTTCTTTAGCTCAATGTAAAGTTACAATAGTCAGTCCCAGGTTGATACATGTTAAAGTCTATGGCCAGGTGGCAGACATATATCAATGAAAAGAAGGGGCTACCAGCTTTAAGAAAATACAAAAAAAACAGGGGGTCACGTATCATATAAGAAAAATTTTGTCCGTCCAACGCGGTGAACATATTTTTACAGGCGCGCGGAACGACCAAATCCGGGTTTTACCCTACCCTACTTTCGCTTTGGTATTTTGGCCAAAATCTCAAAATATGTAAAATAAAACAGTTTCAATACATCACATACATGTATACAATGCCTGTAAACCCAATTAGATGATTCCAGTTCCACCTTGTCAAAGCATACTACCATTTAAACACAATCACAAGTTTATTTAGGGACTATTTGAGTGTATCCTATTTTGGTTCACGGAGGCATTTAGTGGTTTGTAACCTTAAGACAACCCTTTTCCCCCATTTTGATTGATTTAAACACTTATTTGACAACTACTATGTATATACAACTGCAAATAATGACTTTCCAGACTGAAATGACATGATTTCTCAAAATTTTGACAAAAGAGAGTAAGCGCCTTTAACGCAATTTCTTGGATTCTGCTGGCCATATTGTATGAATACTGGCAAATTAAACAGTTGCAGTTTTGTATAAACCTTACATTGGGCAATTATTTTATGTTGGGTGCTTAATTATGTGACTATTCCTCATATATATGCACAATAACCCAGGTCTGATACCTAAATAAGGTCAAAATTGGTATGAAAATGTCATTTTGTGGAGGAAAAATCTTCATTTTTTTCTTAAATTTTCACCCCAAAACACACTTTTTTCACATTTTGAGACAAATTTCACTGAAAAATGGAATAAAACCCACAGAAAAATGTATTTCTAAACATTTAAAGTCAAAATATTGAAAATATACATTTTATTTTTTTGGGTCATTTCTTAAGGTCACAAACCACTAAATAAATTTGTTCTTTAGCTCAATGTAAAGTTACAATAGTCAGTCCCAGGTTGATACATGTTAAAGTCTATGGCCAGGTGGCAGACATATATCAATGAAAAGAAGGGGCTACCAGCTTTAAGAAAATACAAAAAAAACAGGGGGTCACGTATCATATAAGAAAAATTTTGTCCGTCCAACGCGGTGAACATATTTTTACAGGCGCGCGGAACGACCAAATCCGGGTTTTACCCTACCCTACTTTCGCTTTGGTATTTTGGCCAAAATCTCAAAATATGTAAAATAAAACAGTTTCAATACATCACATACATGTATACAATGCCTGTAAACCCAATTAGATGATTCCAGTTCCACCTTGTCAAAGCATACTACCATTTAAACACAATCACAAGTTTATTTAGGGACTATTTGAGTGTATCCTATTTTGGTTCACGGAGGCATTTAGTGGTTTGTAACCTTAAGACAACCCTTTTCCCCCATTTTGATTGATTTAAACACTTATTTGACAACTACTATGTATATACAACTGCAAATAATGACTTTCCAGACTGAAATGACATGATTTCTCAAAATTTTGACAAAAGAGAGTAAGCGCCTTTAACGCAATTTCTTGGATTCTGCTGGCCATATTGTATGAATACTGGCAAATTAAACAGTTGCAGTTTTGTATAAACCTTACATTGGGCAATTATTTTATGTTGGGTGCTTAATTATGTGACTATTCCTCATATATATGCACAATAACCCAGGTCTGATACCTAAATAAGGTCAAAATTGGTATGAAAATGTCATTTTGTGGAGGAAAAATCTTCATTTTTTTCTTAAATTTTCACCCCAAAACACACTTTTTTCACATTTTGAGACAAATTTCACTGAAAAATGGAATAAAACCCACAGAAAAATGTATTTCTAAACATTTAAAGTCAAAATATTGAAAATATACATTTTATTTTTTTGGGTCATTTCTTAAGGTCACAAACCACTAAATAAATTTGTTCTTTAGCTCAATGTAAAGTTACAATAGTCAGTCCCAGGTTGATACATGTTAAAGTCTATGGCCAGGTGGCAGACATATATCAATGAAAAGAAGGGGCTACCAGCTTTAAGAAAATACAAAAAAAACAGGGGGTCACGTATCATATAAGAAAAATTTTGTCCGTCCAACGCGGTGAACATATTTTTACAGGCGCGCGGAACGACCAAATCCGGGTTTTACCCTACCCTACTTTCGCTTTGGTATTTTGGCCAAAATCTCAAAATATGTAAAATAAAACAGTTTCAATACATCACATACATGTATACAATGCCTGTAAACCCAATTAGATGATTCCAGTTCCACCTTGTCAAAGCATACTACCATTTAAACACAATCACAAGTTTATTTAGGGACTATTTGAGTGTATCCTATTTTGGTTCACGGAGGCATTTAGTGGTTTGTAACCTTAAGACAACCCTTTTCCCCCATTTTGATTGATTTAAACACTTATTTGACAACTACTATGTATATACAACTGCAAATAATGACTTTCCAGACTGAAATGACATGATTTCTCAAAATTTTGACAAAAGAGAGTAAGCGCCTTTAACGCAATTTCTTGGATTCTGCTGGCCATATTGTATGAATACTGGCAAATTAAACAGTTGCAGTTTTGTATAAACCTTACATTGGGCAATTATTTTATGTTGGGTGCTTAATTATGTGACTATTCCTCATATATATGCACAATAACCCAGGTCTGATACCTAAATAAGGTCAAAATTGGTATGAAAATGTCATTTTGTGGAGGAAAAATCTTCATTTTTTTCTTAAATTTTCACCCCAAAACACACTTTTTTCACATTTTGAGACAAATTTCACTGAAAAATGGAATAAAACCCACAGAAAAATGTATTTCTAAACATTTAAAGTCAAAATATTGAAAATATACATTTTATTTTTTTGGGTCATTTCTTAAGGTCACAAACCACTAAATAAATTTGTTCTTTAGCTCAATGTAAAGTTACAATAGTCAGTCCCAGGTTGATACATGTTAAAGTCTATGGCCAGGTGGCAGACATATATCAATGAAAAGAAGGGGCTACCAGCTTTAAGAAAATACAAAAAAAACAGGGGGTCACGTATCATATAAGAAAAATTTTGTCCGTCCAACGCGGTGAACATATTTTTACAGGCGCGCGGAACGACCAAATCCGGGTTTTACCCTACCCTACTTTCGCTTTGGTATTTTGGCCAAAATCTCAAAATATGTAAAATAAAACAGTTTCAATACATCACATACATGTATACAATGCCTGTAAACCCAATTAGATGATTCCAGTTCCACCTTGTCAAAGCATACTACCATTTAAACACAATCACAAGTTTATTTAGGGACTATTTGAGTGTATCCTATTTTGGTTCACGGAGGCATTTAGTGGTTTGTAACCTTAAGACAACCCTTTTCCCCCATTTTGATTGATTTAAACACTTATTTGACAACTACTATGTATATACAACTGCAAATAATGACTTTCCAGACTGAAATGACATGATTTCTCAAAATTTTGACAAAAGAGAGTAAGCGCCTTTAACGCAATTTCTTGGATTCTGCTGGCCATATTGTATGAATACTGGCAAATTAAACAGTTGCAGTTTTGTATAAACCTTACATTGGGCAATTATTTTATGTTGGGTGCTTAATTATGTGACTATTCCTCATATATATGCACAATAACCCAGGTCTGATACCTAAATAAGGTCAAAATTGGTATGAAAATGTCATTTTGTGGAGGAAAAATCTTCATTTTTTTCTTAAATTTTCACCCCAAAACACACTTTTTTCACATTTTGAGACAAATTTCACTGAAAAATGGAATAAAACCCACAGAAAAATGTATTTCTAAACATTTAAAGTCAAAATATTGAAAATATACATTTTATTTTTTTGGGTCATTTCTTAAGGTCACAAACCACTAAATAAATTTGTTCTTTAGCTCAATGTAAAGTTACAATAGTCAGTCCCAGGTTGATACATGTTAAAGTCTATGGCCAGGTGGCAGACATATATCAATGAAAAGAAGGGGCTACCAGCTTTAAGAAAATACAAAAAAAACAGGGGGTCACGTATCATATAAGAAAAATTTTGTCCGTCCAACGCGGTGAACATATTTTTACAGGCGCGCGGAACGACCAAATCCGGGTTTTACCCTACCCTACTTTCGCTTTGGTATTTTGGCCAAAATCTCAAAATATGTAAAATAAAACAGTTTCAATACATCACATACATGTATACAATGCCTGTAAACCCAATTAGATGATTCCAGTTCCACCTTGTCAAAGCATACTACCATTTAAACACAATCACAAGTTTATTTAGGGACTATTTGAGTGTATCCTATTTTGGTTCACGGAGGCATTTAGTGGTTTGTAACCTTAAGACAACCCTTTTCCCCCATTTTGATTGATTTAAACACTTATTTGACAACTACTATGTATATACAACTGCAAATAATGACTTTCCAGACTGAAATGACATGATTTCTCAAAATTTTGACAAAAGAGAGTAAGCGCCTTTAACGCAATTTCTTGGATTCTGCTGGCCATATTGTATGAATACTGGCAAATTAAACAGTTGCAGTTTTGTATAAACCTTACATTGGGCAATTATTTTATGTTGGGTGCTTAATTATGTGACTATTCCTCATATATATGCACAATAACCCAGGTCTGATACCTAAATAAGGTCAAAATTGGTATGAAAATGTCATTTTGTGGAGGAAAAATCTTCATTTTTTTCTTAAATTTTCACCCCAAAACACACTTTTTTCACATTTTGAGACAAATTTCACTGAAAAATGGAATAAAACCCACAGAAAAATGTATTTCTAAACATTTAAAGTCAAAATATTGAAAATATACATTTTATTTTTTTGGGTCATTTCTTAAGGTCACAAACCACTAAATAAATTTGTTCTTTAGCTCAATGTAAAGTTACAATAGTCAGTCCCAGGTTGATACATGTTAAAGTCTATGGCCAGGTGGCAGACATATATCAATGAAAAGAAGGGGCTACCAGCTTTAAGAAAATACAAAAAAAACAGGGGGTCACGTATCATATAAGAAAAATTTTGTCCGTCCAACGCGGTGAACATATTTTTACAGGCGCGCGGAACGACCAAATCCGGGTTTTACCCTACCCTACTTTCGCTTTGGTATTTTGGCCAAAATCTCAAAATATGTAAAATAAAACAGTTTCAATACATCACATACATGTATACAATGCCTGTAAACCCAATTAGATGATTCCAGTTCCACCTTGTCAAAGCATACTACCATTTAAACACAATCACAAGTTTATTTAGGGACTATTTGAGTGTATCCTATTTTGGTTCACGGAGGCATTTAGTGGTTTGTAACCTTAAGACAACCCTTTTCCCCCATTTTGATTGATTTAAACACTTATTTGACAACTACTATGTATATACAACTGCAAATAATGACTTTCCAGACTGAAATGACATGATTTCTCAAAATTTTGACAAAAGAGAGTAAGCGCCTTTAACGCAATTTCTTGGATTCTGCTGGCCATATTGTATGAATACTGGCAAATTAAACAGTTGCAGTTTTGTATAAACCTTACATTGGGCAATTATTTTATGTTGGGTGCTTAATTATGTGACTATTCCTCATATATATGCACAATAACCCAGGTCTGATACCTAAATAAGGTCAAAATTGGTATGAAAATGTCATTTTGTGGAGGAAAAATCTTCATTTTTTTCTTAAATTTTCACCCCAAAACACACTTTTTTCACATTTTGAGACAAATTTCACTGAAAAATGGAATAAAACCCACAGAAAAATGTATTTCTAAACATTTAAAGTCAAAATATTGAAAATATACATTTTATTTTTTTGGGTCATTTCTTAAGGTCACAAACCACTAAATAAATTTGTTCTTTAGCTCAATGTAAAGTTACAATAGTCAGTCCCAGGTTGATACATGTTAAAGTCTATGGCCAGGTGGCAGACATATATCAATGAAAAGAAGGGGCTACCAGCTTTAAGAAAATACAAAAAAAACAGGGGGTCACGTATCATATAAGAAAAATTTTGTCCGTCCAACGCGGTGAACATATTTTTACAGGCGCGCGGAACGACCAAATCCGGGTTTTACCCTACCCTACTTTCGCTTTGGTATTTTGGCCAAAATCTCAAAATATGTAAAATAAAACAGTTTCAATACATCACATACATGTATACAATGCCTGTAAACCCAATTAGATGATTCCAGTTCCACCTTGTCAAAGCATACTACCATTTAAACACAATCACAAGTTTATTTAGGGACTATTTGAGTGTATCCTATTTTGGTTCACGGAGGCATTTAGTGGTTTGTAACCTTAAGACAACCCTTTTCCCCCATTTTGATTGATTTAAACACTTATTTGACAACTACTATGTATATACAACTGCAAATAATGACTTTCCAGACTGAAATGACATGATTTCTCAAAATTTTGACAAAAGAGAGTAAGCGCCTTTAACGCAATTTCTTGGATTCTGCTGGCCATATTGTATGAATACTGGCAAATTAAACAGTTGCAGTTTTGTATAAACCTTACATTGGGCAATTATTTTATGTTGGGTGCTTAATTATGTGACTATTCCTCATATATATGCACAATAACCCAGGTCTGATACCTAAATAAGGTCAAAATTGGTATGAAAATGTCATTTTGTGGAGGAAAAATCTTCATTTTTTTCTTAAATTTTCACCCCAAAACACACTTTTTTCACATTTTGAGACAAATTTCACTGAAAAATGGAATAAAACCCACAGAAAAATGTATTTCTAAACATTTAAAGTCAAAATATTGAAAATATACATTTTATTTTTTTGGGTCATTTCTTAAGGTCACAAACCACTAAATAAATTTGTTCTTTAGCTCAATGTAAAGTTACAATAGTCAGTCCCAGGTTGATACATGTTAAAGTCTATGGCCAGGTGGCAGACATATATCAATGAAAAGAAGGGGCTACCAGCTTTAAGAAAATACAAAAAAAACAGGGGGTCACGTATCATATAAGAAAAATTTTGTCCGTCCAACGCGGTGAACATATTTTTACAGGCGCGCGGAACGACCAAATCCGGGTTTTACCCTACCCTACTTTCGCTTTGGTATTTTGGCCAAAATCTCAAAATATGTAAAATAAAACAGTTTCAATACATCACATACATGTATACAATGCCTGTAAACCCAATTAGATGATTCCAGTTCCACCTTGTCAAAGCATACTACCATTTAAACACAATCACAAGTTTATTTAGGGACTATTTGAGTGTATCCTATTTTGGTTCACGGAGGCATTTAGTGGTTTGTAACCTTAAGACAACCCTTTTCCCCCATTTTGATTGATTTAAACACTTATTTGACAACTACTATGTATATACAACTGCAAATAATGACTTTCCAGACTGAAATGACATGATTTCTCAAAATTTTGACAAAAGAGAGTAAGCGCCTTTAACGCAATTTCTTGGATTCTGCTGGCCATATTGTATGAATACTGGCAAATTAAACAGTTGCAGTTTTGTATAAACCTTACATTGGGCAATTATTTTATGTTGGGTGCTTAATTATGTGACTATTCCTCATATATATGCACAATAACCCAGGTCTGATACCTAAATAAGGTCAAAATTGGTATGAAAATGTCATTTTGTGGAGGAAAAATCTTCATTTTTTTCTTAAATTTTCACCCCAAAACACACTTTTTTCACATTTTGAGACAAATTTCACTGAAAAATGGAATAAAACCCACAGAAAAATGTATTTCTAAACATTTAAAGTCAAAATATTGAAAATATACATTTTATTTTTTTGGGTCATTTCTTAAGGTCACAAACCACTAAATAAATTTGTTCTTTAGCTCAATGTAAAGTTACAATAGTCAGTCCCAGGTTGATACATGTTAAAGTCTATGGCCAGGTGGCAGACATATATCAATGAAAAGAAGGGGCTACCAGCTTTAAGAAAATACAAAAAAAACAGGGGGTCACGTATCATATAAGAAAAATTTTGTCCGTCCAACGCGGTGAACATATTTTTACAGGCGCGCGGAACGACCAAATCCGGGTTTTACCCTACCCTACTTTCGCTTTGGTATTTTGGCCAAAATCTCAAAATATGTAAAATAAAACAGTTTCAATACATCACATACATGTATACAATGCCTGTAAACCCAATTAGATGATTCCAGTTCCACCTTGTCAAAGCATACTACCATTTAAACACAATCACAAGTTTATTTAGGGACTATTTGAGTGTATCCTATTTTGGTTCACGGAGGCATTTAGTGGTTTGTAACCTTAAGACAACCCTTTTCCCCCATTTTGATTGATTTAAACACTTATTTGACAACTACTATGTATATACAACTGCAAATAATGACTTTCCAGACTGAAATGACATGATTTCTCAAAATTTTGACAAAAGAGAGTAAGCGCCTTTAACGCAATTTCTTGGATTCTGCTGGCCATATTGTATGAATACTGGCAAATTAAACAGTTGCAGTTTTGTATAAACCTTACATTGGGCAATTATTTTATGTTGGGTGCTTAATTATGTGACTATTCCTCATATATATGCACAATAACCCAGGTCTGATACCTAAATAAGGTCAAAATTGGTATGAAAATGTCATTTTGTGGAGGAAAAATCTTCATTTTTTTCTTAAATTTTCACCCCAAAACACACTTTTTTCACATTTTGAGACAAATTTCACTGAAAAATGGAATAAAACCCACAGAAAAATGTATTTCTAAACATTTAAAGTCAAAATATTGAAAATATACATTTTATTTTTTTGGGTCATTTCTTAAGGTCACAAACCACTAAATAAATTTGTTCTTTAGCTCAATGTAAAGTTACAATAGTCAGTCCCAGGTTGATACATGTTAAAGTCTATGGCCAGGTGGCAGACATATATCAATGAAAAGAAGGGGCTACCAGCTTTAAGAAAATACAAAAAAAACAGGGGGTCACGTATCATATAAGAAAAATTTTGTCCGTCCAACGCGGTGAACATATTTTTACAGGCGCGCGGAACGACCAAATCCGGGTTTTACCCTACCCTACTTTCGCTTTGGTATTTTGGCCAAAATCTCAAAATATGTAAAATAAAACAGTTTCAATACATCACATACATGTATACAATGCCTGTAAACCCAATTAGATGATTCCAGTTCCACCTTGTCAAAGCATACTACCATTTAAACACAATCACAAGTTTATTTAGGGACTATTTGAGTGTATCCTATTTTGGTTCACGGAGGCATTTAGTGGTTTGTAACCTTAAGACAACCCTTTTCCCCCATTTTGATTGATTTAAACACTTATTTGACAACTACTATGTATATACAACTGCAAATAATGACTTTCCAGACTGAAATGACATGATTTCTCAAAATTTTGACAAAAGAGAGTAAGCGCCTTTAACGCAATTTCTTGGATTCTGCTGGCCATATTGTATGAATACTGGCAAATTAAACAGTTGCAGTTTTGTATAAACCTTACATTGGGCAATTATTTTATGTTGGGTGCTTAATTATGTGACTATTCCTCATATATATGCACAATAACCCAGGTCTGATACCTAAATAAGGTCAAAATTGGTATGAAAATGTCATTTTGTGGAGGAAAAATCTTCATTTTTTTCTTAAATTTTCACCCCAAAACACACTTTTTTCACATTTTGAGACAAATTTCACTGAAAAATGGAATAAAACCCACAGAAAAATGTATTTCTAAACATTTAAAGTCAAAATATTGAAAATATACATTTTATTTTTTTGGGTCATTTCTTAAGGTCACAAACCACTAAATAAATTTGTTCTTTAGCTCAATGTAAAGTTACAATAGTCAGTCCCAGGTTGATACATGTTAAAGTCTATGGCCAGGTGGCAGACATATATCAATGAAAAGAAGGGGCTACCAGCTTTAAGAAAATACAAAAAAAACAGGGGGTCACGTATCATATAAGAAAAATTTTGTCCGTCCAACGCGGTGAACATATTTTTACAGGCGCGCGGAACGACCAAATCCGGGTTTTACCCTACCCTACTTTCGCTTTGGTATTTTGGCCAAAATCTCAAAATATGTAAAATAAAACAGTTTCAATACATCACATACATGTATACAATGCCTGTAAACCCAATTAGATGATTCCAGTTCCACCTTGTCAAAGCATACTACCATTTAAACACAATCACAAGTTTATTTAGGGACTATTTGAGTGTATCCTATTTTGGTTCACGGAGGCATTTAGTGGTTTGTAACCTAAATATGTTT